>JAKGSA010000798.1:82382-349645 GCA_033558755.1 Philaethria dido
TCTAAATTATCTGTAAAAATCATTTTCCAGGTATAATGATTTCAGAGATTGAGACGTTCATATTTTGCCCTGAAGAAATAATGATCGCTCTACGTTATAAGCTACTACGCTTTTATGGTTGATATTTATAATTATTGTTGATATTTTAGAAATGTTATGGTACCTAAATTTAAAGCTAGCTGAAATGGAAATGAGGATAAAGATTTTAACAAAAATCAATCGAATTCATATAAAATGCACTAAAAAGTAACACTGTTACGAATAACTCAAAAACTACTCGTCAGATCTTACCTAAATTTAAATGAGACCACATCAGAAGCACTAGCTATCATATGAAAAAAGAATTATCAAAATTGATTCACCCTGTAAAAAATTATGCCTTAATACATATTTAATAAGAACTTCTTCCTTTTTGAAATCGGTAAATTAAGCTTTATTCAGCAATTACTTGAAAATTCAATCGTAAAACGCTAAGAACACATTTCCCTTGAAAACAATTATCCCATTACCAAGTTAAATAGCTGTAACGTTGCCATAATTCCACACGATACAACCTTGGTTCCTAAGATATAATCCAAAATAGAAATTGTATAAATAATAATTAAAATTTTAACAAATAAAGAAAACAGTTCAAATGAAATACACTAAAAAGTACATTTATTACGAATAACTTAAAAACGACTTCCGATTTTCTCATCAGTTGAGACCACAAAGTACTAGCTATCACATAAATAAAGAATCATCAATATTGGTTCACCCAGTAAAAGGTTATACGGTAACAAACAATACAATCAAACCCTTTCCGATTACGGTAGGGGTTCACCAAGGCTCGGCGCTTAGTCCGTTTTTGTTCAATGTAGTCTTAGATACTGTCTCGGCTTACATTCAGGACCAACCTCCATGGTTGATGATGTATGCCGATGACATAGCGCTCATTGACGAGGACCGGATGAGGCTGGAGCAGAAAGTGAACCTCTGGAAGGGTACGCTTGAGAACGGCGGTCTTAAACTAAATGTGTCGAAGACCGAGTACATGGCATGCGGGAGCCCGGACTCTGGCACTATCCATATAGGTCCTGAATCAGCCGTTAAGTCGGAAAAGTTCAGGTACCTTGGATCCGTTTTGCACGAGTCCGGAGGCATCGACCACGATGTCCAAGCCCGGATATGCGCTGCTTGGGCCAAATGGCGTGAGGTCACTGGTGTGGTCTGCGACCGCAGAATACCGCCCAAGCTCAAGGGACAGATATACAAGTGCATAATCCGACCTGTTCTTCTATACGGTAGCGAATGTTGGCCGGCGCTGTCTCGGCACACTCAGGAGCTTCGCGTCACGGAGATGAAGATGCTGAGATGGATGTGTGGCGTTACGCGGGCCGACCGCATACGTAACACATTCATTCGAGGTAGTCTTCGGGTCCGTGATGTAGCGGATAAGCTCCAAGAGCGTCGCTTGAGATGGTACGGCCACGTTGCGCGCCGTCCCGAACACTATGTCGGAAGAAAATGCCTTGATATATCTGTTCCTGGAGTAAGACCCCCCGGACGCCTAAGGAAGCGATGGCTGGATGTCGTGAAGCAGGATATGAGAGCCAATGGACTAACCACCCTTGATGCAGAAGATCGTGCAAAGTGGAGTAGGTTGAGTAGGAAAGCAGACCCTGGCTAGCCGGGATAAATGCTAGGAAGAAGAAGAAGAAGAAGAAGTACTCGTATATGTCACTTTCTATAAATATGCAAACCATGGTAGTGTGTGTAACATTTATTTTATTAATTTAATATATATTTTTAAGCATTATTTTAAAAAGATATTATCATTGTGCACTCTTTCGCTATATAAACTATAAGTGTACCAAGTTTCATTCTCCTCTGTCCATTCAATTTTCGTAAAAAGGAATCCAAAGCTTTTCCCTCACGTATTAATTTATAGATTAATATTAAAAACAAAAACAAAACTGACTACCAATAAAATACACTAAAAAGTAAATTTATTACGAATAACTCAAACCCTCGTTAGATGTTATATGGGATCACATCAAAAGCACTAGCGATCATATAAAAAACAATCATCAAAATTCGTTCGTCCAGTAAAAAATTATGCCATGATACATATAAAAAATAAAATCAATATGATCACCTCCATTTGCAAAGTCGGTTAAAGAAAGATTTTCTTTTTTAATACCATATCCATGAATATCCTATATACTTATCTAAGTACGCGTGCACGCATTTCGTTAAATCGACCCGCGGCAATCACTCAGGGTAGATGGAGCACTTTTGTTTGATTTGAGCCTCAAAAGTGCTGTGTAAGGGAACTTAAAAGGTTACCAGTTAAAAACATTGGTGACACTCTCGAGTGATTTAGTTTTTATATGGGTGACTCTAAGTTATGTAACAAAGATTGGCTGTAAACGCGATTGGTTTCGGGTTCTATTCCCAATCAGGCAATGATTACTTTTATATTATTTTTATTTCTCTCCTCTTGTAAAATAAGGCGCGGTGTTGAGATAACGCCTGTCGTGGAAGCACAAGCGTGCGACTCCAAATGCAACAAGTTGTGGGTTCGATTCCCACTCCAGGAAATGGAATTTTTCATATCCTGGGTTTGGTAACAAGGCAAAGTGCGGCGTTGAGTTCCGCCACTCAGCACTCAATGCCTCAATTCGGCGGAATTGAACAGTGAACATATTACTATGATTACCTTGTCATGCGAATAAAGAGTGAGGCTTCAATTTTTTTAGTTCTTGTACCTTTTCACTATAGTAACATAGCTTCTATACAATTTTTTTCTTTTATACAAATATAGTATTTACTGTATAAGTATTTCATACTCTATTTAAAGCATCTTCATCAAAAACGTAGACTTTTCAATTACTAGCTGTCGAAATAATTACTAACGAGCATTCTCGCCTTTAAAATGTATGGGGCTTCTAGAAAATATTCGTTCGTACTAATTGACACTTGTAACAATCTCTCGACGAAGTATGAGATTTGAGCCTTTTTTAACACCTTTTATTGGTTTCGTATGTAAGTATATATCAACAACAGCAAAGAGTAAACGGTTAATTACAAAATCATTAGTTTTCAAAAGAGCGGTTTTAAGACAAAAGCTTCACAGGTTTTACATTAAGAAGCTTCCTGAAATTTGGCACAATTAATTAATATAATATTTCGAAGAAGGTAGTGATTTTTTATTTCTTTCTACCCGACTGTCAAAGGCGGGTTATGTTATTCGCGCGTATCATGTATGTTTGTTATATTCTTTATTACCTCATATCTTCCAAACCCCTGGACTGAATTACATAATTAAAGTGACGTTAGATAGGTATTGATACTACCAGTGTTCTTAGATATGTCACGTCACTTTTAATTAATATGGTACCTTCTAGAGGCAATTACGTCATGAATAAAAATAAAAAAATCGTTGATGGGTACCGTGTGGGGTAAATAGCACATTTCAAACATATAACACATAAATTGCTTTTCTAGCCTGCCTACTCTCCTTGTATTTGGTTCCTAAATTTAAAGAATTGATTCAGTCGGGTATTTTTTCTTTATAATTATGTGTGTTATTCAAAATACAGCAGATATCTTTGTCATATTTAGAAAACGTATGAAAATTTTGAACGCAGCGGGACTTAAACCCGCGCTCTTGAATACCATCCTACCGCTCAGACCACTAAGCCATGCGTTCTCATCCGGCTGCTTCTAAATTGTTATACGCTTATTACAACTTATTTATGTTGTTAGCATCTCTACAATAAGAATTTAGACGCAGCCCGATGTAGTGGTACGGCTTAGTGGTGAGAGCGCTTGGACGGTATCCAAGAGGCGCGGGTTCGACTTCCGCTGCGTTCAAATTTTTTTTACGTTTTCTAAATATGTTTTTCGTTTCCTAAGTGTGTGATTAACACTTTAAAAAAAATTCAAAGATATCTTTTTCGTTTCGTTCAAATAAAAATAACGCTCTTTTATATTTATTTAAGGGCTTCAACGCGAGCAAAGCCTTGGCAAAAGCTAGTTTATCATATTAGCAGGATAGAATTAGTCCCAAGCGAAAATACAGTGGAATTTCAAGTGAGGAATTGTACGTTAGTAACTAAAGCTTATCACACGAAATCTGGATACATTTTCCAGATAATCCTGGGAATAGGAACCGCTAATGAAAGCAAACATGCATTTATTCAACCGTGTCATTTCGTGGAATTAGCTATTTGGAATTTTAGTAAATGATGCTAGGCTAATATTGAAGTCGAAGATAGAGAGAAGCTAGTGTCTTAACACTCTGTTCTCCACTTTAAGTCTGAATTTGTAATATTGCGGAACTCAACGCCGCGTTTTTTCTTACCAAAACGTTGGAATGAAAATTGTATTAAATTCTTAGACCTCCAAGTAAGAATTGAACCCACAACCAATGGTACTTACAGTCAGATACTACCATTCCGCCATGATATTAAGTATTATAATTTTGAATTAAATGATATTCGAACCTGTGACCTTAGGAGAAAATCTTATGCCTTAATCTCGTAGCTTTTGTTGTTATCATTACAACTTTGTTATCGTACAGGCCTTCGTAGTGGGATTGCAGTGCATACTGACTGTCAGGCTGTAAACTCGATTGGTTGTAAGTTCGATTTCCATTCGGAAAAGTGATTATATTTACAAACATAGCTTCACTCTGTATCCCGCATATAGCAGGGTAGGCAGAGGGAACCTAGTGTTAAAAAATATTACATTTCCTGGAGTGGGAATTGAACCCATAACCTGTCGTTTACCGTCACACGCTTGTGCCTCTGCGCCAGGACAGGCGTTAAATTGTTTTTATATCCTCGCTATGCTAATGCAAAACGCGGAGTTAAGTTCCGCCACTCCACGCTATGCCTCGCCACATACACTGTCTTGAATTTGTACGGAAAGGGCAGAATAAGGCACTAACTCCTTTCTGAGTACCCTTTTATGCGGTAAAAAACGTAAGGATAAAAAATCTATTTAATCTTATTTTTTAATTTTCGTAAAAGGCTACATTTTTAGTATCCTAGTAATTTACTTAAAATGTTTACTGTACTATACGATATTGGTTGAAGTTGCAAATTCATGCTATAATTATGATATACTCATTAATATTCCTCTCATGGCTATTTTATTAGTAACTAGTTTCGAAACTATATTTTCTAAGACAACGAAACCTCGTTTTTCCAGTTTTAACAGGAATTTCGGGAAATTCTCATTTGTACTTCCCTACACTCCTCAAGCATAGGTTCCTTGGGGAGTGTAGAGGAGTATATGCTAAATTTCAACTTTCTTGTTTCAGTAGTTTCGGCTATGCGTTGTTTGTCAGTAAGTTCGTAATTTACATTTAATCCGTAAGTGGAAACGGAATGTGGAAGTGGGGAACGGAAATATTAAATGAGAACGGAGTGTCTTAACTCAGTTCAGTTCTCAGGTTCCCTCTGCCTATCCTGCTATATGCGGGATACAGCGTGAAGCCAAAAAAAAAGTGGAATTCGAGCCCACAACCAAGAGGGCTTACAGTCGACGTTCACTGCACTATGATGGTATGTTCTCTGATTCTTCCTTTTTTTAGGTTGTTGTTACAAAGTATCCCTAGATTTTTTACCATAATATAATCTAGTCAAAAATTAAACCTGTTTGAAATAAAATGCACTACAAAATAAAATTATTACGAATAACTCGAAAACTAATTGTTAGAACTAAACTCAAATCATATAAAAAAAAGATTCCCCAAATTTGGTTCACCCCGTAAGAAAATAAGTGGTAACCTCCTCCTTTTTGAAGCCGGTTAAAAATATAAATGATCGTAAAATTTTAACATCATCGATCTACATGTTAAATGTAGCTGATAGAACGTAATGGCTGGTCAAATTTCACTCGAATAAATATTCATATCTATACTAAGTATAATAAAACAGTAAAATGTGTGACAAACATAACATTTTTTTAGCTTCACGCTGTATCCCGCACATAGCAGGGCAGTCAGATGAAACCTGAGAACCTAGTCTTAAGACACTACGTTCTCTTAAGACTTCCATTTCCCACTATTCACCGAATTAAGGCATGGCGTGCTGAGTAGCGGAACTCAACACCGCGTTTACTGGTGGTCTGGTAACACCTTGATACCAGAGCGGGGAAATGAAAATACTAAAAAATATTTAATAATTTCATTTCCTGGAGTGGGAATCGAACCCACAACCTGTCGCGTTTACAGTCGCACGCTTTCTCTGCGCCACGGCATTACTTTTATTATGTGAAAAATATAAATCTTTTGATTTTTATTTTTTATTTTTTATTGCAAATAACAATAGCTTCATCAAGAAATATTTGACTGTCAATAAGAAGAAAGAACACCTGTGACTCCTTTTACGAGAGAATATAATAATAAATATATTTTGGCGCAGTGGTATTTCTGACTGTTAGCATAACTGGTTGTGGGTTCGATGCCCCAGACTAATTATTTTCATTTACCATCTCTAGTATGTCAAAGGGTGGCGTTGAGTTGAGGCAATTTCGGGCGGGAAGTAGAAAGCGGAGTGTCTTGACATTAAATTTTCTTTGACTTCCTGTAATTTTGGAAAAACGTGAAGTTTCAAAAAGAGGTTCCTTGCCTAAATGTAGACGCTTATTGATTAAGACATTTTATTATTTAGGTTTTAACGTTTATAATGAAAATTCAGTTGTGAGAAGTATTTTTTTAATGATTAATATTTAGGTTTTTTCTTTTCCTTGCTCTGGTAACACGTCAAAGTGCGACGTTGAGTTCCGCGACTGAGTAAGAATTGCCGCAATTCATTGGAAAGTGAGGAACGAAAATTTTAAGAGAACGGAGTGTCTTAACACTAGGTTCTCACGTTCCCTCTGCCTAGCCTGCTATATGCGGGATATAGCGTGAAGTTAAAAAAAATGAAAATTCACAACAAAATGGTATTATAATAATAACACATAACCTTGTAAATAATAACTCAACTGGATTCCAACGATCTAATACATTCTGAATTTCGCTTAAAATTTACTTACTTGTAACTAACTCACAAAAACATATGGGAATTCGAGGTAAGAACATTTCTTAGAACGTCTTATATAAAGTTATATTCGTGTCCTGATTTTTAACCGATCTTACCAGAAAAAGGAGGTGCTCAAATCGAAATAAATTTATATGAAAGCTGCTTCTGATGTGGTTTATTTAATCTGGCATGTAGTTTTTTAGTTATTAATAATACATACATATATAGCTTCACGCTATATCCTGCATACAGCAGGGTAGAGGGAACCTAGTGTTAAGACGCTCCGTTCCCCACTTTCCGTCGAATTGAGGCATTGCGTGCTGAGTGGTGGAATTCGACGCCGCGCTTTGCCTTGTAACCAATACCAGAAAATGAAAAACTCCATTTCCTGGGGTGGGAATCGAACCCACAACTCTGCGCCACGACAGACAACGACGCTATTATGCATGTTATTTTGAAGTTGGTTTTCTTTTTTGTTACTATATTAATTTTAGTTGTCTTGATTTCAAATGACAAGTGAGACAAAGTGTCTATTGAGTTACTTTTTGTATATCTTAATAAATATTTTTTTAGCTTCAGGCAGTATTCCGCATATCGCAGGGTAGGAACAGGGAACCTGAGAACCTAGTGTTAAGACACTCCGTTACCTACTTTTCGCCGAGTTGAGGCACTGCGTGAGTGGCGGAACTCAACGCCGCGTTTTGCCTCGTTGACCAAACCCAGGAAATGAAAATACTAAACTTTCATTCATTTTCTGGAGTAGGAATCGAATCGTATAATAAATAATGGGACAGCGTCTTTTGACAGTTTTAGACGCAAGTGGTAGTGTATTCGATTCTAATGGCAGAAGGATTTTATTATAATTATTGTCATTTCCTAGCTCTAGTCGTGGCATTAAGTATGGCCACTTAACACACAATATGTCAAATTCGGGTGGAAAGTGGAAACGGAGTGTCTTAACACTAGGTTCTCTAGTCATAGAGACAGGGTAGTCATACCCTGCTATGCGGGATAAAACAAAGTCCTATATTATTTATGTTTTTTTTAAGTATCACGCTGTATCCCGCACATAACAGAGGATAGGTAGAGGGATCCAGAGAACCTAGTTTTAAAACACTCCGTTCTCTTTTAACATTTTCGTTCCCCACTTTACGCCGGATTGAGGCATTGCGTGCTGATTGGCGGAACACAACTCAAAAATTATTTACATTGGTAACATAATATCTATAAAAGTAACTTTAATATATAAAAATTGAACTCTACTCCTATTTCCAAACGAATGTTTTAATAAAATTTTGAACTATCAGCTTGAAATGTAATATTTCCTTTTTGAAACTTAAAAGTTTGTAGTTTGAAACTTAAAGTTAAGCTTGTGAAGAAAAAAATCTTGGAAGTACATAAGTCACTGAAACTTACAACTTCAGGCTTCATACGTGTTGAATGGCGGAACTCAACGTCGTGCTTTGACTTATCAGAGCTGAGAACTATTTTTTATTTTTTTAGCTTCACGCCGTATCCCGCATATAGCAGGGTGGACAGAAGGAACCTGAGAACCTAGTGTTAGAACACTCGGTTCCCCACTTTCCACCGAATTGGGACATTGCGTGCGGAGTGGCGGAACTCAACGACGCACTTCGCCTAGTCACCAAACCCAGGAAATGAAAATACATTTCATGGAGTGGGAATCGAACCTACAACCTGTCGCACTTACAGTCGCACGTTTGTTCCTCTGCGCCACAACAGGCGATATAGCGGAGAAATTAAAATAATTTAAATTTAACCATCCAACCAACACATCGCGATTACAGTTAGACGCGTTCCTATGACAATTTAAATCAAATTTAAAATACTAAAACCGGTGAATGGAGTGTCTTGACACTTCCCACTCAAAGATATGTTTATACTTAATTTATTATCATTTAGTCTCTCCATTGACATAAAATGCAGCATCCAGCTTAGCCACTTAACACACAATGTTTCGAATACAGGCAGAAAGCAACGAACGGAGTGTCCCAGTTCTCTCCGCTATGTGAGATAATAAGCTTCTTTTATAATATAAAACAATATACATAAGTTACTTAAACGTTATTGGTATCATAAGTTATGTTCAATAAAGTAATTTCCTATCAGTCCCCAACCGACTTGCTACGAACTGAGTATCGTAATAAGCTATGCCCTTCCTTAATGAATCTTGGTACAGTCGGCTATAAAATTATATAATTTTATTTAAAAAATCATCTTAGCAAGGAAAGAACTTAGTGTAAAGACACTCCGTTCGTCGTTTTAATATTTTTAATTTGATTTGATGCCTGTCGTGGCGCAAAGGCACAAACCTGCAACTGTAAATGCAACAGGTTGTGGGTTTGATTCCCACTCCAGGAAACGTAAAAGTTTAGTGTTTTCATTTCCTGGGTTTGCAAAGTACGGCGTTGAGTTCCGCCACTCAGCGCGAAAAGCCTTAATTCGGCGGAAAGTGGGGAACGGAGTGTCTTAACACTAGGTTCTCAGGTTCCCTCTGCCTATCCTGCTATATGTGGGATACAGTGTGAAGCTAATTTGATTGAATTCGTCGTTGTTTAGACGAATTAGGACAGAGGCTGACTGGTAAACGCAATGAGTTTGAGTTTTCGCAATGAGGTTTGTTTCCCACTCAAAAGTATGATTATATTTAATTTATTGTCATCTACCCGCTTTTTTGAGACCAAAAACGATTTTCAGTTTGGTCACTTACCTCTCGTAAGTCCCAAATTTGGACAGAAGTGTCCACTAATTTTCTTTAAATGAGTATCTTTAAACTTTTATGTGCATTAAAGTATTATTATTATATTATTAGGTTCTCTTCGACTACCTTGCCATGCGGAATCCATATATAAATACGTGAAGCAAAAACTTTGGGCCCCTTTTCCAAAAATTACGCGGATGTAGGAGCATGAAATTTGACACACTTATAGTTTATATAGAGAAGGAGTGCAGAATGCCAACATATTTTTTTTAAATAGTGCCTTAAAAGGAAAAATATTAAATTAACAAAATATATGTTACACACACTACCATTTGACATCCATGTTTATATGAAGTGTCACATACATTGCTAAAGGAAACGCGTTGTTAACGCGTCAACGGGGACACAAGTAAAGCATGAAACTTTTAAAAAGAACATCTATTTGTTAACTAAAGCAAATTTAAACCAAAATACAAAATCATTCAACATATAATTTTTGGCCCCAATGTACCCAACTTAGCCGTATATAACTAAATTACCGTATCGCTATCGAGCACAGAATAACCGCCTATCTCTTGGGGCCTTAAATTTTCATGCAAATATGTCCAGGCTTGGCACAAAAGCCCAATTTTAAGCATATTCTAAACGTAACGTTAACTTATATAGAACTAGCTGTTTCCCGCGTCTTCGCTCCTGTAGTCAATGACAGTCCATAATACATACTATAGTGTATACTGCGTTTATGCGTGCATTTGAAGGCTTTGAAGAGCTAGATTTTCAATTTTTTTCACAAACAATCATGTCTGCCAAATATCTATTTAAGTAAAAAGTATCATATGTTATTTTTGGTGGTAGGAGGTTCGTTCTCCGACTGGCTCGCGACCACTATCATGTCAAAGACGAACCGCCAAATATCTTATGATGTGTTCCGGTTCGATGGCATGTAAGCCAGGTTTTCCCCTTTCCCACCCATCCTTTCCCCAGAATGTGATGGTTCCGATAGCGGACTACTACATTGTCCTCCCCTTTCATCTGCATCCTCTAAGTTGACACCGCATTTACAACATATCTGGTGTTGTAGATGTCTATGGGCGAAGGACCACTTACCATCAGGTGGTCTTTCTGCTCGTTTGCCATCCGTTATCCATAAAAAAAATATCCATAAAAAAATATCATATGTCCTTTTTAATACCTCTCAGAAAATGTGTACAAAGATTCATGATAATCGGTTGAGTAGTTTTGGCGTGAAAGCGTAACAAACGAACTTACATTCACATTTATAATATTAATATATATAACATATCGACAGGTCCTACGTACACTGGTACAAGTGGAAAAGTACACCTTTATAGAAGAGTTTAGTAAAATATCTAAGATTATTGTCATTATTCTAAAGATCTATTTTTCAAGATTTGATCTGATAGATCTGACGAGTAGTTTTTGAGTTATTCGTAATTATTGCACTTTTGTGCAATTTATTTAAAGTTACATACATAGCTTTACGCTGTATCTGCTCATAGCAAGGTAGACAGAGGGAACCTAGTGTTAAGACACTCCGTTCCCTACTTTCCGCCGAATTGTGGCATTGCGTGCTGAGTGGCGGAACTCAACGCCGCGCTTTGCCTTGTTACCAAGCCCAGAACCACAACCTGTCGTGCTTACAGTCGCACGCTTGTGCCTCTGCGCCACGACAGGCGATATCTTGAATTTTTTAAACTTGGTTTTCTTTTTTGTTTCTAATTTTAGTAAATTATCCATTCTATGAATAAAGCAACTAATAATTTTAAAATATGTAAGTTGACTTATTAAGTTATTCACGCTTGGCGTGGAAATATTTTACTTTTTCTTTCTTTTTTCTGCTTCACGCTATATCCCGCACATAGCAGGGTAGGCAGAGAGAACCAGAAAACCTAGTGTTAAAACACTCCATTTTTTTTGACATTTCCATTCATTTCCTATTAAATAATAATTTCATTTCCCAGCGTAGAAATCGAACCCATAACCTTTCGCGTGTACAGTGGCACGCTTTTGCCTCTGCGTCACGACAGGTCTCTAATATTGTACTATATTACTATTTCACTTTGTATCACTTTGTTTCACTCCCATACATTAATCTCCCAAAATTTCCCATAAAACGATAATAACTATAAGCTTTAGAGCACAAAAGCTATTACAAAAAAGACAGACTGGCTTTATCTGACACACCTGATATAAATGTTGACCTGACGAATTTTGATGTGGGTTACATATTTTAACCCTTGGAACCCTTGGAATGGGTCCATCTGTATAAATTGTCCCTAATGGCATGAATATAAATAAGTCAATCTTATAAAAGGATCGGGATTCAAATCCTAGACTACAAAAAAGAAAGTTCTCAATTTGATTGTTTTTTTTTTATGTGTTGGTATAACTTTTTAATGGGTGAACCGATTTTGATGATCCTTTTTTTATATGATACCTACTGCTACTGCTTTTGATGTAGTTTTTGAGTTATTCGTAATGATTGATGATTAATACATTTCATTTGAAATTAGTTCTCTTTTTTAGTTCAAAGTTTTATTAAATCATACTTCGGTTTGCTTTAGCTGGAAAAATCTAATGTTAAGACACTCCGTTATCCACTCTTTTTCGATATATATTGAATGGTGCTTAACTGGAGCTTAAGGCCGCGCTTTTTCAACAGAGCAGAGAAAAAAAAATATAATTCTCCCAATAGGAATCGGACTCACGACAATCGCAATTTCAGTTAGTTATTGCCACTGAACCATTTAAAATCACATAGGTAAAGCAATAAAAGGTATTTATTAAATTTATGGTGAATCGTTTGGGATTCCAGTTTGATGGAAAACTGAGTGCTTAGTGTTATACAGTTATATATAGCGAATATATGTACAGCTTTATGGGTTTCAGCGTGAAATGTAGGCATCATAGTGACAAAGTGAGCTGTGTCTGTAAGCGGGAAGGTTGTGGGTTCTGTTCTTATTCGAGGAAATGTTTATATTAAAGAATATCGAATTAAACTTGTTTTTGTAGTTTCACGATGTATAGCATACATAGCAGGGTAGACAGAGGGACTCTGAGAACCTAGTGTTTTCCCACTTACCGCCGAATTGAGGCATTGGGTGCTGAGTGGCACAACTCAACGCTTTGCCTTGTTACCAGAGCGAGAAATGAAAATACTTAGTATTATTTAATATTTTTATATCCTGGAGCGGGAATCTAACCTACAACCTGTCGTGCTTACAGTCGCACACTTGTACCGTTGCGCCACGACAGACCTCGCCGCTTATCACGTATTTATTTTTAAAATAAACAAAAATTACATAGAGGATTGTCTTAACTTCAACTTTCTTTACCTTCTTAGCTATATATTGTATTTTTTTATGGATAACGGATGGCAAACAAGCAGAAGGACCACCTGATGGTAAGTGGGTACCTTCGTCCATGAACATCTACAACACCAGAGATGTTGTAGATGCGTTGCCAACCTATAGGATACAGATGGAAGGAGAGAACAATGTAATAGTCCGCTATC
This sequence comes from Philaethria dido, assembly GCA_033558755.1. Lineage (NCBI taxonomy): Eukaryota > Metazoa > Arthropoda > Insecta > Lepidoptera > Nymphalidae > Philaethria > Philaethria dido. Next base: position 95,659 of record JAKGSA010000798.1, read on the forward strand.
GGAACCACCACATTTTGGGGAAAGGATGGGTGGGGAAGGGGAAAAACCTGGCTTACATGCCATCGAACCGGAACACATCATTAGATGTTTTGCGGTTCGTCTTTGATATGATAATGGTCGCGAGCCAGTCGGAGGACAAACCTTCTATCACCTTACAACTGGGATACCCGCCTCATACAGGATGCTACCCAGCGGCGGAAGGGAATTGTATTCTAGCCTCGTCCCCTCACAGGGAAAACTTTCTTTACCTTCTTAAATTTTTCCTCTATATATTGTATTATTTTTTACATATTTCCTCTGGCATTGTTAAAATAACAACAAGTTTGTAGCTGTCATAAAACACGGCTAATACCGCCCTTCATAAAAATCACTGATCTGTGTTTATTGCGTCTATCGATTCAATGTTGTTTTACGTTTACATATCAAATGTTTACTATTTTTTACTGTCTTGAAAAAAAGAGGAGGAGTCGACTTTTTTTTTGTATGTATAACTTCTTCATGTGTGAACCAATTTTGATGATTTCCTTTATACTAGTGTCTAGTGTTTTGTAAGATAATAAATGATTTTTTTAACAAGTTTTGGAACGGTAATATTTTTTATAGCTACATCGATATGTAATTATTATTTAAATATTACACATGCTACGTTATTGCCATACAAAATTTATATGTATTCTGTATTTTTATTCTTTTTTTTATTTTTGAAGTCGTCATGGCGCAGTGGGCGAACAATATTAGTTATGGGTTCGACTCCCACTCGGGGGAATGGTCATACTTAGAGTATTTTCATTTCACTACTCTGATAAGACTAAGCACAGTATTGAGTTTCGCCACCCATCATGTGAAGCTTTGAATTAGAACGGAAAGCGGATAATTAAGTAACATTCCATTCTCTGCCTTTCGTTCGTGGAAAAATTTTGGAGATGCTAAAAAAGCTCTAAACTGATTTCGAACCCACGACCATTTTCATTTAGACCCGGCCCTATCTGTTCCATACATAAACACAGCTTTACGCTTTATCCCGCAAATCAGAGAAATCGGAGAGAACCTAGTGTCAAGATACTCCGTTCTCCACATTCAACCTGAAATTTAAATATTACATATTGAATAAAGCAACTCGATGCCATGCTTTGCCCACCAAAGTGGTATAATGAAAATAATCTAGATATAATCATTCTACTCGAAGAAATTTTTGCACCAGTTTTCGGCGCTTTAAGGTACACAGAAAAGCTAAATATGTCAAGATACCCTTCTTCACTTTCCGCCCGAATTCAGAATAGATCAACATTATGATAGAAATTTCACTAGAGCAAAGAAATGAAAGTAATTTAAGTATAACCATTCCACCTAACCTGTCATAACCATAACGCCTGTCGTGGTGCAGCTTGTAGGTTCGATTCCCACTCCAGGAAATGTAAAAGTTTAGTATTTTCATTTACTGGGTTAACGTTGAGCATAGCCTTGTTAAGCGCACCGTTGAGTTCCGCCACTTAGCACGCAACGCCTCAATTCGGCGGAAAGTAGGAAACAGAGTGTCCTTACACTAGATTATCAGGTTCCTTACCCTGTTATATACGGGATACAGCGTGAAGCTAAAAAGAAAACTCATTCCATCCAAGTGAGAATCGAACTCACAACCAAACACATTACCAATCAAACACTACCCCACTGAACCACAATGTAGTTATTAATAAATGCCGACAACAATACAGCTTAATCTGAACTCTTAACAGATTGTGGGTCGTTTCTGGGACACAATTTATGGCGGCCATTACCAGAATTATCCTAAGGAGCTTCCCATCTTGTGGATATTTAACGAAAATATATGATTATATACGTGTACTGATAAGCGATTGGTAAAAAGATAAATACTATTACACATATTTTTATAGTTTTATTCACTTAAGAAAAGCAGTGTCACTGCAAGCAGCTTCACGCTGTATCCTGCACATAGCAGGCAGAGGAACCCTGAGACCCTAGTGTTAAGACGCTCTGCTCTCTTAAGATTTCCAATTCGTTTCCAACTTTAAATTAAAAATATTAAGATTATGAATAAAATTATGGACGTAGCGGAATTCGATCTCGTGCCTCTTACTTATCGACCAAACGCTCTGACTGGTGGCTCAGTGGCCATACCTTACATCCAGTTATAATAAATTCTCATACGCTTGTTACAATTTATTTATGATGTTATCATCTCTGTAGAGAGATTTTTACATATTTCAGCTAGTCAAAGAAAAATTGTTTAGCAAGAGAAAATGCTATTTATTGAATATTTCTAATATTTTAAAAATATTATAGGGTAAGGAAACAATATATTTTACTGTAACAATTTAGTTAACAAATATAATAAAACTCAGTAACTTTAGGGCATTGCGTGCCTCAAACCGGTGGAAAGTGGAGAACGGAATTGTTGAAAGAGAGCGGAGTGTCTTATCACTAAATTCTTAGGTTCTCTATGTCTACCCTGTATGCGGGATACAGCGTGAAAATAAGAAAAATAAATAAATATAATAAAACCGATCGTTAAAAGATTGGATTCTCATCCAAGTGTCTGAGAGAATAGAAAGAACTTAGTGTTAAGACACTTCGGTCTCCACTTTTTGTCTATTTTATAAGAGATATTAGGTCTTGGTAACATATCGCCACGCCTTGTCTTACCAGACATGGAAAAATATTTTCTTATCTATAGCTTTACCTTCCCGCATATAACAGCGTAGGCAAAGGGAACCAGAGAACCTACGTATTAAGACACTCCGTTCTCATTCAACAATTCCGTTCCCCACTTTCCGCCGAAATGAGGCATCTTGTCTATATGTATCCCTTATTTAAAAAGTCCTTAATTAGAAAGCAACAAACGCTTTTTCATATTGGGCAGCGGAACTCAACGCCGCGTGAAATTCTACCTAAACAAGTTTGATTTATGCCTTACCGATTTTAAGAATTTCGTCAAAATCTAGAGTATAAAGATTGTACTTTAAAATTGAAGTATCTAAATCTTATTATAATAAAACAGTAGATTCTTCAAACGTGCTTGTATAAAAATATTTATATTTTGATATTTTACTGAATAACATATTTTATAACCCACATTTTATGAATGATATCATATTTTAAGAATTTATGTTCTATGTTATTTTTTTATAAAAATAAGCAAAATTTTGCTTTGTCCCATAAAATTGTCTCTAATAGTATGTAATATCATCTTGACAATAGTCATAATGTTTAAGTCAAGTAAATAGTAGAATACAAAGAGATTTTAGTGATTAACACTCTGCTCTCTACCTTCCGCCATTTAAGGAAATTAGTATATACATACTTCACTTCACTTAAGCTAAGGCTTCACGCTGTATCCCGCATATAGGGTAGGCAGAAGGAACCTGAGAACTTAGTGTTAAGAAACTCCGTTCCCCACTTTCCGCCGAATTGAGCCATTGCGTGCTGAGTGGCGGAACTCAACGCCGCGCTTTGCCTCGTTACCAAATCCAGAAAATGAAGTAGTGAAAGGATATGATAATATGACAGGATTTTTTTGTAACAGCTTCACTTTTTTTAGTTAGAGAGAACCTGTTGTTGCGATATTCCGTTCTCTATTTCCTGCCCAAATAATTAAAAAAATTAAGTTGCGTTTTGTCTTACTAGAACTCAAGTGAAAATTAATTAAATGTAACCTTCAGTGGGAATCGAACCCGCAGCCCGCATGTTTATCGTTATTTCGACAATATATCACTTCGATGGGGAAAAGATTATATATGAAGGTATATTATTCTTGCAGGTGAATGACCGCATAATCTGCAATTCACCTGCAAGATGGACCGATCAAGTGAAGGGACCAACATCTACCAAACTGTATTCCATCATAAGAGACGCGCTGGACCCGTGGACGCAGATCGTCCGCTCCAGATGCAACCCTAATGGTGACCACGATCCTTAGACATGAGGGACCGATTAGAGAGAGAGATTATTCTCTCATTTAATAATCCAAGTAAGGCTTGAATTAAATAAATCTCAAGCCTGGTCATTAAAATTAAAGAAATAAGTGAAATTCCATTTTTTTTATTTATGACACATTAATATTACATAATTACAGTCTTAATATTTTGTTCGATGTCCATATTATATAACTATAGTAATTATTACTATTTTTTGGTTTCAAAAAATGAAAAAAATGCCCAGTTTCAAGTAAAAGAGAGAAATGACAAAATTATTTACAATGTCCTACTACCGTCCCTTTCTCTTATTATCAATTTTTTTCTTACAATAGATTTAAGATTCTAAATATATTTCTTTTGACAGACTTCAAAATGGGAGGTTCTTAGTTCGACTGTATTTTTATTTTTTTTTATATTTTTTTACTTCAGAACCCATTTAAATTTAGTTTAGATCTCACTAGTAGTTTTTGAGGTATCCGTAATAGTTAGTGCATTTTATTAAAAGTCAGTTTTCTTTTTTTGTTTAAATCTTAATTATATATGTGTAGTTAATAAATCTAAGCTAGATCAACTATTCAAGGATCAAGCACCAAATAAGGTAAAAAGATCAAATTTTTAATGATATTCCAGTTCTATTTTAATACCATAAACTAACTATTATACCTAAATATTATTTAAACTCATGAATTTAATTATTACTTTTTACATTTAATAATAATCCCATTGACGTGTAAAACATACGTTTCCATAGAAACGTATCAACATGTCACTTTATACAAAAGTGTGTGTCGAACATATGGCAGTGTGTGTAATATATATGTTATTAATTTAATATTTTTGATATATTATTATAAAAACATCGGTTTTCTGTAGTTTTTCTTTATGTAAACTATATGTATGCTAATTTTTATATTCCCCTGTCTTCTTATTTTTGTAAACTTGTGTCCCCGTTGATGCGTTGACAACGCGTTGCCTAGCAACGTATTTGTCACTTTATATAAACATGGATGTCAAACCATGGTAGCGTGTGTTTATCATTTATTTTTATATCTTTTACGCATTATTTAAAAAATGTATTATCATTTTGCGCTGCTCCGCTATATAAACTATAAGTGTGCCAATTTTCATACTCTTCCGTCTTCATAATTTTCGTAAAAAGGTATACAAAGTTTTTCTATCACGCATTAATATATAGATTATTCTATTTAACATTAAATCTTACTTAACTATGAACACATCATCGGAATTAATCTTCTCAATCAAAGACTTGAAAATATCGTCTTCAAATTTAACACCATCCCTTCCTCTGCCTTTGTAATAAGGAAACTCGTTATGTGTTGGCAAAAAATAAATTCCAGGCTTACTAAAATCAGCTGAAGCACCCAAATAATTTTCAGTTGTATTATCAAAACATTTGCCCAATCTCGCATCTTGCACCGTATCACATTGAACGCCTATAAATTTCTTCGGATGCTCAATAGCCTGCCACCAATACAAAATAGCCCTAATATGACTACATACTACCAGACAAGGGATATAGGGAATATCTCCCGGTTGAAATTCACCACCATTTGCGTAAAAATCCAAATGTCCTAGCCTTTCTGCTATCCCAAATCCGTCTATGTTTGTATGGACAATATCTACTTTGTGAGCATCGGATTGGTGAAGTCTTTCTTCTGGGGGAAGTGATCTGTAGCAAGGTCCTGCTGGGTCCAGGCCAGTTATCCTAGACGGCTTCTTTCCAGTGGCTGAGTAGAAGTACTTAGCGGCGTGTGCTGCCACATGTGCACCTAAGCTTGCCCCAACCAACTCCAAATTTTCTGGTTTTAGACCAAATTCAGCTAATCTGACTAGAAATTCACCAACTTTTTTGCCTATGACCCTTGTTATGCGGACGGATCTGAAAAACAGGATAAGTTAAGTATAATATATGTTTTATGATTTTCAAAAAAGCCTGTTTTTACTTACGCTTCACGCTGTATCCCATGTATAGTAGGATAGGCAGAGGGAATCTTAGAACCTAGTGTTCCGCACTTCACTTCGTTCCCCACTTTCCGCCGTATTGAAACATTGCGTGCTGAGTGGCGGGACTCAACGCCGCGCTTTGCCTTGTTACCAAACCCAGGAAATGAAAATACTCAACTTATACATTTTCCGGAGTGGGAATCGAACCCACAACCTTCTGCACCACGACAGGCGTTTAAAATGTAAAAATATGTTAAAAATTCAATCAACTAAGTTAATTAAACAAAAATATTTAATAAAAATTAATTTGTATGGGACAAATGTTATTTTACTATTTTAATATAATTTATAGAGAATAGCTATAATTTAGTTTCGGACGAATTCAATACAAATACGGCTTTGATGACAGAATTTACCTAAAATACCTGATTGGTATGTATTTTGGACATGTCATATTCGTAGTAATATTTACCTGGTACTGTATAAATAGAGGCAATCGAAGTCAGACAGAGTCTAGAGGCGAATATGTCACTATAAACATGGATGTCAAACCATGGTAGTGTGTGTAACATTTATTTTGTTAATTTAATACATTTTTATCCATTATTTTAAAAAGATGTAATCATTCTGCACTCCTTCTCTATATAAACTATAAGTGTGCCAAATTTCATGCTCCTCCGTCCGTAATTTTCGTAAAAACGGTTACAACGTTTTTGCTTCACGTATTTATATATAGATATACTCTACTGTCAAATGATATATAATATTTTGTCCGTATGTTAGCGTCTTCTCAGAAAGCGATCACAATGTTACTCAAGACTTAAATTTAAAGCTCGTGGAATTAATATTTGGGAACAAGAAGCTCTTGTACGCTTGTGTATAATAGCATATTAAGTTACACGTTGCCATGGTAACGTATTGCCTCAAAAGTTTGTATTTTGTTTTATGTTAGTATTATTTTCGTTTAGGCGTGAATATATTGATAAATTGAAAGTGACTTTAAACTTTTCAGCAGAAATTTTTAATTTTATCTATCACTCCAATTTTATGTTATCTAAGCACTTTTATTATTTAAAATATTTGAGATAATAACTTATTCACGCTTTGAATATAAGCAATTCATAAGCTTATAATTACTTTAAAAAATTGTATATGACGCCTGTCGTGGCGTAATAGCACAAGCGTACGACTGTAAACGCGACAGGTTGTGGGTTCGATCCCCACTCAAGGAAATGGAATTTTTAATTTCCTGGGTTTGGTAACAAGGCAAAGCGCGGCGTTGAGTTCCGCCACTCAGCACGCAATGCCTCAATTCGGCGGAAAGTGGGGAACGGAGTGTCTTAATACTAGGTTTCCTCTGCCTACCCTACTATATGTGGTATACAACGTGAAGCTATGTATGTATGTATGTATGTAAAATTGCATATAGCGCGAGTCAACTTATATACACGTCAGGTACAAGTTTATACAGGGCATATAAGACGAAAATATTGAAATTATTTCCATTTTCCTACTCTGTTAAGATAAATTGCGGCGTTTAGTTACACCATTCAACAAGCAATACCTCGCTATATTTCGCAGTAAACGGAAAACGAAGTGTCTTGACACCAGGTTATCTCTGATTTAACGGGAGAAAAGCGTTAAGCGAAGAAATATCATAATATTACCATAGAAGTTGCGAGATTGACATCCATAGAATTGCCCAGAAAGTAATTGACTATACTAACCAAGCAAAATTTATTTTAAAACAAGAATTATTATTACTTAAGCCTATCAACACAAAATGCAGTTCTTTTTGTTTCACGGTTTCTCCTGTAGACAGAACTAAGCATTTGCATGATGACTGGCGGAACTCAACGCCGCGTTTTATCTTGTCCAGCGCGAAGAAATTACAATAATTTCAATATAATAATTCCTTCAAGTGTAAATCAAACCTACAACCATTGCGTTTATGGTCAGTGGTTCCAACGCACTACTATGGCTAAACTGAAGTTAATACTAAATAAACACAGAAACTATGAACAAAATAAACGTTACTACAAAAGCATAATATTCCGCCATAAGCGAAAATAACGCTTAACTTTTTCCACATTTATGAATATTTCGTAATATCGAAACCTATTTGATTGATTGTGAGACTCCATAGAGAACATACGGCATTGACGTGTCCGATAGCGGAATGATTGGCCAATTAACTTTAAATGCGTTTTTTTAATAGGTATACGTGAATTTCATTATTAAATACGAATATATATTGAGGCCAGTGCGAGTGTAAACGCGATAGGGTGTGGGTTCGATTCCCCCTCCAGAAAATGAAGATATTGAATGTTTATAATAATTAATATTTATGTATTTTCATTTCCTCACTCTGGTAATAAGACAAAGCAAGTGAGTTCCGCCGCTCAGGACGCAATGCCTTAATTTGGCAGAAAGGGGGGAACGGGAATGTGTCTTAACACTAGGTTCTCAGCTTCCCTCTGCCTACCCTGCTATGTGCGGGATACAGCGTGAAGCGCAAATATATATATATATATATATAAAACGACGGATCCCACGTACGCTGGTACAAGTGCAAAAGTAAGATTTTAGAGGAAAGTGTAGCGATTTAAAGGTTCCTAAGGTTATAATCATGAAATAAATAGAATAATAGAATAAATAATATTTCGAATAGTGACAAAATTACATTATGAATCCTGTGACACCACTTAACACGTAATGTATTAAATTCGGGCGGAAAGTAGCAAACGGAGTGTCTTGACACTAGGTTCTCTCTTCTACCCTGTTATGCGGGATATAGTGTGAAGGTGAAGAAATAATAATCTTAGGAATCCTTAAATGGCTATCCTGTAAAATTGTGTTTTTGTACTTGTACCAGTGTACGTAGAAGTCATAGATATTTTCAATTTCACGCACTATAAACTACGAGCCTATATTTAATTAAAATCATTTTTGATACTTAGACATCAAATACGATCAAATATAATCATATATAAACACATAGACTACAATTTATAAACATTTTGTATTATTTGGCATAAAAACAGTATCATACCTAACTTCACGCTTTGTCCATAGCGGGGTGGTCAGAGAGAACAGAGCGCCAAACGCTACTGTCCCTGCATACCTCGTTCACCTCGTCCACAGTCTTTAACGTCTTCATGCATGCCCTACGGAGTGTCCTCCTGCAGTTTACATGATCTTCCTCCAGTATGAGTGATACTGTGTTCTAGAAGGTCAACCGACCTCTCTTGTCGCTCAACAGTATCATGATTATATCAATACTAAAAAGAATAACTTACACTCCCTTCTCCGTTAAAAAGGGAGTGTGAGTGTAAAAACACTAGATTTTCTATCCCTTCTATGACAAAAAAAAAGTATTTTCCATCGTCAAATAACATTGAACTAATATACTTTGCGGATGTATGTAGGACAGTTCTAGCATGTCACATCTATAAAATCCACATGCCAGCCTTGCATTTACATTTAAAAGCAATTTTAAAAGTTTACCACTCCTCGACATATGAAATTGTGAAATTGAAACAGAGGTTTACCAGATTCTATTGTTAAACTAAAAATAGTATAGTTAATATTAAAATAGCTTCACTCTGTATTCCGCACATAACAGGGTAAGCAGAGGGAACCTGAGCACCTAGTATTAAGACACAGAGTTGAGGCACTGTGTGCTGAGTGGCGGAACTCAACGCCGCGGTTTGCCTCGTTACCAAAGCGAGGGAATGAAAATACCAAATATTATTTAACATTTTCATTTCTCAGACACACAACCAGTCGCTTTTACGGTTGCACGCTTGAGCCGCTGCGTCACGACAGGCTGTCAGAATTTTTACAGATAAAACTTAGTTTTAAGAATGCCCCTCCTGCATCAACACAACAATGACGAGCGGTAAAAATTTTAAAAAGGATAGCCGTTAGATTTAGGTAAGTCAGTATATTTAGGGGAGCCTATAAATAGAGGTAAACCGTATATATGGATGACAATAACAATGTTATAGGATATATTTAGAGTTTTCAAAATTTCTCTCTCAAATATCGCAGACCTTTCTTAGATCGTAGTTTTGTTAAGCTTGTTTTTTTGCAAACTCGCTCCCAAATTTTTTTTCGATTTCGTTTTTTGCTGTCTCTAATCGACTAATAAATCCGCCACAATTTATAGTAATTTACAAAAGCCGATGGGTATTGTGTTACATGGGTGTTTCACCATTGCTACGCAATACTATTCTATATATATGTAAAAGCAATATTATACGATTTATTCATTTAATCACGCCTTATATACCGCACATAGCAGGGTAGGCAGAGGGAACCAGAGAATAAGTTAAGCCACTACGTTCTTTTTAATGATTGATTGATTGATTGAATGAGGTATTGCATGCTGAGTGGCGAAACTCAACACCGCGCTTTGCCTTGTTACCAGAGCGAGGAAATAAAAGTGCTAAACTTTTACATTTCCTGAAATGGGAATCGAACCCACAACCTGTCGCGTTTACAGTCGCACGCTTCTGCCTCTGCGCCACGACAGGCTTTAATAATAAGACTACCACAATTAATAATTAAATTTTATCTATAAATGACAGAATATAGAATATAGGAGTATGCGTTTTCGATTTATCAATTTAATCTCGGTTGACCTTCGAGAACACAGTATCAATGATACTGGAGGAAGGTCACATAAAAAGCATGAGGACCCCCCGGAGGGCATGCATGAAGAGGTTAATGACTGTAGACGAGGTGAAAGTATGCAGGGACCGTAGCGTTTGGCGCTCCGTTCTCTCTGACTACCCCGCTAGGGATAAAGCGTGAAGTTAGGTAGATAATTTAATCAAGCCTGTTACGTATACAATATTCATAAACATTCCATGGGTTTTAAGTCCCATAAAAATAAAACGTGAGAATTGGAATACACATAAAATGTACTTCCTTATCACCTCCCATAGTATTAAAGCGGTGTTTTATTATTTTACTTATATTATTACTGCTTGTACTAGAGTAGATTTATAATTGAATATTAAATATATGTGTTTTTTTAGACTATGATGGTATTCTGGCGTAGTGGTTGAGCGGTAATCGTAGATTCGAATCCAGGTTGAGATATTTTCTCAACCTGGATCTGGATCATAGTTTCTATTATATTAATTTTTAAACGACTTCAAAAAAGGAGGAAGTTATCAATTCGAATGTAATTTTTTATAATAATAATAATAAAACACTTTATTGCACATAATAAATAAAGAATAACAAAATAACAAATATGTAAATAAGCAAAGGCGGCCTTATCACCAAAAGTGATCTCTTACAGGCAACCAAAGTCAAAGTCAAAGTCAAATAATTTTATTCAAAATAAGAAGATACAAGCTTCATTTTTTGAACGTCAAATAATTTACCACCGGTTCACTAAATTTAATGCCTCAGACCTGAGAAGAACCGGCGCAAGAAACTCAGCGGGATTATTTTTTTTTTTTTTATATTCGACAATGGTTTACAATTCTTTATTATTGGCAATGATACCTTTGAAACAGACTGGAGCGAGCATTTCATTCCCAAGGTGTGTTATCATTTATAAAATCACTAATTAGGTAATAACCTTTAACACACAAACGTCTTTTTACAATTTTTTTAAATTGTAAAATGGAAAGTTTTCGGACGTTTTCTGGGATCCTATTGTAAACCATTATTGATTGCGTACTTATGTGAGACATTTTGGCGGAAAATAGTGCAAAAATTAATAATAATAAATAAATATTTATTGTAAATATATAAAACTGACATACATACAAACACAAATACATACTTACAATACACACATACAAATATAAAAACAAACATACATACAAACACAAATACATACTTACAATACACACATACAAATATACATACAAACACAAATACATACTTATACGTCACATACACACTTAAATAATTACACACATATACATTTTATGTGTTACCACATAACATTTTATTGGGGGAAACAATTTAGATGATTTTTTTAGAACTTATTCTTTTTAAATGATTTGAAGAATTAAAAAAAAACTTACTTAATGCCTCATGAAAAGGGTGAAAAGCTAAGATTTACATATTACGAATTTTGACCGCTTCATTCCATTTGCTTGAACGAAACGATAACAATAAAATATCGTCGTAGCATGAACTATCCTTACCAGGATGACCAGGATACAGAAAAAAATTATTTCAAATTTGCCCTTTCAAATTTCTTACAAAACTAAATATTTGCTCTAATAAGAATCGACCCTACAGCCATCCTGCTTATACTGATACACTTTGTAATTGCGCCATAATGGTGATTACTTAATATTTTACATACAGAAATATTTTTAGCTTCCCGCTTTGTTACCACTAGCGTGAGGCTGTAAACACCGACATCGTGCGTTCGATTCCCACTCCAGGAAATGTAAAAGTTTAGTATTTTCATTTCCTGGGTTTGGTAAAGGCAAAGCGTGGCGTTGAGTTCAGTCACTCAGTACGGACTCAACGGAGTGTCTTAACACTAGGTTCTCAGGTTCCCTCTGCCTGCCATGCTATATGTGGGATAAAGCGTTATGTTAAAAAAAAACAACGTGAAGCTTTGTTACCAATAGCAGGGTAGTAAAAGCAAGCCTGTCAAGACACTTTTGTTCGCCCGAAATCGAGACATTACGCAGCGGAACTCAACGCCGTACGTTTTCTCAACATAGTGGAGAAAATCGAAGTCACAATGCCACATTTAACGCTGTCCCACTGCGCCATGCTACCATATTAAGTAATAATAATACCTATTTAAATAAATAGTAAACAACTACAAGAAAACTTTAAATAAATGAATACATGCACATATTCATATAGCATAGTCCTTACGTGACAATTATTCTAAACGTAGTATGTAGAAAAGCAACTTCACTCTATATCTCATATAGCAGGGTAGTCAGAGGGAACCTAGTGTCAAGACACTCCGTTCACCGCTTTCCGCCAATTTGCGTCACTACGTGATGAGTAGCGAATTTAACGTACTTTGTCATACCAGAGAGAAAATGAAAATAATAATTTAAATACAATCATTCCTCTGACTGGGAATCGAACCCACAACCACATATATAACTCTATACTTCATTTTTTTAGCTTCACGCTGTATTCCGCTCATAACAGGGTAGGCAGAGGGAACATGAGAACCTAGTGTTAAGACACTCCGTTCTCTCTTTAACATTTCCGTTCCCCACTTTTCGCCGAATTTAGGCATTGTGTGTTGATTAGCGGAACTTAACGCTGCGCTTTATCTTGTTACCAGAGCGAGAAAATGAAAATATTACATATTAACTATTACTAGTATCCCCGGCGACGCGTTAATAACGCGTCATAGCAACGAATGTCATTATGTCATGTGTATGTCATTATACATATACATAGATGTCAAGCCATGGTGTGTGTAACATTTATTTTGTTAATTTAATATCCTTTTATTTTAAAAAATTGTTAGCATTCTGCACTCCTTCTCTATAGAAACTATAAGAATGCCAAATTTCATGCTCCTCCATCCGCGTAATTTTCGTAAAAAGGGGTCCAAAGTTTTTGCTTCACGTATTTGTATATAGATAAGTACTTAATATTTTTATTTCTTAGGAATCGAACCCACAACCTGTCGCGTATACTATATAAAACTCTATAATACTTACTTAGGATATATATAAGAGAGAAACGGGAATGTTTCTGTTATGAACACGTTATAGCCTCGCTTAGAGTACGCAGTGCCAATAGCTTGACTTTGCGGCCACAGTGAACTATCCAAAAATCCTACTGCGTACAGGACCGTTTTCTTGTTTTTGAAATCTGAAAATAAATATATTTTTCTTTGGTGTATATTATCAAAATATTTGTAATGGAAATTTTAAAAGAGAAGAGTGTGTGTCAACATTAGCTTCATAGCTACTCTCTCTCCCTCCCTCTGCCTGCCTGCTAGGGGATATAAGTTAAACATATTAATATAAAATAATTATTCATTTTTAAAAATATTTAATTTAAAACGGGTTTTAAAAATTAAGAATTATTATATGTATTTTATTATAGATAACGGATGGCAAACGAGCAGAAGGACCATCTGATGGTAAGTGGTTACCTTCGCCCATGGACAGACGCAAGACGAACCTCCTACCACCTAACTACTGGGATACCCGCCTCTTACGGGACGCTACCAAGCGGCGGAAGAGAATTGTATTCTAACCCCGTCCCCTCACAGGGAAAAAATTTAATTTTAAAATAACATTTAATTTGAAAATGAGAATTACTTTGCATGATATGAACAATGCGTGAAGATAAAAAATTGACTGTAAGTCACTGAAAATAGCATTTTCTTCTATTATGTTTTATATTTAATTTCAATAGTGTCCCCGTTGACGCGTTAACAACGCGTTGTCTTTAGCAATGTTTACATATGTCACTTTATATAAACATGAATGTCAAACCATGGTAGTGTGTGTAACATTTATTTTGTTAATTTAAAACAGTTCATATGCATTATTTTAAAAAAATATTAGCATTCTGCACTCCTTCACTATATAAACTATAAGTGTGCCAAATTTCATGCTCCGTCCGCGTAATCTTCGTAGAAAGGGATCCAAAGGTTTTGCTTCACATATTTATATATAGATATCTACTTCCTTTTTTTTTTCATTTTCAAACTTTTTCCCGTATAAACATGTTAGTCAGAGAGAACCTACTGGAAAGACATTTCCATCGTCGCTTACTATCCAAATTCGAGATATTGGCCGCGCCTTATCTTACCAGAGGGATAATCAAAATAATCTAAAACAAACCATTTCCCTAGGGGAATCGAACCCACAGCCAATCGCGTTTACAGTAGTTTATGGATTTCAAAAAAAGGACTATCTTTATAACACAATGCGCAGCGTTAGGTCCCGTCAATTACATACAAATACTCGATAAGAGTAGGAAACTGTGAAAGGAGAGCCTCGGTTCTCTCTGACTACTCTATGCCTTCATTATTAGAGGCCCCGCTGACGAGTCAAAAACGCGTTGCCTAGTCAACGTGTACATTATTTTATAAGAAAGTGTATTTCAAACAAACAGTAGTATGTGTATCATTTATTTTATAATTTTTATGTATTTCTAATGCATTATTATGCGGCGTTGAGTTCCGCCACTCAGCACGCAATGCCTCAATTCGGCGGAAAGTGGGGAACGGAGTGTCTTAACACTAGGCTCTGCCTACCTTGTTACATGCGGGATACAGCGTGAAGCTATGTATGTATGTATTATTGTAAAAATATTTCATACCCCTCAGTCCGAACAATTTTCATAAAAATGGGTACAAAAACATATTAATATTTATTTATTTTATATTTACCAATATTCTTATCCTTCCCAATATTTCTATGAGCGGAGAGAATAGGATAGTCTTTTCTAACGATCTGGCCAGTATCAGTTATCTTATGTACAGTGATTTGTAACATTTTCATCATCATTGGCGTAATTGTGGCATTTTTTGTTACTCCTGGACCTGAAAAGAATGGGAACTGATTTAATAATTTCATTTTAATGCAAAAATAAGTAGCAAGAGCGGTAGGGGAGACCTCGGTTCACCATCGAGAATACAGCAACATTGTTATTGGAGGAAGGTCACGTAAAGAGCATGAGGACCCCCCAGGGTTTCTATGAAGAATTTGATGACGAGACGAAAGTATGCAGGGATCGTAGCATTTGGCGCTGCGTTCTCTTTGACTACGGGGAGCTAAAAAAATACCTTGAAAATTTTAATTGTATTAATAAAGATACCATCGTAGCGCAGTGGGACAACGTCTGTCTATAGTTGGTTGTGGGTTCGATTGCCTCGAATTCGGGTGGAAAGTGGAGAAAGGAGCTTCTTGGTACTACGTTCTCTCTGAACAGGATGCGCCATGGTAAAGCAAGCAAGCACAATTTCTCTTATGGTCTTCTATAATTTATTTAATAGGTACACTGAAATCATTATTATTATCTTCTACATATTGAAATAGAAATAATAACATGAATAAAAAAAAACCATTATGATTCTTGGACCAGAAACCTACTCCCAACTGCAATATGCTGTTTAAAGTACTAATAATTATATATGTAGTTAAAATATGCATATAATTTCAATACATTGACATTATATATGTTTATTATTAACTTTATCCTTGTATTGTGGTGGATTCTGGTTCACCTTTACCAAGATCGGTTGCTAACTTGAAAGAAAATATTTTGTATGAAATGCCCTCAACTTTATAGTTTTTTTGTTTATTTGTGAACTTAATAGTCTTATCCATACTTTTAATTTGGACCCTTAAACGGAGAATTCTGTTTTTCGAAGTTTCTGGACAAGGCAAAGCGAGGTGTTAAGTTCCGCCACTCAGCACACAATGCCTCAATTCGGCGGAAAGCGGGGAACGGAGTGTCTTAACATAAGGTTCTCATGTTCCCTCTGCCTACCCTGCTATACTCGTATGCCGGATACAGCGTGAAACTAAAAAAAAGTTTCCGAAAATCCTCTCTTAAGGTCTCTTTTAAATCTTCCCTAAGGATCTTAATTCCTGAATGTTGACTTTCTACGGCCAGTAAATAACTTAACTTTTTGATCATTACTATGCGCCTACAGCGCCTTGCGAGGTCAACTGTAACTTGGTAGTAATTTACTTTTTTCTTTGTTTTTTAATATTATTATTTTTTTAAAACCGAAAGGTTTTCACCTTCACATTTTTTCCCGCATAGTAGATTAAGAAGAGAGAAACTATTGTCAAGACATTCCGTTGTCCACTTTCCAGGCCAATTTGAAACACTATGTGCAATGCTGTGATTTTTCCGACCGGAGAGGATTTATAGATTATTTTTGTTTGAGGGCAATGATCATATCTAAATTCTTTCATTTCTCTGCTCTGGTAATTAAACAAGCAAGCGTGTTGAATTCCACCACTCAAACACCCAATATCTCAAATTCTAGCGGTAAAATGGAGATTCATGTCATTATACTAAGTTCTTCCTGAATCTCCTTCCAGGGTACTATGGGTGACTAAACGTAAAGCTGCACTACTGTTGGAATGGCCTCACACAAATATTGTTCATCTATATTTTTAATATATTAACTTACACTCAGGTATAAGTCCAGCAGGATATCCTATTTCCGGTCGCGGCTCGAAGCTGCTGATGCAAGCGGGGCCAAGGAACACCAACAGTGTTAGCGATATAGGGATGAGTGATGTGTGTTTTGGGAACGGCATTGTTTCTGTAACAAAAATTGTATTTTGAATTGTTTACCAAAAAAGAAAAATGGCTTAATATTATTACGAATAAATCGAAAACTGCTTGTCAAATCTTAACTTAATTTAAATGAGACTTCATCAGAAATACTGGCTATCATATAAAAAAATAATTCGTCAAAGTTGGTTCCCTCAGTAAAAAGTTATGCGGTAATACACATAAAAAATACAGTTGAATGCAGAACCTCCTGCTTTTTAAGTCAATCTAAATTTAGTTAAGATTGAACGAGTAGTTTTTGAATTATTCATAATAGTTTTAATATTTCGTGATTTTTTTTTGTTAAAACCCTAAATATGTTAAGAAACATGCTGAAATTAAAAAAAATCAAATACCTACATACGTACATAGCTTCACGCTGAATCCCGCATATAGCAGGGTAGGCAGAGGGAACTTAGTGTTAAGACACGCTGTTCCCCACTTTCAAGTCAATTGAGGCATTGCATGCTGAGTGGCGAAACTCAACGCCATGCATTGCCTTATTACCAAACCCAGGAAAAGAAAAATTCCATTTACTGGAGTGGGAATCGAACCCATAACCTGTGGCGTAATTAAATATCTATGTAAAAAAAGTTCCGTTGTTCTATAAAGAACATAATGTATTTTTAATAAAATATAAAAAATAATAATACGTAATATCCAAGACCTTGTATGTTTAAAATGAATTCATACATAATCATTCTCTCGAGACGATGTCCCGCTGCGACACAATAGCATAGTGATATATCATAAGCTAATATTAGCATATTTAAATACATCATTAAGAAGTTAACAAAAAAAATTGATTTCAAATACAATACACTAAAAATTAAAATAACTCGAAAACTATTCATCCAATCTTAAATAAATTTAAATGGGATCACATCACTAGCATTAGCTATCATATAAAAAAATAATCATCAAAATTGGTTTACCCAGTAAAAAGTTATATAGTAACACACATAAAAAATATATTCGAATTAACTGAAGAACTTCTCCTTTTTGGAACTTAAAAATCAACGTAAGCTCACCTTTAAATAAAAAATTATTTTGACAAGAAACAGTATTTACGCATAACATTTTATAATTAATAGTAGTATTATAATTTTCAGTGCAGTAACCACTCCAGGAAGTGGAATTTTTCATTTCCTGGGTTTGGTAACAAGGCAAAGCGCGGCGTTGAGTTCCGCCAATCACTCTGCACACTCCGCACATAATGCCACAATTCGGTGGAAAGTGGGGAACGGAGTCTCTTAACACTAGGTTCCCTCTGCCCACCCTGCTATATGCGGGGTACAGTGTGAAGCAATGTATGAATGTATGAATGTATGTATGTATGTATGTATTGTTTTGTTTGTTTATTTACAAGAACATATCGTACTAGCTGATCCCTGCAACTTCGCTGCTTTTAAAAATCATATATTCATTATTTTTACCTGTTTTTCATATCCCTTAATTATTTAATCACAAATATATAATATTCAATGAACAAACACATCCCTTTACTGTTTTATTATATAGCATAAAAAAAAAACAAATGAACTCTTCTATTGGCGGGCCTTATAAAATATGGTTAAGAAAAATAAGGATGTCTGTATGGATTTCAAGACATGGATAGCCTGTGATCACTTACAATTTATTCTGCATCGAATGGTCAAAATCCCATCAACATAGGTTCAGTAGTTTTAACGTGATAGACGGATAAAAGAAACACTAACTTATTAAAATTTTAAACATTTGTATGTATGATCTTACTAATATTATACATTTGAAAGACAATGAATAGACGTTTCTTGCCCTTCCATGTTAAAACTACTGCACTGATCTGTTTTTTTTTTATGGATAACGGATGGCAAGCGAGCAGAAGGCCACCTGATGGTAAGTGGTTACCGTCGCCCATGAACATCTACAACACCAGAGACGCTGTAGATGCCTTGCCAACCTAGAGGACACAGATGGAAGGGGAGGACAATGTAGTAGTCCGCTATCGGAACCACCACATTTTGGGGAAAGGATGGGTGGAAAAGAGGAACCTGGCTTACATGCCATCGAACCGGAACACATCATAAGATATTTGGCGGTTCGTGTTTGACATGATAATAGTCGCGAGCCAGACGGAGGACGAACCTCCTACCACCAAACATCTAGATGAAACTGTACAGTAATATAACTTATAATTTAAGATTTTTTTTGTAATTGGCTATAATATGACGATAAGAATTCATTAAATAACAAAATTAATTTAAAAAATGACATAGAAAGCAATGTAATTATTGAAACTAGTGTCTCCGCAAACGCGTTAATAACGCATTGTGGAGTGACGTATATGTCACTTTATATAAACATGGATGTCAAACCATGGTAGTGTGTGTAACATTTATTTTATTAGTTTAATAATTTTATATATTTTTTAAAAAAATATTAGCATGTTGCACTCCTTATCTATATAAACTATAAGTGTGCCAAGTTTCATGCTCCTCCGTCTGCGTAATTTTCGTAAAAAGGGACCCAAAGGTTTTGCTTCACGTATTTATATATACGAGTAGATATCTAAATTTGTACTTACTTTTAGTCATACTCGTAGTTATGTATGTATATATGTACATATAAAAAACCGGACAAGCCTATAAAAATACCGCATAGACAGAAAGGATCGAGTTGAAATTTGACATTCAGATTTTTTAAGAGGCGTTCTCGAAGGATTCATGAAACTTTCACCCTTAAGCACCCTCAAGGGGCTCAATATTGGAGTTGAAATATTATTAAGAAAAAGTGCAAAATCTATCTCGATTTTGGTAAAAACGTATGTAAAAAAGTAGGGGTCAAAATGTGAATATTTACTATTATATTATGATATCTTTGAACGCCTGTCGTGGCGCAGAGGCACAAACGTGCGACGTTATGGGTTCGATTCCCACTCCAGGAAATGTAAATTTTAGTATTTTCATTTCCTGGGTTTGGTAATTGTGTATTCATTGTATATGTAGTTTGTGGTATTCAAGGCAATGCGCGACGTTGAGTACCGCCAGTCAGCACGCAATGCCTCAATTCGGCGGAAAATGGGGAACGGAGTTTAATATTATAGAAAATCTTTATTAATTATGGTCTATGTTTAAAGTAATATTTATTTTATTAAATTTAATATATATTTTTTTTGCATTATTTAAAAAGATATTATCATTGTGCACTCCTTCGCTATATAAGCTATAAATGTGCCAAGTTTCATGCTCCTTCGCCCGCGTAATTTTCGTAAAATGGGATACAAAGTTTTTGTTTCACGTATTTATATATGTATGTATTACGATATAGATAAATACTTACAAAATGAGAATAGAGTAATCTCTTGCACAAACGACTTCCTCTTAAGACAGATTCACACTATACTAGTTTCAATATTCAATGTCTGTCTTTTAGCTGCTAAAAGAATCACAAACATATAAAAAAAGAAAAAGCCTATGACATTTATACTATAGGCATATCCTTGAAAAACAAAAACCTTAAAAGTCAATATAAAAATACAAATAAAATAATATATACCTATTACATACATACAGTAATAGCTTCACGCTGTATCCCGCATATAGCAGAGTAGTGGCGGAACTCAACCCCGCGCTTTGTCTTGTTACGAAACCCACGAAATTAAAAAATCCTTTTCCCGGAGTGGGAATCGAACCCACAACCTTTCAACAACAATGTAGAAGACCGCTATCGGAACTGCCACATTTTGGTTAAAGGTTGGATAGTAAAGGGCCCTCCATACTACATACTATAGGATATAGTGCGTATATGCGTTCATTTGATGGTTTTAAAGCAACTAGATTTTATTTTTTTTTGATCAACAATACTTAATTTTTGAATAACAATACTAAATCATAAATATTTCCATATTTTTTTTTAGCATTCTTCATAGAATGCTAAAAAAAAAGGTCATCCTTTATAATACTTCTAAGAATATGTGTACAAAGTTTCATGACAATAATCGGTTAAGTAGTTTTAACGTGAAAGCTTAACAAGCAAACTTACCTTCACTTTTATAATCTATATATTAATTAATACGTGAAGGAAAAACTTTGTACCCCTTTTAACGAAAATTACGCGGACGGAGGAGCATGAAACTTGGCACACTTCTAGTTTATATACCGAAGGAATGCAGAATGCCATAACATTTTTTTTAAATAATGCATAAAAAGTATATTAATAAAATAAATGTTACACACACTATCATGATTGACATCCATGTTTATATAAAGCGACATATAGATTGCTAAAACCAACGCGTTATTAACGCGTCAACGGGGACACTAGAAATACTACTAAGGTTAGGATGGAATTTGAACCTTTGAAACATCGCGTGCGTTCAAAGTATAAACTGAGCCACAATGGCGTTTTCATATTTTACCTTATTATAATAGACAATTGAATAAAAAACTATACTAGTAATTAATTAGTAATATATTAATAGAATTGCAAAATCAATGAATGTCCTCCTTGAATAAGCTCCTTGTTTTTCATCATCATCATATGTTAATTGTATATTTATAATATATTTTATAATCATACAATTAGCGCCTAACGTCGTAACTGTCGTGGCGCAGAGGCACAAGCGTGCGACTGTAAACGCGACAAATTGTGGGTTCGATTCCCACTCCAGTAAATGAAATTTTTAATTTCCTAGGTTTGGTAACAAGGCAAAGCGCGGCGTTGAGTTCTGCCACTCAGCATGCAATGCCTCAATTCGGCGGAAAGTGGGGAACGCAGTGTCTTAACTCTAGGTTCCCTATGTCTACCCTGCTATATGCGAGATACAGCGTGAAGCTATATATGTATGTATGTATTTATTAATAAATATTAAATTTTATAGATTACTTTATTATAGTCATAAAACTCTTTGTTTACAATAATCGAAATGTACAACTTACAAAAACTTTATGCTTTTACGAGCATAGCAATGTAATCAAATCTGAAGTTAATTTTTCTTTTTTTTTAGCTTCACGCTGTATCTCGCATACAGCAGGGTAGACAGAAGAAACCTGAGAACCTAGTGTTAAGACACTCCGTTCGCCACTTTCCGCCGAATTGAAGCATTGCGTACAGAGTGGCGGAATTCAACGCCGCGCTTTGCGTTTTTACCAAACCCAGGAAACGAAAATACTAAACTCTTACATTTTACCTGAACCTATTACCTGGAGTGGGGACGTTAATGTCAAATTGAAGAAATTGGAGTACTCTCCACTTTCCGTCCCAAATTAAGAGTGGCGGAATTCAACTCCGCGATCTGTCTTTCAAGGGCAGAGAGATAAAATAATCATTGCCCCAAGTGGTGATCGAACACGTAAGCAATCCTCTTTACAGTCAGTCACTATTTCACTGTGCTACGATGCCCTTTACATCGGTTTCAACTTCACGCTTTATCCTACATAGCAGGGTAATCAGAGAGAACGCAGTGTCAAGACTCCGTTCACTGCGTTCCGTTTAAATTCAAGACATTGTTAATTAAGTTGCGAAACTCAACGCCGCACCATGCCACTTATAAGTATATATATGCGCTCAAAGCTTAAAGTTCTATATATAAGAAAACAATTTAATTTTTTTTAATTGAATGTAATAACATTACTACATGCATACTCGTACATTAAAACGAAGAAAAAAAATTAAAAAGCGATACATATTGTATTATAAAAAATATTTTAAATGTTAATTCGCCCGGAAGCCTCAAAATTGTAGATATTTAAATCTCGTTTCACATTTAGCCGATAAGTTGTTGTTATACTACTGGATATACTTGTATGTATGTTACAGGTATATGTCAAATTCTGCCCTTTTCATTATTAAAATAAAATGACATGCTTGACACTGTATCCCGCATATAGCAGGGTAAGCAGAGGGAACCTAGTGTTAAGACACTCCGTTCCCCACTTTGCGCCGAATTTAGGCATTGCGTGCTGAGTTGCGGAACCCAACGCCACGTTTTGCCTTGTTACCAAATCCAGGAAAATGAAAAATTCCATGTTTTGGAGTGGAAATCGAACCCACAACCTGTTGCGTTTACAGTCGCACGCTTGTACTCTTAAGACATTTTAAAAATAAATGGCTAGGTCTTCGCCTTGGTACTCAGTTTTTTTACATTAAAAAACAAATATTCATAAGAATTGACTAAAATTAAAAGGTTATTAAAATATACTTTTTATGACTTATACCTTCACAAAAGAATGTCAAATGTAAAAATAAAAAACTCTACCATCGTAACGCAGTTATGAAGTGTGAACGATACAAGATAGTTATCAGTTTGACACTAATGTTCCAACTCGGAATGTTTATATATATATTTATCTTTTTCTTTTCGATCAATCCTCCTTCATGTGTTCTCCATACAACGTGACATTGGCGGTTTGTGCTCAACTGGCACGTTCGAAGCGCCATAATTAAACAACTGAACTGAACTACATTTTACGTTAACAATATTATAAATGCGGAGTACCCCCCGAAAGGCATGCATGAAGAGGTTAATGACTGTGGACGAGGCGAAAGAGGTATGCAGAGACCGTAGCGTTTGGCGGTCCGTTCTCTCTGACTACCGCGCTAGGAATAAAGTGAAGTTAGGTAGGTAGGTAGGTACTCTTTGGCGCAAAAACCACAGAACGGATCTACATGAAATTATAGAAACAGTAAAATAGATTATATTTTTGATATTTTTAAAAGATTTAATTACGGATTTAAGATAGGGAAAACGCTTATAAAAAGTATAAAAATTTAAACGCAGCGCTATTGTTGGAAACTTTCCAAGCGCTCTGACCGCTAAGCCATACGTTCTTATCCAGTTACGTCGAAATACGCTAGTTACAATTTTTTTGTCAACAGAGAATGCTTTGAGATGACCCGCACATATAATCGGGAAGTAGTTCCTAAGAGAGTACAAATATGTTAGTTTTTTTTACAACTTCAGCTGTATCCCGCACATAGCAGGATAGAACCAGAGGACCTACTGTGAAGACACCCCGTTCTCACTTTAACATTTCTATTTTCCACTTTCCGCCGAATTTAGGCATTGCGTGCTGAGTGGCGGAACTCAATGCCACTCTTTGCCTTGTTACCAGAGTGAGGAAACAAAAATACTTATTTAATATTTTCATTTCCTGGAATGGGAATCGAACACACGACTTATCGCGTTTACAGTCGCACGCTTGTGCCTCTGAGCCACGACAGGCTTCATATATTTTAGTTACCAGTTCTTATCAATAAATGAAATATAAATTAACTCACTCGGTTTTGAACCCACGGCCTTCAGCGAGGTTAGACGTACACTACTAGTAAGAACCGTAAACTGATGATTTTTTATTAGAAATATAAAAGGAAGATTAATGATTCAATAATGATGCATGATTGGTTCGTAATTGCACAATTATGTCAAAAGCTAGGTTACTTTATTACTTATTTATGAATACAATTTTTTGTGCTAGCTACTGCATATTTTTATATAGTATAGTTGTTCTTGGCGTCTTTGTTTGCGTGGATTATAAAACCTAAAATTCAGTTTTACTTCGTTTTCGTAAGAATATCGCTCCTTATTGCTCCCTTACACTCCCCGAGGAGTCTACATGCCAAATTTTTTATTTTCATTTCCCCACAAGACAAAACACGGCGTTGATTTCCGCTACTCAATATGCAATGTCAAAACAATAACATGAATTCAGGCGGAATGCGACGAATGGAGAGTGATACTAAATTGATATTAGGTACTCTCTCTCTCGCCAAGGTTTCATGGAAGATTCGGGAGTTCCCATGGGCCTCGCCCAGTGGTGGTAGAGGAGGAGCAGCAGTAGGTTTCACTGGGTATACATATATGATTTCCTAACGTTAAAAAAAGTTTGCTATGCTAAAACAAACATAAAATACACGAACAATGGATATATGAAGGTAAACATACAGCAAACTTAGTACTCTCAAAGTATGTAATTAATGTTTGAAAATACTTCCACTGAAAATTTACGGCCAAAGGGATTCCTGAGTTTTGAGTTTAAGCTAGATCCAAATGAGAACCTTAAGCTACGCTGTAAGAATAGTTAAAACTTTTCTACTAAGTTACTTGGGGGGTCCTCTCCTGTTCGCTTCGCTAGTCAATCTTCGCAACGATACATACAGACATAGTTTCACGCTGTATCCCGCATATAACAGGGTAGGCAGAGGGAACCTAGTGTTAAGACACTCCGTTCCCCACTTTCCGCCGAATTGAAGCACGACGTGCTGAGTGGCGGAAATCAAAAATTCCATTTCATTGCAACGATCAAAAAATAAAATGAACGTGTCCAGTTAACGTGTTGTTGTTATTGTTGCAACCGGGGGTTGACGAGCGAAGCGAACAGAGGGTTTTGTATTATAAATCTATATTTACATTTTTTAATATTCGCCTCCTGAAAAGTGATGATAATTAAAATTATAACAAAAAGGAAACCGAATTTCGAAAAGAAAGAATTAAAAAGAAAAATTATTACGAATAACACAAAACTTGTCAGATCTTAACTAAATTTAAATGTGACCACATCAAAAGCATTAGCTGTCATATAAAAAGAGAATCATCAAAGTAGATTCACTCAGAAAAAAAAATCGGTAACAAACTTAAAAAAAAATAGAATTGATAACATCGTTCTTTTTTGAAGTCGATTGAAAAAATAATATTTTATTCAGCAAAGTACGATCGATGTGCCTGTAGGGCTTTAATAATGATTTTAAAAACTGCGACTATAATCAAATTATAAATGCATTTACGAGTCTATATATTAAATACGGTAAAATTCATTTAAACTTTCATTTCCTTATATTTCAAAGAAGCTAAAAATTTGTTTTCTAACGTTTCCAATATATATTTTTTCTTTTTTTATTTTTGTATACTATAATAACTTAATTGGCTTCAATATAGTGTATTAGACAATAATGTACGTGAAATATAAATTCAGAATCTTACTACAAATGTAAACATGAATGTTTTGTATATTTGTATTCTTTAATTTATAAATAGAAACGTATATATTTTAGTATGAAAACATAGTTATACCACTATGTGATTTTTGTAGCTTTACGCTGTTTTTCAAAGTAGTAATAATCAGAAAAAACCCAGTGCGAAGACACTTCATTCTACGCTTTGCGTCCGAATAAATTCTTCTTCTTCTCCCTGTGAGGGGACGGGGTTAGAATAAAATTCCCCTCCGCCGCTGGATAGCGTCCCGTAAGAGGCGGGTATCCCAGTAGTTTTGTGGTAGGAGGTTCGTCCTCTGTCTGGCTCGCGATCACTATCATGTCAAAGACGAACCGCCAAATATCTTATGATGTGTTCCGGTTCGATGGCATGTAAGCCCTTTCCAAACCATCCTTTCCCCAAAATGTGGTGGTTCCGATAGCGGACTACGACTTTGTCCTCCCCATCCATCTGTATCCTCTAGGTTGGCAACGCATCTACAACATTTCTGGTGTAGAGTTTCATGGGTGAAGGTAGCCGCTTACCATCAAGTGGTCCTTCTGCTCGTTTGCCATCCGTTATCCATGAAAAAAAATAAAAAAAAAATAAAGACATTCCTTCTTGACAGACTTCTTGGCAGACCTCAACGCCGCCATTTGTTTTACCAAAGCATTGAGAGCAATTAAATATAATCATTCCCCGGCATAAAAATTGAATCCAGATCCACTCGCATTTGTGAGACAATGTCCTACTACGCCAAGAGGGCAGTTTATTATATATTTTCTTATTAGCTTCTCGCTTTATCCCAAATATCAGGGTAAGCAGAGAAAACCTAGAGTTAAGACACTCCACTTAACTAACACTTATTAATAAACTTACTTCAGTAGTTCATACTAATAATTTATAACACTCATATATAAAGTAGTAATTACTTCTGGATAAGATGCAATAATAACATTTATGATGCAGTTTAGAAGTATATATAAAAATAAACATATAATGAATGAATCATTAATTAGTGTCGCGAAGTCAAAGCTGATAAATGCGGAAGAATATCGAAATTATAAAAAAATATTTGTGGAATTCACACATAACAAAAGCAGAAACTGACTTAAAATAAAATGTATTAAAAATTAAAATTATTACGAATAACTCAAAAACTACTCGTCAGATTTTAGCAAAATTTAACTGGGATCATATCAGAAACTGTAACTCATATATTTAAAAAATCATGAAAATTGGTTCACCCAATTTTCTGGGTTCGGGTAATAAAGAAGATCGACCGATAATACACAGCTGTAATTACTGCGAGTGGAAAACTGAAATTTAATAGGAGGTTACTTGGGAAAATGCATAAAAGAGATTTTTTATTATTTCCTTAAATTCCTATGGAATAGAAAAAAGTTATGCGGACGGAGGAGAATGAAACTTGGCACACTTATAGTACTTGGCACATATACACCAAGGGAGTGCAGAATGGAGGACCATCTGTAGGAACAGACAATTGGCATCCGAGGCTGGAAGCAGTGAGCCAAGAACCGTTCCGGTTGGAGAGATATTCTGGATCAGGCCAAGGCCCACCCTGGGCTGTAGCGCCATAGATGAATGAATGAGTGCAGAATGGTATCATCTTTATAAACCAATGCATAAAAATATATTAAAATAATAAAATCAATATAACACATACTATACGTTGCCTGGCAACGCGTTGTTAACGCGTCAACTACACGACACTAGTATAAATAATATGGCAAGACATAAGTAGATGCAAAGTTATAATAATTTTAATAACCATCTTGTAATATAATTTTATATCATATTTGTTTTTATCTTTAATCTTTAATATAAATGTACTCGTATAAACGTTCTCGTTCCTTATAATTTTATGTATGTAGCGTTTAAATAAATATGACTTTTTATACACATTGTACTTATTTAGATGTTTAATGATTGTATGAATAAGTATATATATTTTTTATAGTTTCGCTCTTTTTCATCTTTCCGCCTGAATTCTAGACTGAATGTTGAGTAGCAGAACTCAACGCTGCGTTATATCTTTTATTGTTCTAGCCTTTAAAGAAGGCCTGTCGTGGCACAGCACAAGCGTGCGACTGTAAGCACGAAAGGTTGTGGGTTTGATTCCCACTCTAGGAAAATGAAAATATGATATATTTGTAATATTTATTTTCATTTCCTCGCTCTGGTTACAAGGCAAAGCGTGGCGTTGAGTTCCGTCACTCAGCACTCAACGCCTCAATTCGGCAGAAAGTGAGGAACAGAATTGTTAAATAAGAACGAAGTGTCTTAACACTAGGTTCTCAGGTTCCGCGCTTTGTGCCTTGATACCAGACCCAGGAAATGAAAATATTAAATATTATTTAAAATTTGCAATACCTGAAGTGGGAATCGAACCCACAACCTATCGCGTTTACAGTTGCACGCTTGTACCTCCGCGCTACGACAGGCCTCAATAAAAGTAACATTATTACGAATAACTCAAGAACGCTTCAATTATATAATATGAGCAACATTCGCGTAAGGCGTACATAATAAAAAGAGTGTTAACTTTACCGGTTTGACAACATTTATATCGGTTTGCCATTGACCCACATTAATTTAAGAACACAAGTATCTTTTAGTATCAGCATTCGATTACGATTCGGTTGAGGTCGTGATCACATTTGTTTCTTTTGTTACGTTCTATGTGGTTTTCTAGAAGTTAGTGAAAGGTTCCAGGTTCTAATTCTACATACATACATACATAGCTTCACGCTGTATCGCGCATATAGCAAGGTAGGCAGAGGGAACCTAGTGTTAAGACACTCCGCTCTCTTACGACAATTCTGTTCCCCACTTTCCGCCAAATTGAGGCATTGCGTGTTGAGTGGCGGAACTCAACGACGCGCTTTGCCTTATTACCAAACCCAGGAAATGAAAATAGTAATATTTCCTGGAGTAGGAATCGAAGCTACAAGATTATTATTATTATTATTACTTTATTTGCACACCGCAAAGAACAAAAGAAAACAAACTTAATATATAAAACGTTTGTATAAAAGGCGGTTTTATGGCTAAGTAGCCATCTCTTCCAAACAACCTTTAGATCGAAAAGGAGCTATTTTAATTGTAAACAGGTAGGTGGTAGAGGAAATTAAACATATTACATACATTTATAAATACAAAACAAATTTACATAGATACATATACATATCCATACAAACATACATACATACATACACATATCATCCTATATTAATTACACAGGACAACATAATATATATTACTATACAAGATATGTAAAAGAAGATAAAATAGCGCTGTAAGATTTACTTACATTGATAGATAAAGGTGAAAACGTATTATTTTTTTACAGAATGTATGTTTGTATGACTTTTTAAACATTTCACCGCAATCCGTCACCTCGAGCCGATACTATTGCTTATACAATATATTTCATTTCATCACACGCTGTATCCCGTACATAGCAGGGTAGACAGGGAACCAGAGAACCCAGTCTTAAGACACTCCGTTCTCTTTTAACATTTCCGTTCCCCAAATTGAGGCATTGTGTGCTGAGTGGCGGAACTCAACGCCGCGCTTTGCCTTGTTACCAGAGCGAAGAAATGAAAATGTTAAATATTATTTAATATTTTCATAATCTGGAATGGAAATCGAACTCACTCACAACCTGTCGCGTTTACAGTCGCATGCCTGTGCTTTTGCGCCTCGACAGGCTTGGAACTGTTGTTTACTTTTATAATAAAATTATATTTTGTTACCAACGGATCTATCATAATTTGGCCACATCTTATCTATCTTAGACAGCCTGACAGTCTGGACAGACTGGCTATCGCTTGCAACGTAGTCTGCAGAAGTTCTAAAGGCCGATTACCGAGCATATAATGTGACACCGTCGGAATTCACAAGAGTCCCCATAGTTGAAGCGCTCAGGCAATCAAAAAAATAGGGTAATATAGGAGAAATCCATCAGTACCTCCATCAGGGTTTACTAACACTATGGCCACTATCTTCAGTGAAGAGTACGACAAAGACGAGAGGTATAGAAATAAAAGGATAGAAATGTTTTCTTTAACAGCGGTAATGTCTTCCAAGTATCAGTTATCCTATTTTCGAAATATATCCATATATCAATATGTAATTTAGTGACCTTAATTTAAGAGTTAATAATAATTAAATAATTCAAAGTCAAATATTAATTTTAATACTTAAATACTACAGAGAACTGGACTCTAGAAAAAACTTGTAAGAACTATGTATGTTAAATTTAAGAGGCCACCATGGTGTTGTGGGACAGGGCCTGATTGTACACGCGATTGGTTGTGGATTTGATTCCCACTCTGGTAAGACGCGTCATTGAGAATCGCCTCGTAGCACGCAATATGTCATATTCGGGCAGAAAGCGGCGATCGGAGAGTCTTGGCACTAGGTTCTATCTCACGATCCTGCTATGCGGAATAAAGTACGAAGCTGCTTTTTATTTTAAAAAATTAAGTAAAAAAATACCTCTCGAGGCGCAAAGGCACAAGCGTGCGACTGTAAACGTGACAAATTATAGGTTCGACTCCCACTCCAGGAAATAGAATTTTTCATTTCCTGGGTTTGGTAACAAGGCAAAGCGTGGCGTTGAGTTCCGCTACTCAGCACGCAATACATTTGGCGGAAAGTGGGGAACGAGGTGTCTTAATACTAGGTTCCCTCTGCCTACCCTGCTGTATGCGGGATACAGCCTGGAACTATGTAGGTATGTTTGTAAGTAAAACAATGTTATAGTTACCAAATTATGAATATTTTGTCCATTCGTAGTAAATGAAATTCAAGCCTAAAAAACAAAGTGTCGCCCACAACTTAAATTTCGTGGACGTTTATGACCCTTGCCATAATATTTCCATTTTCAGTTTCCGTAATTTCAATTGTAACACATGAAATCCTATTTTTCCTGTTTCTGTTGGAATTTGGAGGCTTTACTACCTTACACTAAAAAGTAAAATTATTACGAATAACTCGAAAACTACTCATCACATCCTAACTTAATTTAAATGAGACCACATCAGAAGCACTAGCTATCATGGAAAAAAAATCACTTAAATTGGTTCACTCATTAAAAAATTATAAAGTAACATATAAAAAAAATGCAGTCGAATTGTGTCTCCCTTTTGTATAATCGAACGGAACGGAAAGGAGTGTCTTAACACTAAGTTCCCTCCGCCTACCCTGCTATATGCGAGATACAGCAGCTATGTATGTTTTTCATATAAACCAAACATCTGTTTTCCCAGTCGACTGTGTCATGATCATTACTGACATTAATTAAATACTAGTAGTTCTTACTTGTCCTAGTATACGTACTTAAGTAAGACTTGCTATTTGAATCATGGTTACGCCTTGAATACAACTACTTGACTGACTTTAGATTTTATGAGATAATAAGGAATGAATGATGTTTGCAGAATTGAAATAATTTAAATTAGAGTATTGGAGAAAGAATTAAATTATTAAAATTATAAAAAAACGCCTGTTGTGGCGCAGAGGCACAAGCGTGCAACCGTAAACGCAACAGGTTGTGGGTTCGACTCCTACTCCAGGAAATGGAATTTTTCATTTCCTGAGTTTGGTTACAAGGCAAAGCGCGGCGTTAAGTTCCGCCACTTAGCACGCAATGCCTCAATTCGGCGGAAAGTGAGGAACGGAATCTCTTAACACCAGGTTCCCTCTGCCTACCCTGCTATATGCGGGGTACAGCGTGATAGCTTCACGCTGTACGTATGTATGTATGTATTTAAATATTATCATTTGCTCTAAGTGGAAATCGAACCCACAACCAATAGCGTTTACAGTCAAACATCGCTTCATACCACTATTAGTTCAATGAAAAATGCCTACTATGTGACAATTGCCATATATGTATAGAAATGATTATACATGGTGACATTGATCGCGAATAACAGATATCAATAAACAGGTATACAATAAATAGCACCTTCATGCCTAGATCAGGGGTAAACAACCTG
Source organism: Philaethria dido (assembly GCA_033558755.1). Classification (NCBI taxonomy): domain Eukaryota; kingdom Metazoa; phylum Arthropoda; class Insecta; order Lepidoptera; family Nymphalidae; genus Philaethria; species Philaethria dido. The sequence goes on from JAKGSA010000798.1 coordinate 127,809, forward strand.
TGGTCTGCTTAGTACTTTTATGCTGCCCGCCAAAACTTTATATTACAGATAGAGATATTTTCCCTCTAAAATTAAGATTTTATTTGTACACAAAATTATTTAAAGAACTGTGATAGACAAGATCAATACAAGAAGGAAAAATAAGCTAAATAAACCTAATTTTCGTCTCAAAAAAGTCAATAAACCATTTTTGTCACAAGGTATACCCATGTATAATAAAATTCCACATACTAATACACTACTACAAAAACATATTATTGAAAAAAGTATATTATTCTGTCCAAGAATACTATAATGATGTTAATGTGTGGAATTAAATGCTGTTGACGCTCACCCGGGAGGCTCATCATAGTTGTATATTTATTGTAAAATTTTATTTGAAAAGAGCAACTGTTGAGTTTCTTGCCGACTCTTCTCAGCAGAACTGCCTTCCGAGCTGGTGCTCGCTTCCGTTAGGACTGACACGACTGACATCTTTTGTAAAATGACAATTCGAAAGTGCTTGTAACAGCCTATTTGAATAAAGAATATTTTGATGTTGATTTATATTTTTGACATTTAACTGACTTCAAAAAAAGGAAGGTTCTCAAGTCGACTGTGTTTTCCTTATTGTTACACATAACTTTTTACTGAGTGGACAAGTTTTGATTATTCTTTTTTTCTAAGTTAGGTAGTGTTTCTAATGTGGTCTTATTTCAATTTAGTTAAAATCTGAGAAATAGTTTTCGAGATATTCGTAATAAAAAATGTTCAATGAAGAATGCCTACTGTGACAATAGCCATATAGATATGTGACATTGATCGCGAATAACATAGATATCAATAAACACGCATATAATAATAACGCCTTCTTGTCTAGATCAGGGGTGAGTAACCCGCGGCCCGCTTAATAATTGTATTTCAGCCAAGCCTCAATTTTTTGAAGTGGAAACATCCTTAGTGGTGTTGTGCACTTTTTGTAATGAATAAATATTATAAACTCACGTTCGGACACGTCACCCTGATCGAAAATTCGTAAGAAATTGTCAAAATAAAGCGAAATAAATTAATATTGTATTTTTTATATGGTAGCGACGTAAATGATAGTACTTTTATACTGATAGTTATAGCAATTCGTGGAAAATTATTCCAAAATATCAAAAAATCACAATGTTAATATTCAAGTTTTCACTGTTGCCGGCACTCGTTTTACCGCTGCCGGAGTGCAATCCGTTGATTTTTTTTAGCTTCCCGCACATAGCAGGGTAGGCAGTGGGAACCTGAGACCTAGTGTTAAGACACTCCGTTCTCTTAAGATTTCCGTTCCCCACTTTCCGCCGAATTGAGGCATTGCGTGCCGAGGAAAGGAAAATTGTAAATATGATTTTCAGTTTTCTGCTCCGGTGAGACAAAACACGGCGTTGAGTTCCGCCACTTAATACGCAATATCTCAAATTCGGGTGGAAAGCGGCAAACGGGATGTCTTGATCCTATGTCCACTACTAATAATAAAGTAACTGAGAAAAGGGGATTTTAGCCCGCCAAAAAATTTCAAAATTTGGATAGGCACGTTGCTAAAAAAGGTTGTTAACCCCTGGCCTAGATGATACAATAAACACGTTAATTAAATACAGCTCTTGAACGTGTCATAAGCGAGGTCATAGGTTCAAATTTTGCTATGTTATAATATTCTAAATTTTAAGAAAAATATACTATGTCTTTATATTTTAATATATAACTTGTGAGTCTTTCAATGATTCTGTCAATCATCGAGTACAAAAGCTAATACGTAAAACCAACCACTACTGACGGCAAATGTGAGTGGCTGTGAGTTCGATTCCCACTCAGGGGTATGGTAATATTTAAAATACAAGAAATATTATTATTTCCCACTCTGGTAAGACAGAGAGCGGGGTTGAGTTCCGCCACCTAATACAATGTTTGAGACATTCAGGCGCTAAGCGACGAACTAAGTGTATTTACAGTAGATTCGCTCTAACGTTGCTTTTTTAAACTTTTGCCCTAAAAGTTATATACTAGTATTAAAACATTTCCTTTATAGTTTCTAAACAATCCCTACTTCTCCCCTGTGAGGGGACGTGGTTAAAATGCAATTCCCCTCCGCCTCTGCGTAGCGTCCTGTAAGAGACGGGTTGGTAGGTGGTAGAAGGTTCGTCCTCCGTCTGGCTCGCGGCCACTATCATGTCAGAGACGAACCGTCAAATATCTAATAATGTGTTCCGGTTCGATGGCATGTTAGCCAGGTTTTCTCCTTTCCCACCCATCCTTTTCTCAAAATGTGGTGGTTTCGATAACGGACTACTACATTGTTATCCATAAAAAAAATATACAGACACTAAATTCGTATATTATTTTATCTTATAAATAAAAAACTTATTTATTTATTTATTATCATTTACAATCACTTCTATCGGATTTTAGAGCTCAACGCCATTTAAAGTAAACATTCAACGAAAACGATAGTAAATACGTGAGTGGAATTCGAACACGCAGGTAGTAGTTACGTCATGTTACATTTTGTGTATAAAATATACAATTTTTTCATCGACTTCAAAAAAAGGAAGTTCCCGATTTGATAGTCTAGATGTAAAAATTATAATAGAATCAATAACCTCTTCCCTACATACGTACATAGCTTCACGCTGTATCCCGCATATAGCAGGGTAGGCAGAGGAAAACTAATGTTAAAACACTCCGTTTCCCACTTTCCGCCGAATTGAGGCATTGCGTGCTTAGTGGCGGAACTCAACACTGCGCTTTGCCTTGTTACCAAACTCAGGAAATGAAAAATTACACTTCCTGATGTAGGAATCGAACCCACAACCTGTCGCATTTATAATCGCACGCTTGTGCCTCTGCGCCATGATAGGCGTTTTACTTTGTCGAATTGACGAACCTCTTCCTATTTTAATTTTTAATTAAAATGAATATTATTTATTCATTCATATGTTTGAGATACACTTTTATATAAAGTGACATATACGTTGTAAGGTTACGCGCATACGACGACGGAAAATTGTAATATCTGCATAATGAAGATTTTAACAATAAAAGGAAACCAATTTCAATTAAAATGCTCAAAAAAGAACATTTATTACGAATAACTCAAAAATTACTCGTCAGTAGAGAATCTAGCGTTAAGACACTCCGTTCTCTTTTAACATTTCCGATCCCCACTTTACTGCTACGTTCTAATTTTCATACTTTGGATAACGTAACTAAACACCGTATCCAATCTAATCATTCCATGAGAATATTTAAATAAAGTGAACTTTACCAACATTAATCGCGTGCTAAATGCTATGAAATAAAACTGATTGAAATTGAATATAAAAACATTTATAGACTCATGGATAATCAAGAATATCATTTAACTAGTGGTTTCACTATACAATTACAATATAGTACATAATATTGTCATATTATATCTAAAAATAATAAATATATATAAATATTACTTTTAGCTTTACGCTGTATCCCCCACATAGCAGGGTAAGCAGAGGGAACCTGAGAACCTAATGTTAAGACACTCCGTTCTTTTAAAATTTCCGTTCCTCACTTCCCATCGAATTGAGGCATTGCGTGTTGAGTGGTGGAACTCAACGCCGCGTTTTGCCTTGTTACCAGAGCAAGGGAATGAAAATACTAAATATTATTAAATATTTTCATTTCCTTTCATTCCTGTGGGAATCGAACCCACAACCTTGTGTCTCTGTGCCACGACAGGCCTGCTATATATTTTAATATACATACATATATAAAACATATAAATTCAATATTATATGGTAATATAATAAATTATTATAATTATTAAGGCCACCACAGTGGAAACAGCGAATGACTGTAAGCGTGACTACTTTAGATTCAATCTTTAATTTCACGCTCTAGTAAAGCTTTTGCGGCGTTAAGTTCCACTACTTAATACTTAATGTTTCAAATTCGACCGGAGAGCGGAGAGCGGAGTGTCTTAACACTAGTTTTCCTTCCTCCTATGGGTAAAGCGTTCTAGAACTAAATTACTAGTAATCTATGGACTATAGTTATAATTATATATACATACTTCATTATTTCACTAACGCCTGTCATGGCGCAGATACACAAGCGTGCGATTGTAAACGTGATGGGTTGGGGGTACAATTCCTACTCCAGGAAATGGATTTATTCATTTCGTAGGTTTGGTAACAAGGCATAGCGCGGCGTTGAATTCTGCCACTCAGCACTCAATGCCTGAATTCGGCGGAAAGTGGGGAACGGAGTGTCTTAACACTTGGTTCCCTCTCCCTAACCTGCTACATGAGGGATACAGCGTGAAGCTATGTATGTATGTATTATTTTACTGACATTTTTTTTCTTGTTTCTACAGATCGGTCAGTAGATACGCTTTTTTTTTATTATTCTTATTGTACTACAAACATATGTTATTTTTGTTTCAATAATATTTTCACATATAAATATTATTTTTTATATTTTCATTGCACTAGATATGCTTGTCTAATAAAGTATTTATTCGTAATCAAGATTAAATATCATATTATATAAATATTACACCTATTTTGTTACTCATTTATCAATTAAAAGGTCAAGTATCATATACTTTTATTTAGAATTAAAAAATACGTAGGCTATTTTTTTTATTATATTTTTTTATCTTATTTAAAAATAATTTAAATTAAAAAAGCAACAATATGAAATTAAAAAAAATACTTACAAAATTAACGCGGGAACAAAAATAGTCCATTCACTCTTTATTTACAATATTTTTTTTTTAAACACAATACATTGAATTTACACACAATCACATTCTACCACAACTTTTCTTAACTAAAATTAAAAAAAAAACAATTAATATATGAAAATAACTAAAAAAAATATTAGAATATTTAAAAAAATATATATAATTATTAGTAATAATATAATTTACATTTATTATTTATTTATTTTATCATATATTTAATCTGTGTTACATGCGTTGCGACAGCGCGGGAAACGCTATAATACTGCAAGTTTAAGGACAAGGATACGATATACTGAGGTCACCAACCGTCACTGTATTACCTTTTAAAAAACTAGTGTCCCCGTTGACGCGTTAGCAACGCGTTGCCTAGCAACGTATGTGTTGTTATATGTGTTGTATGTGTTGCATATAAAATATACAATCATACAAATAACGTATGATGATGAAAAACCAGGAGCTTATTCAAGGAGGACATTCATTGTTTTTGCAATTCTATTAATATATTACTAATTAATTACTAGTATAGTTTTTTATTCAATTGTCTATTATAATAAGGTAAAAAATAAAAACGCCATAGTGGCGCAGTTTATACTTTGAACGCACGCGATGTTTCAAAGGTTCAAATTCCATCTTAATCTTATTAATATTTCTAGTGTCCCCGTTGACGCGTTAACAACGCGTTGGATTTAGCAATGTATATGTCATTTTATATAAACATGAATGTGAACCATGGTAGTGTGCTCGAATTTTAAGTATATTTCTTGCCGATTTCAAAAAAGGATAATTCTTCTCAGTTCGACTGGATTTTTATGTGTTACCGCATAATTTCGTACTGGGTAAACCAATTTTACTTCTTGCTTGTCTACTTTATATTAAAAAATAGCTTCCTAGTATATCCTACATAGCATGGTAGAGAGAGAACATAGTGTCAAGACACTCCGCTGGCTTTCCTCGCGTATTCTAGACATTGCGCATGAGACGGAACTTAACGCCGCGCTTTATTTATATTAAAGACATCATAATACGCTAATACGCTATTAAATTTAGCTAATATAAAAGTTTTTATTAGAAAACTGATATCAAGAATTTATTATTATGCAACAATGTGAATTAAATAAATTCTATTTCTTCGACATATGTAAATAACCGATTAAATTTAAATTAAAACATTTAGAATTACTCTTAAATTTTCAATGAAATAAAAGTTAGTATATATTTAGCTTTACGCTGTATCCCGCATACAGCAGGGTATACAGAAGGAACCAGAGAACCTAGTTTTAAGACACTTCGATTTCTTTTAACACTTCTATTCCTCAATTTCCGCCGACTTGAGGTGTATGTTAGAAAAAATATTAATAATTTTATCAAAATTGGCGATGTAAATATGGTGATAATACATCACATCATCATACAAGAAATAGGCTTACACTTGTCGCGCCTTTAACTCGACTGCATTGAGTCCGTAATTCTTTTAGGGGTCAAAACAGTTATGAAAAGACATTTGTGTTGATTTTCTAAATATTAACACGCCTTGGGAATGAAATGCTCGCTCCAGTCTATTTAAAAGGTATTATTGTCACTAATAAATAACTGTAAAGTATGGACTGAGAAAAAAAAAGGAGGATGAGGACTTTCTTGCGCCGGTTCTTCTAAGGTCTGAGGCATTAAATTTAGTGAACCGGTGGTAAATTATAACTTCTTACTTTGAATAAAATTATTTGAATTTGAATTATACAATTATTTTTATATTTATAAATAAATGAACAAAAAGGACATCCTTTTAAACTCTAAAAAAAATAAGTTTTTATATTTTTTTTATCTTTTAAAATAAAATAAGTCTTTATATTTTTTTAAACGCCTGTCCTGGCGCATAAGCATAAAGACCACAGGTTGTGTGTTCGATTCCCACTCCAGGAAATGTACAATTTAGTATTTTCATTTCTTGGGTTTGGTAACAAGGCAAAGCGCAGCGTTGAGTTCCGCCACTCACCACGCAATGCTTCAATTTGGCGGAAAGTAGGGAACGGAAATGTTGAAAGAGTATGGAGTGTCTTAACACTAGGTTCTGTGGTTCCCTCTGCCTACCCCGCTATATGCGGGATACAGCGTGAAGTTAAAAAAATATATATATTTTATAAAAAAATAAATATTTAAAATTTCTCACTTGCGAACAGTAGCAAAAAATAAACAGTTATAACAATTTAATTTATGTTAAACATAATGGTTGTATTTAAAATTAAATTCAGTTTTTTATATTTCCTTGCACTTTATTGCTTTTTATTAAAAAATCACATTTTGATAATTAACATTTTTTAATTACTTTTTAACAAGTGTTTTCATTATTACAATATTCATACGCGAAGGAAAACTTCAGTATGAACTTTTTGCTAAAATAATACATACATAATGATTTTAAATTTGATATATTTACTTATATAGAGAAAATGTATCTATATTTTTTATAATTACCTGTTTTTTTATAACCCTGTTCACGGTTTGCCTTAGCAACGGATACGTCACCTTACTTTATTTATTATTTTTAATTTCTAAGTATTACATTGTGAATTGTTAAAAGAGAATAGAGTGTCTTAACACTAGGTTCTTTGGTTTCCTCTGCCTACCCTGCTATATGCGGGTTACAGCGTGAAGTATTACATTTTTATAAATAACGTTTTCTTCATTTCTTCTCTATGAACACCTCACTATTTTGTTATCACAAAAAGGTATCCAAAATTTTCTTTCAGTTTTCTTTCACGTATTAATATAATGGTAATGTGTTGGAAATACACACACAACGTACGGTAGGCAGAGGGAAACAGAGAACATAGTGTTAAGACACTCCGTTATCTATAAACATTTCCGTTCCCCAATTTCCGCCGAATTAAAGCATTGCGTGCTGAGTGGCGGAACTCAACACAGCACTTCGCCTTGTTACTAGAGCAAGAAAATTAAAATATTCAATATTGTTAAATATGTTCATGTCCTGGAGTAGGAACTGAACCCACAATCTGTCGCGTTTACAGTCACACCTATGTGCCTCTGCGCCAAGACAGATGTAAAGTAAAAAAATCTTTACATCTATTTATAAACACAATTTTGAATCAAACATGACAAACTATAATTACTAATGCTTAACATAAAATATATATTAATATTAAGTGGGGAACGGAATTGTTAGATAACGGAGTGTCTTAAGACTAGGTTCTCAGGTTCCCTCTGTCTACCCAGCTATATGCGGGTTACAGCGTGAAGTTAAAAAAAAAACAAAAAGGCGACATAAAAAAAGACGGTTTTATGCAATTTTTATATATATGGCTTAAGTTTATTTTTTGACACTCCCACATTCTAACTGTGCACTACGATTTGATACGAACTTTTGTATTCATTTAAATAAATACATATTTTTTTTTACATATATTGTTTCCTTTAGCATCACGCATTATCAATCAGCAGCACAGCAGGGTCTAGAGGGAACCTGAGAACCTAGTGTTAAGACACTACGTGTTGTATTAAATATATTAAATATTTATAATAATTAATATTTTGTATTTTCATTTTCCTCTCTCTGGTAACAAGGCAAAGCACGGCGTTGAGTTCAGCCAACGTTCGCTTTTCCGTCAAGAAAAGAGAACGTCACAATATTCTTCAAGATATATATACCGTATATTATAAAATGAATTGCATTTTGTAAATATCATTTGTAATATACTTATGACTAAGTCAAACAAATACTAGTTTTTTAAATTTACATATTTAAAGAGTTCATCATAGCGTAGTGCTAGAGTGTCTGACTATACGCAATTGGTTGTGAATTTGATTCCCACTCAGTGGAAAGATTTTTTTTCATCTTCAGACTGTATCCCTCACATAGCAGGGTAGGCAGGGGGAACCTAAAAACCTAGAAAAGTGAAGACATTCCGCTGTTTTTTTTCCGTTTTCCATTATCCGCCGAATTGAGGCACTGCGTGCTGAGTAGCGGAACAAACCGTTGCACTTTGGCTTTTTACCAGAGCGAGGAAATGAAAATACTAAATATTATTTTTTAATATTTTCATTTCCTGGAGTAGGAATCGAATTCACAACCTATCGCGTTTACAGTCTCCCGCTTATGCCTCTACGGCAAGACTGGCCTTGTGGAACGATGTCATTTAAATTATTTTCATTTCACCGCTGTGGTAGAACAATGTCTAGAATGACGGAAAGTGGAAATCGAAGTGTCTTGACACTAGATTCTCTCTACTTTCTTATGCGGGAAAATTCAACGTACAAATAATATTTTCTTCAAGTATCCATGATATCATATATCATTGATAGTACTACTACTGGATGCCGTCGCTTCACTGCTCTGGTAGTAGGTACAGTGCGGCGTTGAGTTCCGTCACTTAACACGCAATTTATTGAATATGGGTAGTAAATGGAGAAAGGAGTGGCCCGACATTAGGTTCTCTTTGACTGTTATAAAGGAAAAAGTGTACATTTTTTTATATACAAATAATATTTACCTTAACCAGTAATCGATCGTGGTACTAAAACTAATGCTATGACTTTGCCATATACGATAATTAACACAAAACGATTGGAACCCATGACCCACTTAAACGTTAGTTAACAACGAATTTGAATAAAACATTATTAACAGTTCAATGTCAAATTATAAGTTTATATTATTAGAATTAAATTGACCTTTTTGGTTTAGTGGTAAGGTTTGCTAAGTTCACGCTATGGTTACGGGTTTGAAACTTTGATTGTGCCTCAGTTCAGTTCCATTCTTTAATTATGGCGCTTCGAACGTGCCAGTTGAGCACAAATCACTTCGCCAATGTCACGTTGTATGGAGAACACACGACGGAGGATTTATCGGATAAAAAAGATACTAATTTGCACTATGAGAAACTCTCCATGTTCAAAAAGATCCAGTAGCACTACACGACCTTCACGTAGAATAAAATATTTTTTACAATTGATATATACACAACATAAAGGGGTAGTAGTAGGAGATCGTGTCTTAGCCATGACATTCGGTTGCCGTCACGGCAAATGGCATGATGCTCTGATGCCATTATATCTCCTCTACACCGCCGCTCAAAACATCCTTGTGTATACCTGCGTGTATCTACTACACCCATAGTGGCTACTCTGTCTAAGCCACGTACTATTTCTTATTCCGTATTAAATAGGCTAAGGAAAGAGTCTTAGTGCTTAGACGCTCCGTTCTATACTTTCACACGTTTTCAAAACTTGCACATATACTTTTATTTGAACTAGTCTCCCCGTTGACGCGCTAATAACGCGTTGCCTAGCAACGTATATGTCACTTTATATAAACATGGATGTCAAACCATGGTAGTGTGTGTAACATTTATTTTATTAATTTAACATATTTTTTATGCATTATTTTAAAAAGATATTACCATCGTGCACTCTTTCGCTATGTTAACTATAAGTGTACCAAGTTTCATACTCCTCCATCGCGTAATTTCCGTAAAAAAGGGGCACAAAGTTTTAGTTTCACGTATTAATATATAGATGCTAGTGGAATAAAAAATGATATCAAGCTAAAAGAATGGAATTTAAGGCCTGTCGTGTCGCAGAGCAACACGAGGTTGTGGCTTCGATTCCGACTCCAGGAAACGTAGCAGTATAGTATTTTCATTTCATAGGTTTGGTAACAAGGCAAAGCGCGGCGTTGAGTTCCGCTACTCAGCACGCAATGTCTCAAGTCGGCGGAAAGTGGGGAACGGAGTGTCTTAACACTAGGTTTCAGGATACCCCTGCTTCCCCTGCTATACTCGTATGCGGGATGCAGCTAGAAGCTAAAAAAAAGCATGGAATGGAAGTGACATTGTCTCTTTCTTCCTTCCTTCTTTCTTTTAGCTTTGACACTACATGTTAAGTGACGCAACTCAACGCCGCACTTTATGAAACTAAACCGTAGAAATTTAAATATTTTAAGCATATGTATTTTTCATTATAAAATATGTACTATTTTTTTATTTATTCCTTTCACTTTCATATTTTTGCTTAACATGAATGTATCCGACATTCGACAAGTGCAGCGATTTGAAAACATTTTTTTTCAACACGTAACTTTTGACGTTGGAAATGTGTACGCAAGTATGAAATCCATAAATGGAAGATATTTTTGAAAAAATGTTGATTTAAAATATTAATTTCTAGAAGTTTAAATACAAAAAAACTAAGTTGTGACTTTTATACATACCTAAGGCCTACTTGAGGACTGTCGTGGCGCAGACTGTAAACACGACAGGCTGTGGATTCGATTCCCACTCCAGGAAATGGAACTTTTCATTTTCTGGGTTTGGTAACAAGGCAAAGGGCGGCGTTGAGTTCCGTCACTCAACATGCAATGTCTCAATTCGGTGGAAAGTGGTGAACAGAGTGTCTTAACACTAGGTTCCCTCTGCCTTCCCTGTTATATGCGGGATACAGCGTGAAGCTATGTATGTATGTACGTACAAAAAAAATTGAGGACTTTTTTCTAGTTGGTTACAAAACAAATTTACAGTATAATAACATAAATTCGTTTAGTTAAGCAACACTTGCTTTAGTCAAAAAGTGATGGGTCGTCAGATGACCTTTTGTGCGTTTGAGGGTCGTTTCCGGCTGTCATTTCATCATTACCAGTTGTAACGTGATAGTAAATCTGATAACTAGTTTTTAACCAAGGTTTAAATGTATTATATTATTTAAAAAGTTTATAGGCTGTGACTTGCTGTGGCTCATAGGTACAAGTGTGGCGTAAATGCGACAGGTTGTGGGTTAGATTCCCACTCCAAGAAACAAAAATATTATAATCATTAATATTTAGTATTTACATTTCCTCGCATTAATAACAAGGTAAAGCGCGGCGTTGAGTTTCGCAACTCGCAACGCACGCCATGCTCTATTCGGCAGAAAGTGGATAAAGAAAATCTTAAACAGAACGGAGTGTCTTAACACTAGGTTCTCAGGTTCCCTCTGCCTACCCTGCTATGTAAGACATACAGCGTGAAGTTAAGAAAATCAATAAAAATTGAAGAAGCGAAAACACTTGTCACAGCATATTTGAACAAAGAATATTTTAAGACACTAGAAATCGAACCTAGAACCGCCTTTTAATATTCAAATACTGATTAACTATACTTCCAGGCATATTTAATTAGCTGCAGCTGCATCACGCAAGTAAAGAATTTATATAATATAGTAATATATTAATGTAATGCATACATAATAATTGCTATAAAATGGACGTTCATCATATTCATACTCATAGCACGATTTTATCAAGGTAAGTGTTTAATATACTTATTATTTATATTAGACTAGTCGCTGGGCGTGGGTTTTCCCTACATGTTTTATATTTACATACATACATAGCTTCACGCTGTATCCCGCACATAGCAAGGTAGGCAGAGGGAACCTAGTGTTAAGACACTCCGTTCCTCACTTTCCGCCGAATTGAGACATTGTGTGCTGAGTGGCGGAACTCAACGCCGCGCTTTGCCTTGTTACAAAACCCAGGAAATAAAAAATTTCATTTCCTGGAGTGGGAATCGAACCCACAACTTGTCGCGTTTACAGTCGCACGCTTGTGCCTCTGGCTCTTTATGCCTCTCACGACAGGCGTTGTGTTTTATTTTTATAATACTTAATTTAGTAGATATAGAAAATTTTGGGAATATTAAGCAAACAGCAAAAGCAGTTTCACGATTTTTCTTTTTTCTGCTATTATGGGTAGTTAAAGAAAATCTAGTCAAAGTCGAAGTCAAAGTCAAATAATTTTATTCAAAATAAGAAGTTACAAGCTTCATTTTTTGAACGTCAAATAATTTACCACCGGTTCACTAAATTTAATGCCTCAGACCTGAGAAGAACCGGCGCTAAAAACTCAGCGGGATTTTTTTTTTTTTATATTCGACAATGGTTTACAATTCTTTATAAATGACAATGATACCTTTGGAACAGACTGGAGCGAGCATTTCATTCCCAACGTGCGTTATCATTTATAAAATCACTAATTAGGTAATAACCTTTAACACACAAACGTCTTTTTACAATTTTTTTAAATTGCAAAATGGAAAGTTCTCGGACGTTTTCTGGGATCCTATTGTAAAAGTATACACATTTTCCCATAAAAGAATTGCGGACTCGATACAATCGAGTTACAGGCGCTGCAAGTTTAAGCCTATTTCTTGTATTTACATGTGCATCACCAACTTTGTTAAAATTACTAATATTTTTAATTAATTAAATTACTAATATTTTTTAGTGTCAAGACACTCCGTTCTCCGCGTTTTACCTGAAATTGAGACATTATTATTAAGTCCTCTACGTTGGAAATTTATGTTGTTAAAACAAGAAAGAGAAAATAGTTTTATATATAATTATTTTCGCGAATGGGGTTCTTGAACACAATAATACACTTTTCTCAATAATAAAGTTTTAATATGACACACACATTTTAATATGACGCACACCCTGCTAGGTAGGCAGAAGGTACCAGAGAACCTAGTGTAAAAAAACTCCGTGCTTTTTTTACATTTCCCTTCCCAATTTTCCGCCGAATTGAGGCATTACGTGCTGAGTGGCGGAACTCAACGCTGCGATTTGCCTTGTTACCAGAACGAGGAAATGAAAATACTAAATATTTAATATTATAATTTTGAGTGGGATCGAACCCACAACCAGTCAAGTTTACAGTCGCACGCTTGTGCCTCTGCACCATGACAGGCCTCTAGGTATAGGTCTATAATTATTCGTAGAAGTTTATTATATATGTGTACCTTGTGAGAAATATAATTTACCTTTAGGCGAAATGAGCTTATTTTTACTTCTTGTAGCGACCCACAGCGAGCGCTAGCCAAAATGTTCAATTTTAAAATATTTTTGTTTTTCTGATATAGTTTGGATAAGTAAGGACTCATTTATCAAACATCGGCGGAAATTGAACACTAGAGTAGTAGAATTACTTGTATTGTAATACTAAGTCATGAATATATTAAAAATACATAAGATAAGGTACGTGAGGTGAGATGAGTAAACTAATATAAATATTAACACAACACAACAACACACACAAACAACATTTAGTGACCTACACTAGCTTAACATGTATATGTACGAGTATATCGCAGGATTATTTAACATATATTAGTATATCCGTTGCTAAGTAACATACGGATTGCCTTAGAACCGTGTATGTCATTTTATTCAAAAGTGTATATTAAAGTATGTGATTTCTATTTTAATGAGTCCATCGTTGCGCAGTGGGTCTGACTGTAAGCGGTATTGGTTGTGGGTTCAGTTCCCAATCGGGGTATGAAATTATATTTTAAATTATTTTGGTTTATTTGCTGTGGTAAGACTAAGAGCGGGGTAAAGTTCCACCACTCAACATGCTTTTTTTTATTTTATTTTTTATCTAATGAGTAGTATGCTGTTGGCCCTGTTGTCCTCTACAGCGTCACGCGGATTTTGTGGGTGGCCGAGCCAGAAGAGCTGTGACCTTGGCTTTGACCACCTTTGGAAAGGTGACAACAAAGTGATTTTACTGATTGACTGACTGATTCTTGCAGGTCTCGACAAAATATGTTTTTTAATATTGATAGTTTTCTAATAAAATAAATGTTACACACACTACCATGGTTTGACATCCACGTTTATATAAAGTGACATATACGTTACTACGCCATGCGTTATTAACGCATTTATGGGGCCACTAAACTATATATATGTGTGCCAAGTTTCGTTCTCCTCCGTCCACTTGTCCGTAAAAAGGGATCTAAAGTTTTTCCTTCAAGTATTAATATATAAATTATTGAATCAATAAGGTCTCCAATTACGTGGGTAGTAAATTATTTATTAGGTAAATAAATATATGCTACTATAAAAACTGTTTTTAAAACACAATGGATGAATAATTCATAACAATATTTTTCTTATAAATATTGCAAATATAGTAATTATGTTATAATTTAGGACCAGTCGTGGCGCAGAGGCACAAGCGTGCGACTGTAAACGCGACAAGTTGTGGGTTCCATTCTCACTCCAGGAAAAGAAAATATTAAATAATTATAATAATTATAAGTTAATATTAAATAATGTCATTTTCTTGCTCTGGTTACTCCGTCACTCAGAACTCAGCACGCAATGCGCCAATTCAGCGTAAAGTGAGGAATGGTATTCTCAAGAGATCGGAGTGTCTTAACACTAGGTTTACAGGTTCCTTCTGCCTACCCTGCTATGTGCGGGACACAGTGTGAAGCTAAAAAAAAATGCATACAAATAACTTTATTGATTTGATTTTACGATTCATAAATTTCCCTTCGGTTTTTCAGTTTTGCGCTTTTTCCCGCATAGCATAGTAGGTAGTGAGAACTTGGAGTAAAGACAGTTTGTTCTCAACTATTGTCAGAATTAGAAACATAACTCCGAGCTTTGCTTTATAAGAAAGAGGAAATTAAAATAAATCAAATATAATCAGTTCCCCGAGTGGAATCGAATCCAGTACCTTCAAGAACGGAGTGTCTTAAGACTAAGTTCACTCTGCCTATCCTGCTATGCGGAATAAGCGTGAAACCGCTTTTATTGTATTCCTTATTAAAAAGAAAAGAATTAAAATTAAAAAAAAAGAGAAAACCAACTGCAATTAAAATGCACTAAATTATTACGAATAACTCGAAAACTATTCGTCAGGTCTTAACTAAATTTTAACAGAACCACATAAGACTAGCTATTATATAAAAAATAATCATCAAAATTGGTTCACCCATCAAAAAAGTGATGGTTACACTCATAAAAAATAGTTTTGAATTGAGAATTTCAATTTCTTGAGTTGGTTAAAAAATAAACAATTTATATTATAAAGGTTGTCCCAAAATTAACGCAAGATTTGACTTTGCCGCCATTTGCTATTATATTCATTATTCATTCGCTATTAAAAGACTAAAATGGCATTTTCAATTTAATTCAAATCTTGCGTTAATTTTGGGACATATAAAGAACAAAATCTCAAAATTTCCGACCTCAAATAATTTCACGTTTGATTTTAACAATCATACTATTTGCAATCCAAACACGTTTTTAAATGAGCTCACTAATAATACAAGGAATTGAAAATGATGTATAGGATCTGTTACACATATATATTACGAATTTACTTTATAAATGAAAAATAAAGAGGCCCTGTATGTATGTAAATACACTTGAGTCAGGAAACCCATTTTGCAGTATTTATTAATTAATTTATGATACATACACAGCTTCATGTTGTACCCCGTATATAGCAGGGTAGGCAAAGGGAACCTAGTGTTAAGACACTCTGTTCCCCACTTTCCACCGACATGAGGCATTGCGTGCTGAGTGGCGCAACTCAACGCCGCGCTTTGCCTTGTTACCACGCCCAGGAAATGAAAAAATCCGTTTCCTGGAGTGGGAATCGAGCCCACAACCCGTCGCGCTTACAGTCGCATGCTTATGCCTAATTTTAATAAAATATAAAATACTAGCTGTATCCCGCTATTTCGTTTTATTTCCGTTTCCTCCTGTTTTCGTAGGAATATTGAGCACTTCCTCTCTTATTGCTCCATTACACTCCTCAAGGAAACATGTCAAATTTCAGCTTTCTAAGGGCAGTAGTTTCGCCTGCATGCTGTCTTTCAATCAGTAATGCAAGACTTGTTATTCCAAATATAGCGTGAAGAAAGAAATAAAGACATTGGAAATACATACTATTAATGCACAATTTAAGGCCCCCCTCTTACGGGGCTCTTCATTAGTCTACACCTAAGTCATGAGTCCCAGGCACTGCTCCGAGTCCTCCTTGCGACGCAATGGGCTCTGGGCTTGATGTAAGATTTGGGTATGAATATATGTATAGATATGTCTGATAACGCGTGTCGTGGCGCAACGGAGTGTCTTAACACTAGGTTCTTAGGTTCCCTCTGTCTACCCTGCTATGTGCGGGATACATGATGCGTGAAGCTAAATATATATATATATATATATATATATATATATATATATATATATACATTTTTTTTTTCTTGCAACGCTATTTAGTCTTGTAGTCTTTGTATTTGCTTGAAAATTTGCACATGTGTCCGAATATAATGAACATAGATATTGTACATCGTATCCGGACTGTTTCATAACATGAACACAATAAGAAAATAGTTAAAGGTGTATTCTGAGAGGGAGTCGAACCCACAACTTTTCGTGCTTACATTCAGTCTGTTCCACTGCGCGATAGCGTCATGCGTTAATAACTGTAAATATTTAAATCATAATATTTCATTATCGTCTAACAAACAATAATGATTACGTCAACAATCTCATGGGAATGCCTTTGTTTCATCAGGATAATATATCTATACAAACTATCAATTAAAAATAATATAAATTAAAATAATCGTTTAATATCAAGTTGAGTTCCGCCACTCAGCACGCAATGTCTCAATTCGGTGGAAATTGGGGAACGGAGTGGGTTACACTAGGTTCTCAGGTTTCCTCTGCCTACCCTGCTATATGCGGGATACAGCGTGAAGCTAAGTTTAATATTTTAGTAGAAGCTAAGAAGATAGCGCCATCCGTGCAAAATGGCGCAGTGGGACAGTGTCTAAATGTAAATGCGAGTAGTATTGGGTTCGATTTTGAGTTCATATTGGAAATAGCTACATTTAAATCAAATTTAAATTTTCATTTCCTGGGTATGGTAAAATGTGCAATGATTTTCGCCACTTGCTGAGTGCCTTGAATTTAGACGGAAATTGGAGGACGGAGTGTCTTGACACTAACGTCTGACAGAGACTGGTTGTAGATACAAGTGATTGTAGATTCGATTTTCACTCGGGGAAATAATATTTACATTATTTTCAAATCGTGGAATTGAGTTCCATCACTCTAAATGCATTGCCTAGAATTCAGGCGAGAAGAAGAGAATGAAGTGACTTGATATTAGTTTCTATTTGTAAACCCTGCATTTTCATTTCCTCGCTCTAGTAACGCTACTCAACACGCAATGCCTCAATTCGGCGGAAAGAGGGGAATGGAAATCTACAGAACTGGGAACAATAATCTACGTCCACCCAAACGAAGTAGCGGGCTACAATTAGATACATACATTGTTAAAGATAAGGCTGTTCTTATGAGCAATTATGTAAATTATTTAATTTATGACCTATTTGTATATACAGTTTTCTTTAATATATGACATTACGTATGGTAATTTTGTTGACACCATGATGTCAGGTAGTCACCTCGATCGGTATTCGATTTTTCTTATTATTAATATTAATAACAGTTATATAATCAAATAGCTTATATAAATATTATTTATATTAATAAATAAACAAAATATAGGACTTATAAATAAAATATAGGCCTACGTGGCATAGTGGGACAGCTCTCCTTCTCTGTCCTTTCCTCCGTTGAGTTAAGATCTGCCACCTCAACGTGCAATATCTCAAATTCTAGTAGAAATAGAGGAATAAGACACTCCGTCTTAACAGTAGGTTCTGACAGATTACCCTGACGCGGAATAAGGCGTGAGGCTAAAAAAATATAAATACGTGTTTATTGTCATAAAAAATACATTCACTGCTGGATATAGGCTTCCCCCAAGAAGTTTCACGACGATCGATCCTGCCCTAAACGCATTCATCGGCTTCCGGCGACCTGACCAGATCGTCAGTCCACGTGGTAGGGAGTCTATCTTTGAGCATTGTTGACTTTGTAGTCCCTAAGACAGCCCGTTTTCCACTTTACACCCGAAATCGAAATATTACATTTTAAAAAGTGGTGGCACCCAACCTGCTGCTTTATAAGAGTGAAGATTTGAAAATTATTTATATTTATATATGAAGTAATCATACTGAGTGGAAATCGAACTCATAACCAATCGTGCTTATAGTTAAGCACTGTTTGACTGCGCCACGTTGATAATAGAAAATTAAATATTTATGTGAAATCGAAGGTTTATGTTTGGAATATCAATTAATGATTAAATTCTTTAATATAATACCTTGTAACTTTATCTATCTATACTATTACACAAGACAAAAATAAGCATATTGTATGTAGGTGATAAAATTTAACACCTGTCGTGGCGCAGAGGCACAAGCGTGCGACTGTTAACGCGACAGTTTATGGGTTCGATTCCCACCGCAGGAAATGGAATTTTTCATTTCCTGGGTTTGGTAACAAGGCAAAACGCGGCGTTGAGTTTCGCCACTCAGCACGCAATGCCTCAATTCACAGGCGTTCAAACTTTAAATTTGCTTGTTGAATGGCGGAAAAAGAACCGTGGTTTGTCCACTGGGTGAAGTAATTCTAATGTTTCTTTATACTCGTGTCCCCGTTGACGAGTTAATAACGCGTCCTATATAATCCTAGGAACGTATGTACATGTCACTTTATATAAACATGGGTGTCAAACCGTGGTCACTACCACGGTTTGACATGTAACATTTATTTTATCAATTTTATATATTATTTTAAAAAGATACTGTCATTCTGCACTCCTTCCCTATATACACTATAAGTGTGCCAAGTTTTATGCTCCTCCCTCCGCGTAATTTTCGTTAAAAGGCGTCCAAAGTTTTTGCTTCACTTATTCATATATAGACTAGCGTCCCCTTTGACGCGTTAACAACGCGTTGTGTTTAGCAATGTATGTATGTAATATATATCACTTTATATAAACATGGATGTCAAACCATGGTAGTGTGTGTAATATTTATTTTATTAATTTTATATATTTTTTTGTATCATTTTAAAAAGATACTATGATTCTGCACTCTTTCGCTATATAAACCATAAATGTGCCAAGTTTCATGCTCCTCCGTCCGCGTAATCTTCGTAAAAGGGAATACAAAGTTTTTGCTTTACGTATTTATATATAGATGATGGCCAGAACTTCAGATGCGGTAGATTTTTTTTTAATTAATTAAATTTATTAACTTATAAAGATACTAGAATTATAGGTCAATATGTACATGTCATTAACCGACTTTGTGTAATCAAGAGCACTTCTTAATGTATTTTGTAAATACATTCGTAATTATTACTGTAATATAAATATAATATTATCAAATCGTCTTCGTGACCCAGTGGGAGTGTAGGTAGTTGTAGATTCGAGCCCAGTTGGGGCAATGATTATACTTATATTAATTTTTTTCCTTGTTTTCATTTCCTCATAACACTATTGTTCTCTATGACAACTTCGCTAACCGAGATAAAGCATAAAGCTTCAAAAACACTTATTAAATGTAAGATTTTTTTTTTAACTTCACGCTGTAACCCGCACATAGCAGGGTAGGCAGAGGGAACCAGAGAAGCTAGTGTTAAGACACTCTATTCTCTTTTAAAAATTCCGTTCCCCACTTTCCGCCGAATTGGCGGAACTCAACGCCGCGTTTTGCCTTGTTACCAACCCCAAGAAAATGAAAATACTAAATTTTACATTTCCTGGAGTGGGAATCGAACCCACAACCTGTCGCGTTTACAGTCGCACGCTTGTGCCTCTGCGCCACGACAGGTGTAAAATAAATTAGTTCCTATTTACTATAAAATAGTATCTACTTTATAATATATAATAAAAAAACATACAAATAATAATAATCTGAGTATTTACAAACAAATCATTAATTAAACTGACATTTAAAGATAAAACCAAACATTATAATTAATGCAATAGCGCAGCGACTGTAAACGCGATGATTGTGAGTTCGATTCCCGATGGAATCATTATACATGTAGCTTCACGCTGTCCATGCGTGTTAAGTGGCGGAACTCAACCCGCGGTTTGGTTTACCAGAGCGGAGAAACAAATTATATAAATTTAATTATTCCTTAAGTGAGAATCGAATCTACAACCAATCGCATTTACAGTCGGCCACTGTGCTACGATAGCCTCAAATGATTATATTAACAAGTGGAGAACGGAGTGTTTTGACACTAGACTCTCTTGACCTATAACGATTTGCGTGAAACTAAGAATACAACAAATAAAACAATTAAATAATAAGAACAAGAGCATTAAACTCACATTAAAAGATAACACTTAAGACAATATTTTTTATAAATATGATTCATGATATAATCATCATTTAGCACAATAAAGTAGTGAGTAACAGACGTATAAAATGACTGACAAGGTAGCCATTGTCACTGGATCCAATAAAGGCCTGGGTTTTGCTATTGTAAAAGGATTATGCAGAAGATTTGAAGGAACCGTTTATTTAACAGCACGAGATGAATCTCGAGGCGTGGATGCTGTGAGAACACTTGAAAAATTAGGCCTGAAACCAAAATTTCATATCCTAGACGTAAGTAGCAAGAACAGTATTGAAAACTTCGCTAAATATATTAAAAATGAACATGGAGGTATTGATGTGCTAGTTAATAATGCAGCTATATTAGATTGGGAGGCAATTTACCCTGATTATGACACAGCAAAAAGAAATATTGATACAAATTATAGAAGTTTATTAAATATTGAAATCTTTTTGTTCCCATTATTGAGAGAAAACGCCCGAGTTGTCAACATATCTAGCGCGTGCGGACACCTTTCCAATTTACGCAATAAAACATGGCTTGAAAATTTAACCAAAGAGGATTTAAGCACTGAAGATATAAATAAGTTTGTTGACGATTATTTGGAAAGCGTAAAAAATGGCACGTTTAATAGAAATGATTTTGCCGATTCTGGTAAACACGCTGAGCACAGAGTATCTAAGATAGCTTTGACAGCTTTAACGAAGGTACTGCAAAGAAAATATGAAAATAAAAATATTTCAATAAATGCTGTTCATCCGGGCCATGTAAAAACTGATATGGCTAGAGGTGGTGGCGAAATAGATCCTGATGAAGCGGCCAAAACGATTTTGTATCTAATTTTTGATGCTTCCCCTAACTTAAAAGGCACTTTCATGTGGCATAATAGGAAATTAGTTGATTGGTTTGACGTAGATAGTGATTTTTACTATAAACATTGTGAATTGTAAATATTCGTTAAACGTAATGAAATCTATAATCGTGCAAATATATAAGCCCAAGATTTTTCTTATTCTAAAATCGTTGTTCTTTCAAATTATATTTTTTTGTTTAAAACTACAATATTTTTCAATAAATTATTCTGAATATACTTATTAACATTTTTAAATAAATATATTATCAATAAATAATTATTGACATGTTTTTTATGTTAATATATACTAGTAGTAACACAGGTAGTAAAATAAATAATATTTTTATTATAATACTTATTGTGTTACGACCACTTAATATTTCAAAGTACACATGTTTTTAAATAATATCATTTAAATAATGTTTTCCTCAATAGTACTAAGATAATGGTTTCCTCAATTGTTGGCTTAAAATTGTTATTATTTTACTTGAGATTGTAATATATGCAACATAAAAACAAATGAATAAAGATTAAATTATACTTATGTGATTTTTTATTGTTTTTGTCATATAAACCGATAAATAATATATTATTTTATTTTATTAAATTTAATTAATCTTTTTATATTATCTGTCTATTAAGTTTTTATTCCATAATAATGATAACAAATGATTTATGTTATTTTTATTATTTATTAATTACAATAATGATATTAATTAAATATGAGTAAATTAATAAATAAATTGTTTAGTTTTTATTTAATCATACATATTATTAAATTTCGTTAATTCCATTCCTTAAAATGGAACGTATTTTGACAACCGATCGAAATTGACAAATTAGTGTCAGTAGAATTTAGTTATTCCGTTCGTGGGTGTGTATGTCGATTTAAATTTAAATTACACATTTAAATATAACAAAAAAAAACAATAAATTACATTATATTGTAAATGGAAATCCACATAAATAATAAATAAAATTCTTCCAACAATACTTAAAACACCATACTGATAGGTAAGTTAAAATAAATATTAATATTTGTAATATTTTTAACAAAATCGGAAACACTGAAAGGAATACGTCTTATATGTTTAAGAGGAAATCTTTGTAAACTTTATATTGTATATAATCTGTTGCTGAAGTAACTATAATATGTTTATCGAGACACAGAATAAGTTGCCAAATATTTATTTGACCTCTGATACTACATTAGTATTCTTACTGCAGTGCGGGACCTAAATGGTTCGCAAAACCTAAACTGTAAAACAAAAATAAGCCTAGCTTTCACTTAATATTTCTAATAATTCATATTTCACTGTAAATTGCTAGAAAACAGTGTTATTGACTTTCAGTGCTAAGTGTTATTTATTAACATACCTTTAAAATATCTCATAAAAGCTAGAAATGACTTTTTATGCTATTTTCAAATGTATTTTGTGAGTAAACATAATGGTTTTAGTGAGAAACATATATACTATGGCTTCATTTGCCGCTCAAGCCGCACTCAGGTCGAGATGGAGCTCATTAATAGAGTCAACAAGTGTAGATGTGCCGGGAGAAGTGACAGACGGAGTGCGATCTGTTGTGGGATGGCTGAAACAGGCATGACATATATTACTGTGAAAACTGACAAACTATTTTTCAATTTTTTTTGAACAGTAGAAACTCGATTATCTGAACTCATTGTTGATGTTAGTTTTTTATTTTATTAAATATTTGGATAATCAGATATATAAAGAAAAAGGTTTTGTACATAGATATAACTTATAATGAAATTTTTATAATGATTTTTTTAAAACCATGAAAAAAAGTATTACTATAGTGAATAACTCAAAAACTACTCATCAGTTCTTAACTAAATTTAAATGGGAACATATGAGAAGCACTTCCTATCATACAAAAAATGAATTTTTTAAACTGGTTCATTGAGTAAAAAGTTAGGAGTAACACACTTAAAATCAGTTGAATTGAGAAACTCATTCTTTTTTTAAATTATTTAAAAAACAATAAAAATTACAAGAAGGATCAATAAGTAATAAAATATAATAATAAGTGCTGTTCCAACCTTTTTTCAAAGTGTACCTTTCAAAATAAATTTCATATGTTTACTTTTATTTTCAATTGATAATTGAGTCTCTACTGTATTAATAGATTATAATGTTTTGTTTATTTTATAACTGTAATGTAGTTATGGCAAGTTTATTCAGTACTTACAATTGTTACATGCACTTAGTAGCCTCTTTTTAGTAGTATTTCGAACTATGTTATTGGCATTATTATTTTTTCTTTTATATGTTTTTTTTTATATAGCACAGATATTTTTTTTTTAATTGCGAATTGTTGTAATAGTAGCTTTTTTTTTATATAGTTTTAATATATAAATATTTTACTATTTACTTATGGTATACCTGTAAAGGTGTACTACTTACTACTTCTTATATTCCTACATCCCCAAGCTGGGGCAAAGGGTGTCCACAGTGACTCTCCATTGCGATCGATCTTGGGCATCGCTTTTAATTTCATACCATGTCTTGTCAATCTTCTTCACCTCGTCTAGAACTGAGCGTCGTCAGGTTTGCTTGGGACGGCCACGTTTACGCTTCCCTAGAGGATTCCATTCCATCGCCTGTTTAGGTATATGGTCTGGTACAGGTTTACAGGTGAAATTTTTTTATATGTTCGACCTATTTTTATAATGAAAATATTATTGAGGCCATTGTGTTGCAGTGGGAAAGCATCTAACTGTTAACGCACTTGGCTGTGAGTTCAATTGCCACTCGGTGGCATGAAATATTTACCAGATAGGGAACACATAGTGCAGCGTTGAGTTTCGCCATTCAACAAGCAGTTTCGATTACGGGAGGAAAGTAGAGAACGGAGTATGTTGACACTGTTCTCTCTGGTTACCCTGCTATGCGGGAAAAAATAATTTTGTATGTTTACATGATGATGATGACATGATGTCCTCCTAGACGTATCCGTCGACGGCGACACACTGATTTGCCAGGTGTCATCTGCGCAGGACTATGTTATAGTACGTAAGTGTGTGCGCATACACAGACGCACTCTCTCGTCCGCTCGTTCCTTATTCCAATGGAACGGAGTACCGCTACGATCAGAGGAACGATTGGATGCAGTGTCTGGCCGACGGTAACTGCACGCGCCCTCTACCGTCGCCCTGGGCCATCCACCTTGCCTTGCTGGTTCGCCAACTCCGCCAGGCCGTTTTGCACTATCTGCGTTGGGCTGCCATCTATGTGTACATAGTGACATATCAAAGGAAAAATTTGCTTTTTTTCCTCACCAGAAGGGCACAATGTCATATATTGCTTATTTATTTTGCATCTGTTACCCAACAGGACGATGTATTGGAGGTTAATGTGTTTATCACTTTATGTATGCATGTTTGTTCCTATGTAGCGTGCTAGAGACCACAAGTGTTTACCGATTTTCATTATTATAACGTCAATGAAACTAAATCTTTCCAAGAACTCCTGTAAATAAGTCCCGACGGTATTTTTTGTAGCTTCACGCTGTATTCCGCACATAGCAGGGCATTCTGATGGAACCAGAGAACCTAGAATGACACTCCATTCTCTATTCCCGACTGTTAATCCTTCTATTTTCTGTTAGTCTAGGCTTGTTTTGTTATATTCATCTTTTTTCACTATTACTATATACCTTTTAAGATATTTTCTATGTCTTTACCTGTATTTCTTTATTGTCGTGTAGGTATTTATATTGACCTGTATACATTTCTTTTATTTTTACGCGTCTCTTGTATTTTATGCGATAAAGATAGTCTTAGGATTATTTACTGCTCGCTTAGCACGCTATTTTCTGTTCATTTAAATATATTTGTCAAAATCTAACTATTCTGTAATTAAATAGGCTATTACAAGCTTTCTCGTATCGTCAAATAACACAATAATTAAAATTTTAATAAAAAACCAAATTCAAATGAAATGCGCCTAAAAATAAAACATTACGAATAATTCAAAAACTATTCGTCACATCTTAATCAAATTTAAATGGGACCACATTAGAAAGAATCAAACCCAGTGGTCCACTCAGTAGACAGCTATGCGGTAATAAAAAAGACGTATTTTTTTTGTAACCGAACACAAAAAAGTCAAATTAAGTTTCTACTTTTTTGAAGTCGGCTAAAAATGTCAGTATTGTCAGTCCTATGAGAAGCTACGCTCTTTCAGAAAACAAATTTGCAATAAGTTTGTAAGAAATAGTTAACTTCAGGAGGAAAATCAAGAGCATTTAATTAAATTTCCGTTCATTTGGACATAACTAAGTTTTATATAAAACGAAAGCTTCAAGCTATAAGCTTGTTAGCCTCAAAATATTACAAGTGTAAATATATGTAATGTATCTCCAATACATTATTATAAAATATCTCTAAGGAAAAATACAGGACGCTTCTTCTGCATATAAATTGTATCACATTTCATACTACATCCTCGTAATTTTCGTAAAAAGGAGTCGAAAGATTTTCTTTCAAAAATAATTCAATATATATTTTAAAAATTAGATAATGTATAATGTAATACTTATTTATACAAAGGTTGTAATTCTGACACAAGGTTTTACCTTTATCAAGAAATTGCCAATGTATCCCAGTAGTTTGATGGTAGGAGATTCGTCCTCCGACTGGCTCGCGACCACTACCGTGTCAGAGACGAACCGCAAAATATCTAATGATGTGTTCCGGTCCAATGACATGTAAGCCAGGAATTCCCTATTCCCACCCATCCTTTCCCCAGATTGTGGAGGTTATGATGGCGGACTTCCGCAGCCACTACATTATTTCTTCCCCCTCCCATCTGAACACAAAGTCGGCAACGCATTTACAACTCCTCTGGTGTTGTAGATGTCCATTGGCGGAGAACAACTTACCATCAGGTGGTCCTTCTGCTCGTTTGCCATCTTTCATCAATAAAAAAAAATACAATTAATATGGAACATCTAAAAAATCTATATGGTTTGAAACGATATTATAATATTTCCTACGCTAAAAACATGATCCTAAATATACAAAAAATAGTCAAGAAAATAGTAAGTCCTAGTCTAAGTCCTAATAAGCAAAAGCCAATAATTTTGACATGCCGCACCTGTATCTGTCAATCAATTAATTGATGTAAGAAAACCTTGTAATACCATTCTACCCACTTCTTGCTCCAATTTTGTTCGAATCCGATGATAAATAATATACAATATTTTTATAGCATAAATCTGATGCCCTAACTGGAATGAATAGAATAACATGAAAATAATTGTAAGCGGGTTTTTTTAACGCCTGTCGTGGCGCAGAGGCACGAGCGTGCAACTGTAAACGCGACAGGGGTTCGATTCCTACTCTAGAAAATGGAATTTTTCACTTCCTGGGTTTGGTAACAAGGCAAAGCGCGGCGTTGAGTTCCGCCACTCAGCACGCAATGCCTCAATTCAGCGGAAAGTGGTGAACGGAGTGTCTTAACACTAGGTTCCCTCTGTCTACTCTGCTATATGCGGGATACAGCGTGAAGCTATGTATGTATGTGTTTCTTTTAGTTTCTTTGAAGTTGGGAAGGTCCTGACCGCGCATAAGATAGATTGACCTGGTTAGTTTATAATAGATCTTTAAAATATATGAAAATGACAATATAAAATCTATAACTTACACGGAACATACACGGAGATATGCTAATTAGCTAAATATAAAATACGTCAAATAAATGGTGGAAAGACATTCCGTTCTCCGCTTTCGGCCAAAATTCAAGACATTGCGTATTGAATGACGAAATTACGTTTAATTTCGTCATTCTTAATTTCGTCACAAACCGTGACGTTTCACGGTTTGTCTCACCAGAGCGTGGAAAGAAAAATAATTTATTATTAATATAATCATTTCCTCGATCGAGAATCGAATACGCAATCATAGCGTTCAAAATCACGCTGTCACTGCGCTACGATAGTCAATTTATTTATTTGCTTACAAATATATTTCAGAATTAACTCCATAACTTTGCACCAATTTATATCTCAATCCTTTTATCTACTAACTCTACAACTACGCAGTTTTTATATTAAACTTGATTCCCTTTTCCACGTTTATGTTTTTGAATATATATAACTAATTATATTAGCAGCTATATTTTGTATAACATGGTACATAAGTCTTGATCGTTCTTGACCTTTAGAGGCTTAGCCTTGCATCTCCAATATCTACCGCGCCTTTAACTATTATATAATATACTGGTATACACTAGTATATGTGTTTGACTTTGTTTGTGCTTTTAAAATTTTAGGTAGAACTGTCATCTATATATCTACTTGTCTAGAAATATTTTCAGTTCCTTTCTAGCACGTATTTCAAAGGCGGCATTAGTAGAATCTTTTCAAATTTGGTTAAGTAAAGAGAGGAGCGTGGACATTGGAGGTGAACGTTAATGCGCATTTTAAAGGGGCCCCTTAACCTACACTTGGGTCGTAAGTCCAAGGCACTCTCCAAACTCCTCTCTCTGCAACGCCATGGGCACCTGCACGGTGAATCCATGGTGCGCTGAGGAATTTCTTCTCATACAAATTTGGTACACTTATACTTTATATAGCGAAGGAAGGAAAATATATTAAATTAATAGAATAAATGTAACACATTATCGTGGTTTGACATCCATGTTTACATAAAATATCATACTTTGCTAGGCAACGCGTTGTTAACGCGTCAACGGGGACAACGGGTAATTATAAAATTATATTTTTTTATATTTTTATCTATATTTTATTCTCTACGCTATTGGGAGTACGTAACAAGTTAGTGTCAAGACACTCCGTTCTCCGCTCACCATTTTTAGCTTATTGGAAAACATTATTTTGATTTTGTTTTGATATTTTAAAAAAATTTTTTTTAGCAAATTTAACTCATAAAAGATATTTGACCAATTAATAAAAGACTAGATGCTATTCCAAGCTAAGGCAGATATAGACGATGTGGCTATTATCACTATAATTTTATGCTTATTTCCTGCACAATTTGGGCTTCTCTCTGCTCTCTGCGTAATTTTTGCAGGAAATTAGCATAAAGTTGTATTAAAATACCATTTCCATCATTCTCCACTTTCTCCAGAATTCAAAATACTGCGTGTTGTGTGGTGGATTTAAATATTCATACATACATACTTAGCTTCACGCTGTATCCCGCATTTAGCAGGGTAGGCAGAGGGGACCTAGTGTTAAGACACTCCGTTCCCCACTTACCGCCGAATTGAGACATTGTATTATTATTAGTAAAGAACATCATAATTTTCAACATGAAATATCCCACCCAAATTCAGTTACTATATTTCGCACATCCTCTTTCAATCCCCTTTCATTGATCTCTATCACACGGACGTACAATTTAAATAATTTCATATATAATACATCTATTTTAGTCACCACTCGAAAAACAAATTGGTATGACATTGGCTTCGAACGAATTCGACGGCCTTGGGGTACCCTTCCGTTATCATGTTATGATACAAGAGAATTTCTGACCCTTTAGGGCGAGCCAAGGTTGTAGGGTTACGTAATAGAAAGGATTGCTTTAGGGTTTTCTTAGGAAATAAAAATAAAAAAAAATGTTGTTTGAATTTAAGTTTCTGTTAACTAGAGGTCCTGTTTACTCGTTGCCTTGGCAACATATATTTACCACCCGCTAGGGATAAATCTAAGTTTAATTTTACGTTTTTTCGTAAAAGTGTATGTTAAACAAATGCTGGTGCTAGTAATATTTATTTAAACTAGTGTCCTCGTTGACGTGGTAATACCGCGTTGCTAGGCAACGTATATGTCACTATATAAACATGCATGTCAAACCATGGTGGTGTGTGTAACATTTATTTTATTAATTTAATATATTCTGCACTCCTTCGCTATATAAACTATAAGTGTTCCAAATTGCATGCTCCTCCGCCCGCGTAATTTTCCTAAAAAGGGGTACAAAGGTTTTGCTTCACGTATTAATATATAGAATTATCTTTATTATTATTTATCTCATACATTTAACCGTTATACAGTCATTAGGACGTCGCAAAAAAGTAATGACCAGACTTCCGCTACTTAATTTGGGTACTTTAAAAACAAGTGTATGTATCTAAACTATAATGATATAACAAAAATGTGTGTGACTTTAAAAATTTAAATAAGGACGAATATGGCACTCGAGATAAACCTTAGTGGATTTTTGTAGTGTTATTAGTTATAAAATAATATTTGTAAATCTATTAAATAATAATAAATAAAAAAAACCTACCCTAAATTAATTTTTCGTAAATATATTCATTTTACTTGCTTACTTACTTAGCTTCACGCTGTATCCCGCATATAGCAGGGTAGGCAGTGTACCTAGTGTTAAGACACTCCGTTCCCTACTTTCCGGCGGATTTGAGGCATTGCGTGCTGTGTGGTGCAACTCAACGCCGCGCTTTGCCGTGTTAGAAGACGCAGGAAATGAAAATATGAATTATTATTTAATATTTTATTTCCTGGAGTGGGAATCGAACCCACAACTTGTCGCGTTTACAGTCGCACGCTTGTGCCTCTGCGCCACGACAGGCCTCAACTTAATATATTAAATTAATATGTTAATGTAATAAGATATGCATGATTGTAAAGTAGATTTAATGTGTGGGCGATGTTACACTTTGAAAAATTAACAGTATAAAAAAAACTAGAAATAAATTCTTAGGTTTCTATTTGTACAAATTATACGATTGGAACATTTTTTAAATTTGATTTTGAGAGGGAACCTAAGAACCTAGTGTTAAGACACTCCGTTCCCCATTTTCCGCCGAGTTGAGGTATTGCGTGCTGAGTGGCGGAACGCAACGCCGCGCTTTGCCTTTTTACCAAACCCAGGAAATGAAAATATAAAACTTTTACATTTCCTAGAGCGGAAATCGAACCCACAACCTGTCGCGTTTACAGTTAATTTTGAAATTTGATTCTTATCGTTATTTTATTTTTTTTAAAGTGTTATTCACAAACTTGGTGTAAGATAATTATGATTTTACCAAAAAAGAAAACCAACTTGAAATAAAATTCACTACAAAGTAAGTTATTAGGAATAACTCAAAAAGTAATCGTCATATCTTAACTAAATTTAAATAGGACCACTTCAGAAGCTATCATATAAAAAAATAATTATCAAAATTGGTTCACCCAGTAAAAATGTATGCGTTTCTCACGTAAAAAAACAATCGAATTGAGAACTTCCTCCCTTTTTGAAATCGGCTAAAGTATTTAATAGTTTACGCGTAACAAATAAACATACAAACTCGCATTCGCGTTTATAATATTAATATAACTAACCAGGAATAGGTTTAGAGTTAATTTGTACGCGGTAGAAGTAGGTGTGAGAGGTATAACAACAACAGATCTAGGCCTTTCTAGAACGATTATCAGTTCATTTTTAGTACGTATTTCGAAGGCGGCATTAGTAGGATCTTTTCAAATATGGTTAGGTAGAGAGAGGAGCGCGGACAGTGGAGGAGAACGTCAATAAATGCGCATTTTATAGGGGCCCCTTAAACCTGCACGTTGGGTCGTAAGTCGCAGGCTCCAAACTCCTCTCTGCAACGCAATGGGCCCGGCACCCGCACGGTGAATCCATGGATTCCTAAGGAGTTTCTTTTCATATATGAATGGTAATGGTTTGCCGCATTTTTTTAAATTTATTTTTCCTTATTTTTACCATTTTTTTTTGTTTTTTTTTTTCCAGCTTTTAGCTTTTATAGTACGTAGATTGTTCTTTTACCAACCTAAATGTATTTTATATATGTACCTATTATAATCTCTCTTTAATGCAAAAATCGATTAACTCCGCACATTACATAAAAATTATAACATTACTTACGATTATTTGTTCTTCTTCTTATTGATTTTGCACACAGTGATTGGGGTTCGATTCTCACTCGGGAGAATGAAATTTAAATTATTTTAATTTCCCCGCAAGACAAACCCCGCTGTTGAGTTCCACCATATATTTCAGTTCTATTCAATATTTAATGTTTTTGGAGTTAATCGATATGCTTACGGTATATTTGATTTATAAATAATGCTATTTTATTTTAGGCATCATTAGAGGTGCGGCAAGTGGGCAGGCGAGCTGTGAGTCAGCTGTCAGGACGAGGCATGGGCGATGATGTGCTGATAGTACACTTTAATGATGTTTATAATATTGAGCAAACTACTAGTGAGTATATAATGGACGTGAATAAGTTGATAAGTCGAAAATGCGAGTTTTCACTCTTATATATTGTTGTCTTGCACTTACGATTACATATAAGGAATAGAAATTAATTTGTAGTAAAAAGTAAAATTAATTTCCTCGCTCTGATAATAAGACAAAGCGCGGCGTTGAGTTCCGCCACTCAGCACACAATGCCTCAATTCGGCGGAAAGTGGGTAACAGAAATGTTAAAAGAGAACGTAGTATCTTAACACTAGGTTCTCAGGTTACCTCTGCCTACCCTGCTACATGCGGGATTCAGCGTGAAGTTAAAAAAAAACTTTATATGTATTATATATAAAAATATATTAAAACAAATGCGGTCGTATTTGGATATGTAAATTAGACATTAAGTAATATGTCCGTACCAGACGTGAATAGGTGATCAGACGGCCATAACTACTTTTCAGGGCAGGTATTTCTAAGTTCAAGTTTTTTTCTGTGTATTATATTTTTATATTATATAAATAGGATTAACTTGTGTGTATTTTATTTGCTTGAACTTTTTTACCAAACAATCTTAACGTCTGCATATAATCATAAAAAATGAACATATATGCATATCGGATTATGAACTTTGCACGCCTGGTAAATATATACTCGTAGTGTTTCCTTTGATTATTTTTAATATTAATCCTAATATTTTGTGGCCGACCCTATCTGCACTCTAAACTTTTTTTCCATTTTAATATCATGATAAAAGTTTTCCATTCATCAATAGGAATCGAACTTGTAACCTTCTTTAAAATATATCAAATTGACCATGAAAGAAACGGACCTTATCTTCAATGTACGTAAATTAGGAAAAGTAAACAATCGGAAGGTTACCTTAATCAATCATATTGGGTGTCTGTTTTTTTCTTTTAAAATTAAGTATAAGATATAAAACGTAATATTTTTTCAACTTCACGCTTTTACTGCGTAAGGTGTAAGTGTCAAGACACTCTGTGTGTTAAAACCGTATGACTTCGGCACGCCAAAACGCCATATTATCAACTGAACTAAACCGAATGTATATGGTAGCTTACTTTTCTTTCGTTCGGTTCAAGTTGAATCTTGTTTATATTTTGTCTTGGATTTTCACCCACAAATATACAGAGATTACACATATGCCATTATGGCGCAGTGTGACAAAACGCGGTGGTTGCGGGTTCAATCCACACTTCGGGAAACGATTATAGCAAAATTATTTGTATATACTCTTCAATATGACTTATGGCGGATTACAGCTCCACCACTAAACAAACAATATCTCGAACTTGGGAAAGTGAAGAACGGAGTGTTTTGACACTAGGTTCTCTACATACACTGGTATACAAAGAAAGTTTGAAACCAATAAAAAGATATTATTATTTATATATTTTCCTACAGATACGGAGCCAGTGGGAGGTGCACTAAGATTTAGTACGGCTGTCAAAGCGTTACAGCATCTCAATCCTCTTGTGCTATTCAGTGGGGATGCTTTCTCGCCTAGCATGTGTAAGTTAAATAAAAAATATATTCTGTGTTTTTAATGGAAGTATTTTAACAGGACACGATGTCTCAATTCGGCGGAAAATGAGGAATGGAAATGTTAAAAAAGAACGGAGTGTCTTAACACTAGGTTCTCTGGTTCCCTATGCCTATCCTGCTATGTGCGGGATACAGCTGATGCTAAAAAAAAATATATAACATTCAATTTAGGGTTTATTATATAGTTACTTTAGTTCTAAACTAAAAATACAATATAGGTTAATTACTTATTCACCAAATAAAATCAAAATTTTACAATTTAAATAGTTTAACATATCTTTTAATTTTTACAAAATTATCTTCTTCCATATTAATATATTTTTTAATATTTATTTTCAGTAAGCACCTTCACGAAAGGTGAACAAATGGTGCCAGTTCTAAATGAAATAGGCACGCATTGTGCTGTGTTTGGAAATCATGATTTTGGTAAGAAATGTTTATTGTAGTACCTATATATATATATATATATATATATATATATATATATATATATATATTTTAAGTAACAATCGTTGTCATGTAACGAAAAAGCGACACGAAAAAGATACATAAAAGTATAAGAAAGAATCAGATAGTAATATGTATGTAGCGTTTGCTATTAACAGTAAAGATAACCGACTTCAAATAAAATGCACTAACAAGAACATTACGAATAACTCAAAAACTACTCGTCCTATTTTAACTAAATTAAAATGAGACCATATCAGAAGCACTAGCTATCATATAAAAAGGAATAATCAAAATTAGTTCACCCAGTAAAAAGTTACGCGTAACACACAAAAAAAAAAGAATTGACAACTTCCTCCTTTTTTTGAAGTCAATAAAAAGATAGTTCTTTTATATATTTTCGTAATTTCCTTTCTATTGTGTATATATATACTCAAGGAAAAGTAAAAGTTTAGTATTTTCGTTTCCTTAGTTGTTACCAACAAGGCAAAGCGCGGCGTTGAGTTCTGCCACTCAGCACGCAATGCCTCAATTCGGCGGAAAGTGGGGAACGAAGTGTCTTAACACTAGGTTCTTCTTAACCCCAGTTCTTAGGTTCTAGGTTCCCTCTGCCTACCCTGTTATATGCGGGATATAGCGTAAAGCTAAATAAAATATATATATTTTTTTGTAACATTCAGTTTAGACTTTATTATATAGTTACTTTAGTTCTAAAGACATGGTCAACATCTCTAAAAGAAATATCTTCTTGGATTCGAATCTACTATTGTTAGAAGAGATTACATCTACTGAGCTAGGGCGGTCTTTTTGCTTTAGAAATTTAAATTGTGCGAATATTTTAAGATTTCACGAACTAAAATGTCTCGATCTATTTGTAAATAAAATTGGCGTGCTTCCATATTTTTTCCTAGAAAAAGTTCCGATAGGTTATTTTTTTACAATATTAATGTATTTTAAAGGAATTTATCGCGTACATTCTTGTATTAAAGTTATTTTTGGGACGATTTTCTTTCAAAACTATTTTGAACCGCTTCTTGCCATCTGATTTGCTTGAAAATTAGTACACGTCCAAGTCAAGTCAAGTCCGGGTTCAATGGCAATATAACTTTTATGGCCTGTCGTGGCGCAAAACCATAAGCGTGCGGATATAAACGCGACAGGTTCGATTCCCACTCCACAAAGTTAATAAATAAATAATATTTAAAATATTAACATTTAATATTTTTATTTCTCGCTCTTACTTAATAATTACTTTTAACTTCACGCTGTATCCCGCATATAGCAGGGTAGGCAGAGGGAACCTGAGAACCACTTAAGACACTACGTTCTCTTACAACAATTCCGTTCCCTACTTTCTGACGAATTGAGGCATTGCGTGCTGAGTGGCGGAACTCAACGCCGCGCTTTGCCTTGTTACCAAACCCAGAAAATGAAAATACTAACATTTTCTGGAGTGGGAACAGAACCCACAACCTGTCGCGTGTACAGTCGCACGCTTGTGTCTCTGCGCCACGACACTTATATATGGATGTATTTATTTATTTAGTATGTTTTTTTATAGATTTCGGCCTAGACGTGCTATCGAACCTGGTATCACAGTGTAACTTCCCATGGTTAATGTCGAATGTCATAGATAATGAGACGGGAAGACCATTGGGTGATGGGAAAATAACCCACGCTTTGATGTGCAATGGTCATAAAATAGGCCTTATTGGCTTAGTTGAACAGGTTAGTGATTAGATTAGTGTTTAGTGTTTAGACTCTCCGTTTACTACTGTTTGATTGTTTTTAAGGTGTGATGTGTGATAAGTAATATTAAATATATTTATTGCACATTAAACAATATATTTACATATATACATACATACATAGTGACAAGACACTACGTTTTCTGTCACTACCCCGCAAAGTGAAAAAAAAGCGTATAACTCAAAAGAAATTTATGCGGGATACAGCGTGAAGTTATGTATGTATGTAAGTATATGAAAAATAGCCAGGCGTGAATGTGTTAATATTATATAAAGAAGAGCTTTGAAAAGAGGTGCGGGTTGAAATCCTGCTATTTTAATTAAAAAAAAAAAAATGTTATATACGATTTTTTGACACATTTAAATTAACAGTTATACTTGACTATTTTTAATTGTTTTTATTTTTATTTTTTTCATTTCCAGGAATGGTTAGAGACCTTAGCAACAATAAATCCTGAGGAAGTGACGTTCATAGATTTCCTCCAAGCGGGTAGTAAGTTAGCTTCGCAGTTAAAACTAGAGGTTAGTATAGTTTTGACCGACTTCAAAAATAAAGGTTCTCAATTCGCCTGTACGTACCTCATAACATTTTCCTGGCTGAACCAATTTTGTTTTTTTTTTTTTTATATAATAGCTACTGGTTCTGATGTGGTTTCATTTCAATTTACTTAAGATAAGATAGAGTCATTTTTGAGCAATTCGTAATAGTTTAGCTTTTTAGTGTGTTTCATTTGAAAAGGATTGCTTTTAGTCAAAATTTTAATTATTATTTAAAAAAATGGCAGATATAAAAAAATATCATTTATGAGATATCGTCAAAAAAATTGTCATTTTTTAGCCTTTTTTTACTTTTGTTCTAAAACACGACAGTACGAGGATATTATGCTTTGAGTGACGTAACTGAACGCCGTGCTTTATCTTATTAAGGCCAAGCTGCATTCGCCACTGACTTTTTGAAAATATTAAACGTTAAACTGAATATTTTTATTAATTTTTTTCATCATTGCAAGCGATAGTTTGCGGAAGTCCTCTAGTATTAAAATATAAACATTTTCCCCACTGAAATCGAACCCAGAACCATCGAGTTTCTGTTCCACTGAGCTAAAATGACCTCTTTTATTTTTCAGGGATGTGAATACGTTATAGCCTTAACTCATATGAGGACGCCAAACGATATTAAATTAGCGGAAGGCTGTACCGATATTGATTTGATTTTGGGTGGACACGACCACGTGTATGAGGTCTTGGAGGTGAGAATTTTAAAATAAATGTATATTTAGTATATTTTTAAATTTTGTATTAAATTTTATATGTAGCTGGATTCGAACCCACGCCTTTATAACTGTTTATCTTATTTAATGTGGAAGGAAAAAGGGAGGGTTATATTTTATCATCAAAATGCATGTTGTGGCGCCGAGGCACAAGCGTGCGACTATAAATGCCATAGGTTGTGGGTTCGATTCTCACTGGAAATGAAAATAATATTTAGTATTTTCATTTCTTCGCTCTGGTAACAAGGCAAAGCGCGGCGTTGAGTTCCGCCACTCAGCACGCAATACCTAAATTCGGAGGAAAGTGGGGAACGGAAATGTTAAAAGGGAATGGAGTGTCTTAACACTAAGTTCTCAAGTTCCTTCTGCTTACCCTGCTATATATAGGATACAGCTTGAAGATAAAAAAAATGTCAGTTAAGAGGCATTGACACTTCACCGTCTATATATTATTCTTTGTCCTAGTCATCGGTTAGTAGTTTTATGTGATTTGACTAAATGAATTATTATTTTTCAGATAAACAAGAAATATATAGTGAAAAGTGGTACGGACTTTCGTCAATTTAGCAAAATTAATATAAATTTTAGCACAGAAACAGCTCAAGTTGAAATATCTGAGGTTAATGTAAACAGCACCTATGTGGAAGATCCCGTGTTGAAATCCAAAGTGGAAAAATATTCTGGTAAATATATATAGCTATTAGAATATCAATTATTTTATGCTTAAAAGCTAAGCGAGGGGTGTAAATTTGAAAAAGGTAAGCCGGTATATTCAGGAAAGCCGATATATTTATCCCATATTCCTGCCAACCTTCTTTTTAGCTCTCATATTTTTGTTGTGCTTGTATTTTAGCAAATTCACACCCAATGTTTTCAAATAATTTATGACGCGCTCATCACTGCTGTTAAAACAATTCGTTCACTCTTATTATTATTACAAAAAATGTTCATTGAGGTTATCGTGGTAAGAGGGAACCTAGTGTTAAAACACTCCGTTCCCCACTTTCCATCGAATTGAGGCATTGCGTGCGAGTGGCGGAACTCAACGCCGCGCTTTGCCTTGTTACCACACCCAGGAAATGAAAAAGGAGATGTATTAACACCGCTTTAATACACTTTAGTCAGACTTATTTTCATACTTTTTCTTTCTAGCTATGATAGATGGTAAAATGGACGAGGTTCTGGGCAAGTTCTGTGTACCTCTAGAAGGTAGATTCTCAGTGGTGCGCCGACAAGAGTGTAACCTTGGCAACTGGGTGTGCGATGTGCTGCTTGCTGCTACTGCTGCTGATATATTGCTGCTCAACTCTGGCACTTTTAGATCTGACCAGGTGAGGTTATTTGAAATTATATTTCTTTTTAGCTTCACGCTGTATCCCGCATATAGCAGGGTAAGCAGAGGGAAACTGAGAACTTAGTGTTAAGACACTCCTTTCGCCACTAAATTACTGAAACCATATCTTAATAAAATTATTGTGACAAACAAATGTACAGGTGTAAAAATATAACTTTTATATGTTTTGTAAAAATGTTAAAAAAAAACAAAAAAGGGAGAGGTTCTCAATTCTTTATTTGTTTGTGTTACCGCATAACTTTTTACTAGAAGAACCAATCTTGATGTTTTTTTTATATAATAGCTAGCAGAAAGAAGAAGAAAAGAAGCTAGCAGAAATGCTTCTGATGTAGTGTCATTTAAATTTAGTTGAGATCTGACGAGTAGTTTTTGAGATATTCGTAATAATGTAACTTTTTAGGGCATTTTATTTGAAATTTATTGATTTAAAACGTATTGATTTTTTGTTAAAAAAAGGTCCATCCAGCTGGTGACTTCACTCTCCGCGATCTATCAACAATAATTCCTATGAGAGATCCCATAGTGGTGGTGGAAGCAACAGGAGAAACAGTTCTAAAAGTGTTGGAGAATTCAGTCTCTAAATATCCTAGCTTAGAGGGAAGGTTTCCACAGGTACATTTTCAATATTTTTATTGTTTTTGAAACTCTAATTAATTAGTTTAAATAATTTCTAACTGTACTACACTAGAATCTCTTCTACCCTGTTAAGCGGGAAAAGCTGCTTATTTTAATTTTTTTACAGCTTACCATAAGTAGCGGAATTCAACGTCACGCTCTTTTACCAGAACAGGGAAATGAAGATAATTTAAATATGATCATTATCATTCTCTAATTAAGAATCGAATCCGTAACCCACTGTCTCATTGCTCCACATTAGGTTACTTATATTTTGAACTTCACGCCGTATCCCGAACACGGCAGGGTAAGCAGAGGGAACCTGAGAACCGACGTGTTACAAAACCCCGTTCTATTAAATTTTCCGTTCTACACTTCTTGCTGAATTACTTAATTTTAAAATATTTTTTCTAATAATTTCAGGTGGCAGGCATATCATTCGCATTCGACCCCTCAAAGCCGCCAGGTGAAAGAATCGCTGAACAAGTAGTTAAAATAGGTGATGAATATCTGCAAAGAGATATGAAGTACAGATTGGCGATCAAACAGTATTTGCATGCAGGCAACGACGGGTTCACCATGCTACCTCATTGTCCGGTTTTGGTGAGACTTTTTTTATTTAAATAGGCTATTACAAGTACTTTCAGATCGTTAGTTAACGTAAAGAGGCCTGTCGTGACGCAGACTGTAAACACGACAGGTTGTGGGTTCGATTTCCACTCCAGGAACTATTAGTATTTTCATTTCCTGGGTTTGGTAACAAGGCAAAGCGCGTCGTTGAGTTCCGCCACTCAACACGCAATGCCTCAATTTGGCGGAAAGTGGGGAACAGAACTGTTGTAGGTTCACTAGGTTCACTAGGTTCTCAGGTTCCCTCTGCCTACCCTGCTATATGCGGGATACAGTGTGAAGTTAAATTATATTTTTTAATTTTATAGGTGTCAGAGGACATGTGCCCAGAAATAGGAATGGCCATACAAAATCACTTCGCAGCGATTAACGTGAGAACAGGAAAGTCGAGGCCGTCCAAACATAGACAGTCTTTAGTTACTTTGAGTCGAAGGTAATGTGAATTTACGTGTAAATATATGTATTTAATTTTTAGGTGATTATATCGGTTATACCTACCATATCCTAAACTCCTTACCCTCTGAAGGCCACTCAAGATTCCACTAAGATAGAAGTTCAAATTGTAATAATTAGTAATATTGAGTAACATTGAGTAATTTTAAGTAATGTTAAGTAATATGAATATATAGTGAAAGTTGACAAAAGCTACGGACCACGTGTCCGTAGTGATCAGAATAAATATTATATATATATATATAAAAAAATGTTTAGGTGGCGGATATTTTTGATATTTACCAGAAAATGTTGAGATTGACTTAGGTTTGAATGGTTAATATGCGAAATGTTTATCTAATTTAACTTGGAAGTCATCGTGGAGGTTGTGATAGACGCGAGTGGTTGTCGGTTCAATGAGTCACACTAACCTTTTTAGCTAACAGCATATCTAAGCAGAAGGTAACTGAAGAAAATACAATCTGTTTTTATTTTTTTCTATGTTCAAAAATGAATGAGATATGTCGCGTTAAAGTGCAGCATCGGTCGCGCTAGTAACGCTA
This sequence comes from Philaethria dido, assembly GCA_033558755.1. NCBI lineage: Eukaryota > Metazoa > Arthropoda > Insecta > Lepidoptera > Nymphalidae > Philaethria > Philaethria dido. The sequence continues at coordinate 168,283 of JAKGSA010000798.1, forward strand.
CTGTGTGACGTCACGTGCACACTTCATACATGTACGTTGTAACAACACTTACATACACACCGCACACATACGTATCGCCACGTGACGTCACCAGCCGATATCGACGGAACGCGAGTTTTAAAAATGTTCAAATTGACGCTGTAATTTCTGTAATCCTAGTCCGATTTTGATGAAACAAAAACTATTGTTATTTGCAAGAAAGGGCGCATTTAATACATTCACTTTTTTAATAAGATTTAGATGTGTTGGTGTGACTTATTCTTACTGGAGGAAATGGTTATATTATAGTTTATTCAAATTGTATTCATATTTCCGCTTTTCTAAGACAAAACGCGTCGTTGAGTTCCGCAATTTAACACGCAGAATCGAATTCGGTGTGGTGGATTTCGGAGTGACACTGTTCAACTGTGATTCTAGATTCTAGATTCTATTTTTTCAGATTGTAGATATATATGAGTAGTTTAATTGATTTCCTTTCCCCGTTTTGTTAAAATAAAGCGCGGCGTTGAGTTCCGCCATGAAACTGCAACCAGAGTGTCTTAATACCAGATTCTCTTAGCCTACTAGCATAGTAGGATCAAACAGCAGTTAGATATAAACGTATGGTCTAGTACCTAAAACGCTTGGACGGCTTCGAAAGAGCGCTGGTTCAAATTCTATTATTAAAATATATTTTTTTTATAATCCCAGGCACAGTTTAGTCAAAATGCTAGATAACAGTGAATTAGACGGACCTCCTCCCCTAAGAAGAGCTTCGTCGACCACCGTTGAGCCTCCTCATAATACTCATCATAGGTAAGTTAGTGTGAGAACAAGAGTGGTTGCTGGTTCGATTTCCCGTTGAGGGAAATGATTTTTAATATTTATAATGGTTTTCTTGACCCTGGTAAATTGTAATGTGGTGTTGTGTTTAGTTACTTAACCATTTGAATACGGGAACATTTTCTTACGCATATGCTAAAAGTTCGGGATGAAATGCGTAGTATACTGACTGAGTAAAACTGCTACTGATATTACTACATCTGCTCTCAATAATTGCGTAAAGTATACAATTTACTTCTCTCTTCTTCTCTTCTTATCTTCTTATCTTCTTCTCTTCTCTCTTCTCTCTTTCTATAAAGTGTATGTACAAAACAAGAGAAGCTCTATTGCGCTGCGCTGCACTTTTCGAATACGAAAGTGAAGCGCGATAGCGCTTCCCCGGAGTCAAACGCTTAATACCTAAAATCTTGATGGTAAGTGGGAAAAGGAGTGTGTAGACACAAGGTTCTCACTGATTACCCTGCTATTCAGGAAAATGCGGCAAGATGCTTTTTTATATTAAAATTATTATGTCCTCAATTCGGCGGAAAGTGGGGAACGGAGTGTCTTAACACTAGGCTCCCTCTGCCTACCCTGCTATGTGCGGGATACAGCGTGAAGCTATGTATGTATGTATGTATATTTTTTTATATTTTAAAACATTTTTTTTTTCTTTCTATAATTTTTTTAAGACTAAGTATTACCTAAGGAAAGTAAATATTAAATATTACATTTATTTAATCGACCTAAAAAAAGAAAGTCAACCCAACTATATTTTTTTATACGTATTACCGTAAACTTTTTAATGGTGAACCAATTTTGATAATTATTTTTTTGTATGATAGCTGATATGATAGTGCTCCTCATGTGGTCACATTTTCTTAAACGAGACCACATGAGGAGAATAGGAATCTTTCCCATTTTGAGTTATTCGTAATAAGTGTACTTTTTATTCCATTTTATTTGAAGTCGGTTTTCGTTTTTTATCGATATTTTAATATTATCTATATGATTTTTTAAATTAATATTATAACAGATTAACAAGACGTGCATCATTAGACGATTTGGAACAAAATGCGTGTGAACTCGCACCTAAAGTTGAAAACCGAATAGTTATACTCGACAAACCTGAGGTGAGTGCATGTTTTAATATATAAACAATATATATGAAAATCATATGTGATATTTGATATATGAGAGATACTAAGATCCGCGGGTTCGAATCCTGGTATCTTCAATTTTTTTTTTTATTTTTTACTACTAATAATCGAAAGTAAATGTTTTTAACCACTCTGCAGTAAAACTACTGTTAAAACAAAATCATATAGTAAAAAAAAATATTACATTTTTTTCCCAATTTAACACACAGTGTCAAAAATATATAGAAAATTGATTAGAGCAGAATTCGAACCCGCGCCTCTTGGATTCCGTCCAAGCGTTCTTACCAATTAAACTATATATTTTTACTACACAACTATGAAACGAAAATATTAAAATAATATTAAGGATTTTCATTTTTACTCGATGTGGTAACACTCGGCACGCAATGCCTCAATTTGGCGGAAAGTGGGGAACATAAATGTTGAAAGAGAACGGAGTGTCTTAACACTAGGTTTTCAGGTTCTCTCTGCCTACCCTGCTATGTACGGGGTACAGCGTGAAGCTAAAAAAAATATTATATAACAAAAATATTAACATTACCTTTTTTTTTATATATAACAGAAATTACAAGAACTGCTAGCGGACAGAGCGAGATGGGAATCAGACTCAGTCATCAAGGAAGTAGACGACGAAAGCTCACCATAACCGACTTAGCAATTTAAATAGTAAAGCAATATATTTTGTTATTCCCTAAATTTGAACCTGTTACTATCGTAGTGTAACCCTTGTCTCTATTAACATTATTAAATAAAATTATATGATAGCTATTGCTTCTGATGTGGTCCTAGTTTTTGAGTTATTCGTAATAATATAATTTTTTAGCATACATTTTATTTGAAATCGTTTTTTTTTTGTTAAAATTATAAGAATATAAGATTTTCACATGTTAATAGGGAAAAGGGACAATTATTATGCTTAATGTCTATATATACTGCATCTTAGGAAATTATTATTAGGGTATAATAAAAAAAAAGTTTTTTTTTAATTCTAAAATCTTCCAATACTACCACATCTTATTACCTCGTAATCTTCCAATTGAAATTCAATGAAATTGTTTCTTTTTTTATTATAATGACATAGTCATTTTTTGTATTAATTTATTATTAATAAAAATAATTTAATTATTTCAATACACTCTGTATATGTTATACAGTTGTTTTTTAAATGCTAATCATTTTTAACTTGAAGTTATATTTACTTCAAATATTGTTCTTTTAAAGACCTTGTAGGCGTTAATAAGTTGATAAGTCGACTTTCATATACAATTGTTATTAATAAAAAATAATTTAATTATTTTAATACACTCTGTATAAGTTATACAGTTGTTGTAATTTAAATATCTTCCAGTACTACAAAATCTTTATCTTCAAAATTTAAATCTTCCAATTAAAATTCAATGAAACTGATTTTTAAACTGGTATGAAGTTCAATAAAATTGTTTTTTTTTATGATATGAAGTTCTTTCTTCTTTCTTTCATCTTTTTATGTCATGAGATGCAATGAAATTGAGTTTTTATAATGTTATGAAACTTAATGAATTTGTTTTTTTATGACACGAAATTAATGAAATTGATTTTTTTATGATATGAAGTTCAATGATCTTTTTATGTTATGAAATGCAATGAAATTTAGTCTTTATAATGATATGAAATTCAATGAAATTGATTTTTAAAATGATATGAAGTTCAATAAAATTGTTTTTTATGATATGAAGTTCAATGATTTTTCTATGTCATGAAATGCAATGAAATTGAGTTTTTATAATGTAATGAAATTCAATGAAATGGATTTTTTCCTATTATGACATCAAGCATATTTTTATTTAACTAACATAAGAACAGATAAATCTTAAAAACATCTACCCTGAAGAGGGTATTGTCGATATTCGACTTAGCAACTTATTCACGCCAAGTATTATTTAATAATATGTATTTTTTTTTAATACAACAGATAAAAAAACCAGGCCAAAGCTAATTACTATTCAACCTAATTAATATTTATATTAATACTCTTTATGATTAATATAAACGATTGATATAATCATTTTAAATATTATTTTTGTGATTTTTTAACATATTTTGTAAACCAGTGATGTCTAGTTATTTTTTTTTTTTAACTAAAAAATTTTTTTTTTTTACTTAAAATGAGAGTTACCCTTTGTTTTTTTTTTAATCTTATGCTTTAACCATATTTTAACAATTGATATTTTAATAATTATGTTGTTATTATAACTAATTAGAGGCCATTATAGCGCAGTGGGACGTTTGATTGCAACCACGAATGGTTGTGGGTTCGATTCCTACTCGGGGAATTGGTTATATTTACACAATATTTGTTTTACTCGCTCTGGTGAGACAAATTGCTAAATTATTCGTTATTCCTTACTGTCGCTATTTTGGGCGGAAAGTGGAGAACGGAGTGTCTTAACACTAGGTTCTCTTTGACTATCCTGTTACAAAAATACGTAAATACACCTACCTCAAGTAAAGTATTACTTTTTTAATTTAAATATTGATAATCCCGTTAGATTATTGCCTATTTTATCTCGTTTTACAACGCGGCGTTGAGTTCCGCCGAACAACACGTAATGGCTTCAGGTGGAGAGAACGGAGTGTCTTGACACTACGTTCTCTTCTATTGCTATAATAAAGACAGTTATTTGTGTCATTAATCAAAATATTTGCTTTAGATGCGAAATGAACCTATGACCTCTGGTTCAGAAGTATAAAGACAATTACCAATACGATATAATAGTCAATGCTTAGTAACTTTTTAATTTTTTTATTAAGATTTAACAATTCTTCCCAAATAGAATATTAAAAATAAATTTAATTCGTCTTCCTAATATTAATCGTTTCAATATATTAAAAAAAAGTTAGGAAACGTCAAAATATATTATTTTTTATCTGTATTTGTTAAATATATATTGTTTATATATATATCTGTTGAATATTAGGGTAATATTTCAAGATTTCGTCCTCTTCTGATTCATATGGCCCAAAATTTTTGACACTTTTGGCATAATGAGTGTTTTGTGAATGGAGAGAGGAGAAAGTGATCTCAAATATATGTTTTGTGGTACACTTCCTCCTGCCCCATTTCACTACCGGACTTCAAAGGAAAACAGCTTCACGCCATCCGTACATGGTGGATATTCCTTATGTACGGACAAAGCGGTTTGAGTCTACATGCTTTATTCGCACAGCGAAAGTATGGAATTCATTGCCGGCTACTGTTTTTCCTAAATCATACAATTTGGGGGTCTTCAAATCAAGAGTCAATAGGTTCTTTCTAGGCAAACGTGTATCATCGTAGACTGCATTAATGCTTACCATCAGGCCTTGATGCGGTCAAACTTTAGCCTATCAATCATAAAAAAAAAAGAAAAAAAACCTACTAAGTGTCAAAAATTTTTGGCCATATGAATCAGGTGAAGATTAAGATCTTGAAGAAATACCAATTTCGAGTTATGTTTTAAAAAATATATATTTTTAGATATTAAAAAAAAACTAATATAATTTTTTTTTCTTAGAAATACACTGCCTCTCGACACTATGCTACAGTTCGTCCAGATTGTTTAAAAAATTAACTCTTATGATGTTAATCTAGCTTTACTGTATATACGAGTATGCGTACTGTAAAAACATTTTTTTTTTAATTCTAGTAACTCAAAATGTTACCTTTTTATTATTATTATGTATAGGTTAATTTAAAAAAAAAATGAATAACACAGAATGTTTTACATATATTTATTATTATTCATTTATTTGAAATAAATAAAATGTTTAATAAGTTATATAAATTTTTAATTATCTATATTTTTTTGTTTTTTTTTTTTTTTAATAAAGTGTAAAAAAACAATAGTATTACATTATAAGGCATACTATATTCAATATTCGGCCTAAAGTGACATATCTAGTCAAAATGGGTATAACTCCGATTTTTTATTTTTTTTTATTTAATTAGGTACATAAAAAATATGAAAATAGTGTATATGTGTGTGTATGTGTGCAATACATATCTACATACATACATACATGTACTGGTAAACACATTTCCCTCTTTTGCGTTGTGCAGTCAGGTAAAAAGAAGTCCCTGAGAGAATGAGATGAAAAGTAGTGGTAGAATAGTGTTAAGCATTATTGCTTTTTTATAATTTAATTGTAAAAATATTATACTTTATGAGTATGTTATATATTACAAGGCAAAGCGCGGCGTTCAGTTCCGCCACTCAGCACGCAATGCCTCAATTTGGCAGAAAGTGGGGAACGGAGTGTCTTAACACTAGGTTCCCTCTGCCTACCCTGCTATATGCGAGATACAGTGTAAAGCTATGTATGTATATTATATACTGTCTATATTTGCTATCTCATCCTCTCTTCGATTTTATTCTTTATATTTAAGCGTTTTATCGTGACGTATTTTCGTTTCAATTATTTATGAAAAATATATGTAATAAATGAGTTTCGAGCAAAATTGTTTTAACAATTTAAAATTTTTGACAAGTTTCGTAAAATTATAATTTTAGAGATATACCCATTTTGATTAAACTTACCTACAGATGATAAAATAACTATATTATATCGATATGCACCTCATATTAATAAGATGCTAGGACACTGACTTAGTACAGCAAAATACTCACGACCTTTATTTATATAAAAAAAGAAGTGAATGAATCAAGGTGAAAATAGAGAACGTAGTATCTTGACACTAGTTTCTCTCTGATTACCCTCATATGCGTGAAATTGAATTTAATTCAAATAAAAACAAATTAAATTATTTATTATTTAATAAAAAACAATATGGCTTCTACAAATATTTTGTTTTATTGATATAAAAAAGTTTCAGTTCATAATGTAATTAAGAAGCTTAAACGTCACGCATAGAAGCACTTTTATTCGTCTGTCTGTAATTATTTTTAATACATTTGTACTATATATGTTTATAGTATCCTTAGAAAGAAGTCAAAAACTTGCGTATTTAATTTTTTTGCAAAATTGCTTACTATAAAAGTTTTGAGTTACCTCACTTTCCTTGAAAGTATATCTATGGATACTACCGAGTACTAATAACATTAAAACAAAACATGTTTGTTTTAAGATATCATGTTTCGTTTTCTATATATTAGCATATATAAACTTTTGATTAATAGCTAAGTTAGATATACCAGGCGTGAATAACTTTATAGGTCAATTTACATGTGTTTTTTTTTATATTAAAAGGCACTAGGATTGCTTTAAAAGAAAATCAAGCATATTTAAATAACAAAATTGAATATACTGAAAAGTATGTATTTTCGACTTATTGACTTATTCACGCTTTGTAAAGATATCTTACTTAATGTCTAATTTATATATCAAAAATACAGCCAGAATATAGTTTTTGTAATAATATTATTAAGCGTTTTCAAAAAAAACAGAAGGTATTGGACGAGTAGTTAGTGAGTTATTCGTAATAACTTTAGTTCTTCGTGAATCTTATGTGAAATCGAATTTTCTTTAACATTAAATTATGGACTTAGATCATTTTACTGCTGACTTTTTAATTTATTTTTTTATATTTTCTCATATTAAGGTCGTGAGTGTTAAAATGTCAATATATAAGAGCACTTGTTAGATATATTTAGGTATTATTAAATTACCTGCTTTATTATTACTAGAATGTGGGGAACGGAAATAAGAGAACGGAGTGTCTTACCACTAGGTTCTCAGGTTCCCTCTGCCTACCCTGCTATATGCGGGATACAGCGTGAAACTAAAAAGATATGAGAATTTTATTTAAATTCAATATGAATTTTATGTCTTTTTCTTTTTAATTTTGGTAAAAAAATTAAAACTTCTTTTATAACTGACTTCAAAAGAAAGAAGTTCTCAGTTTCATTGTTTTTTGTAGGCGTGTTACATAAGTTGTGTTCCCAAGTTTTTACTGAGTGAACCAATTTTGATGATCCTTTTTTTATATGATAGCTAGTGCTTCTGATGTGGTCTCATTTAAATGTAGTTAAGATTTAACATTAAGTTTTTGAGTTATTCGTAATATTTTTACTTTTTAGAAAATTGTCTTTGAGGCTTTTTATCTTTTATATGTCATATATTGTTATAAACTTGTGTTAACCAAAACTTTTTATTAACGCTATACATACAAAGAAATAGACTGCAGAGAGTTCCGCAGAGAGAATAAAACTAATTTTACGTACAAATCATATTCTTAATATCATTTGTACGCTAACCTATCTATATCTTTGCATATTTTGTTCTTTTCTATGGTAGGTATTGCCTGGAAGAGATCACCTGTGTTGATAAGGCCGCCTTTACACCAAAATATAACTCACTTCTTTTGTTTTTCTTTTTGTTTTTTTTTATTTATAATTTGTTGTTGATGTAATAAAGAATTAAATAAATAATAAAAAAAGCAGGTAATTAAATTAATAAATAATAATTGTTAGATAATAATGAATTTTAGAAATTTTATAGAAAAGTTTTGCTTTAAGCGTGTGGGTAATAGTTAAATTGCGATTGATTTTTGTTTTAAATATATCTTTATAATCAAATATGAGTTTTATTTCTTCCGGATATAACAAGGCATAGAGAACATAGTGTTAAGAGACTCCGTTCACTTTTAGAACGAATTCGGTTCGACACTTTTAGCATAATAAAAAGTAGGTGTACCACAAAACATATATGTGGGATCCCTATCTCACCTATATTCATAGGAACATGTTTTGTTATTATGCCAAGTGTCAAAATTTTTGGGCGATATGAATCAGAAAACGACAAAATCTTGAAAAGTCACTCTAAAAAGAAGTTAAATATAGTAATTTCCATGAGTGGGAGTCGAACCCACTACCAATTGCGGTTAGTCGAATGTCTCAACTCTTGGTTAATTAATATGTGCACTGAACACAAGGTAGGAAGAGATCCTAGAACGTAGTGTTAACTCACTTCGTTTTGCGTGTATTTTAAAAATGTAGTTCTTTTTTAGCTTCACGCTGTATCCCGCATATAGTAGGGAAGGCAGAGGGAACCTGAGAACCGACGTGTTAAGGCACTCCGTTGCCCATTTTCCGCCGAATAGAGGCATTGCGTGCTGAGTGGCTGAACGCAGCTTTGCCTTATTACCAAACCAAAATGAAAATACAATACTTACATTTCCTGGAGTGGGAATCGAACCCACAACCTGTCGCGATTACAGTCGTACGCTTGTGCCTCTGCGCCACGTACATCAAAATCTAGTGTTGATGGCAAACATTTTCTTTGTGTAAATAAAAAAAATATTTTTATTAAAAAAGCATATATTATTTACAATTTCTTATTATATGAATACTATATTATAATAAATGCAAGAATTTGTGAAGATGGATGCGTGTTTGTCTTTCACGCAAAAACTACTGAACGTATCTAAATGAAACTTTACAGTAATATAGCTTATACATCAGAATAACACATAGTTTACAATTTATTAAGTTTTTTTTTTTAATTAATTGTTATGAGCTCTTTGATTTTCGCGAATATTACACATATTAAATGAAACTATTTTAACCGGATTAATCGCGTATATTTTAGTAATCGAAAATAAATTTTTGAAAACCCGACGTTTCGAATACTTTACAGTAGTGCGTGGTCACACGTAGTCTACCTCTAAAAATGTCTTTTCGAATACTAATATATACGCGATTAATCCGGTCAAAATAGTTTCATTGAAATTAATTGTTTTTTTTTTATTTAATTCGGCTATGATACAACAAACATAATTTTTTAAAATTACAATATTTAATTTAATAGTTTATTTATTTATTAAATTACTTTTTTTTTATTTACATCACTTTTGGCTCTAAAAGTGTATATTATATACAAATATTAATAAAACATCACCTATAACTTAAATTTCGTACAATTTAAAAAAAAAGATCTACTTATCATTCTAACGAGAAATTAAAAAAAAATGTAATCTCAAAAAACATCAATTCAGATCTTATTCTCTTTAAGTACATTAAACCCGACAACTTCCTGTTACCTTATACCTTACACAGCGTGAATAAGTGCATAAGTCGACTTCCAAATACAATTTTTTTTAATACTAAGCCATTAATACTTTATTAATATAATGAATAAATGAGTAAATATAAAACGTAAAGCTTAACTTAAATATGCCATAAACAATTATACATTGCCATCTTCGCCTTGTTACCAACAAGGAAACAAAGATACCAAATATCAATTATTATAAACATTTAATATTTTCATTTCCTGGAATGGAATCGAACCCACAACCTGTTTCACACGCTTGCACCTTTACGCTACGGCAGGCTTTAAGGAAAGAAAACAGACTTATTAACTTATTCACGCCTTCTACGAATATTTTTTTACAAATTTACCTTACTACCTGTTAAAAACTTTAACTGTTAACAATAACATACTTCTGGCCTTCGAAGTCTTTACATGTTTCGGACTTCTCTCTATTATAAAATTTAACAAATATTAAAATACTAATTAAAATAATTAAAATTATGAATAAAACGAACAGATAGTAAAGTAGATTACTTTTATTGCTAACATCTAGTGAGTGCTGTTGTATCATTTGCTTGTAGTAGTCCGCTGAGGCGCGTGGCTTGCGTGGTCTGGTGGGATCGTTGAAATCCACTTGGTAGAGACCGAATTTTGATCTGGAATTAAATTTATTATGTTTTTAGTTATTACATAACATACATACATAGCTTCACGCTGTATCCCGCATATAGCAGGGTAGGCAGAGGGAACCTAGTGTTAAGACAATCCGTTCGTCGCTTTTCACCTGAATTTCAGACATTGCGTGTTAAGTGGCAGAACTCAAAACTGTTTTTTGTCTTACCAGAGCCGAGATATGAAAGTAAATTCACAAAAATTAAGTACAGCCAGGCACACTTAATTTTTATTAGCATTCACTTAAATAAATAGTTTCAAAAGAACTAAAAAGAATCCAGATCCGGACACGTGTTCAAATTTTGAACTTGATTGAAAATTGATTGGCAAAAAGTGGTTTGTACGTATGAATATTTTTTTTTTGGCAATACGCTGTATCAGGGTAGGCAGAAGTCACAAAGTATTGTAGACTGAGCCAACCTGAGAACCTAGTGCTAAGACACTCCGTTCTCTTAATATTTCCGTTTCCCACTTTCCACCAAATGGAGGCATTGCGTGATGAGTGGCGGATTAAAGATATAATAATTACCCATATCCGAAGTCCCATTCAAAATTATCCATTAGTGTCCAAGCGCAATAAGCTGTCACGTTTATACCATCTTCATGTATAGCAAGAAGTACCTGCAAGTAAAAAAAATATTAGTATTAAAGGTATAAGGGACCTTGTGAGATAAAACGCGGCATTGGGTTCACTAGGTTAGTGTAGGAGTTTTGAGATAAAATGTCAATGTATAGTTTTTTTTTTATTTTTAAATGTATTTGAACCAACACTTGGTTTGTACACTTTTCATCCTTATTACGTAACGTATACGTGAATACGGAATCTTTTTTATGGATACCCACCGGATTGGGGATTCAGAAAGGTTATATGGGAGTATGTACGACTCACAGATCAGCAAAGGCTGGCTAAATACCCACTAAAACCTCACGGTGTTGCTCTTCGACCCTTTTTATTTCTTTTTACAATTGTAATTTATTGTTTATATAAATTAGTTATTCCGAACTAAGTCTAATTTAATAAGACTGGCGGAACTAAACACCACACTTCATTCCCTCGAGTAGAATCGAACACACAACCAATTGCGTTTACAAACACAGTGTCACTGCTCCACGATGATCTAATGCTTAACATTTTATTTAAAATATTATACCTGTTTCAAATGCTTCTCATAATAATCTATCCTATCATAGTCATCCAAAGAGCCATCTAAACCACCATATCCGTTCTCGGTGATCACAATTTCTATGTCCCCATACATGTTCCTTATATAGTTGAGAAGCAAACGTAAAGCTTCTGGGTATATCTGAAATAAAAAATATATATTTTCTTATTAATATTGTAAATGCAAAAGTTAATGAAAAATGTCTCGATGTTTGTTGTTTTTCGACGCAAAATCTATTAAACGAATTAAAATTAAATTATCCTAATGCCTTTTGTGGCGCAGAGGCACAAGCGTGCGACTGGTTGTGCGACAAATGGAATTTTTCATTTTCCTGGGTTTGGTAACAAGGCAAAGCGCGGCGTTGTGATTCGCCATTCAGCACGCAATGCCTCAATTCGGCGGAAAGTGGGGAACGATATTGTTATAAGAGAACGGAGCTTCTTAACACTAAGTTCTCAGGTTCCCTCTGCCTATCCAAAAAAATACATACATAAAACCACTCAGCTCCATGATCCCAATTCGGATTGATGTTGATCATAAAGTTGTAATCCGTAGTTCCCTCTAACGGCCACTGTCCACTGGACTCTCCTTCCCTCACTCTTCTGACTTCACGTGATGTATAAAAGTTTATACCATAGAAATCATATGTACCTGTATAAAATAGAAGAAACACCTTAGCATACCATGGAATTAACATGGATCATCGCATTGTACAGAGAGGTGCTTGGAGCAGTTCTTGGGGCCCAAGTGTAGGTTTAAGGTGCCCTATTAAAATGCTTGCCATTTGCTATCTCAACTTCTTTCTCTAACTAACCAATTCAGGAATATTAAAGCCCAAAATATGTGCTAAAAATGAACTAATAACACCAGTCGTGGCGCAGAGGCGCAAGAGTGTGACTGTAAACGCGACAGGCTGTGGGTTCGATTCCCACTACAGGAAATGTAAAAGTATTTTCATTCACAAGGCAAAGCGCGACGTTGAGTTCCGCCACTAAGAACGCAATGCCTCAGCTAGGCGGCAAGGGGAGAACGGAATGTCTTAACACTAGGTTCTCAGGTTCCCTCTGCCTACCCTGCTACATGTGGGATACAGCGTGAAGCTAAAAAAAAAATAATAATACTTCTTCTTTTAGTAGATTATGTAGAAACTATAGTGTACAAGTAGTCAACTAAACCTATTCCTAGTTTCGAATTAGTTTAGTAATCCAAATAGATCTAGTTATTTTTGATAATTTTACCCATTTGTTAAAAATATAATAAAGTAAGAGTGAATCTTCGTAACGTAGCTGGATAGCGTCTGGCGTATATATTCATATTTGTTACAGTAAGACAAAGCACGGCGTAAAGTTCTGCCACCCAACACGTAATGTCTTGATTCCGGCGGAAAGTGGAGAACGGAGTGACTTGACAATACGTTCTCTGATTACACTGTATTGCAGGAAAAATTGTGAAACAGAACGTACCTCTAATAAAATCAATTTCTTCTTTACTAAGCTCTGGCAATCTTGACTTAGTCCTATTTTCTTTTACAGATAACTCCTTCAAGTATTTCTCCACAGCTGGCGGCCATCCTCCCGATTTAGAATATATGGGATACGCGTATAGACCCAACTGTAATATAGGTTTATTTAAAGATTAAATTATAGATATATTACCAAACCCATTGTTACCAAGCCCAGGAAATGAAAAATTCTATTTCCTGGAGTGGGAATTGAACCCACAACCTGTCGCGTTACAGTCGCATGCTTGTGCCTCTGCGCCACGACAGACGGTATAATATTCTTTAAATAACGAATATAACTTAAAATAAAAACTTACTATGACATCTCTCGCGAATTCAGCCGTTTCTTCTTCTTCCGCGTTCGCACCCTGTATCCATATGTGGTGATGGGAGTAGGATACTTTTCCTAGAATAGAATCAATAGAAATTATATTATTTATTTATTAATTATTTATTTGACATGCCAACAACACAATCTCACATTTTGGAATAGTTATAACATAGTATGTGAGTAGGATCAATTCAGTTACATGTATTAATTATAGGCGCATACAGCAAAAAGTTAAAAACAATTTTCCGGATTACTTAAATTTAACAAACAGTGTATATAAACAGAATTAATTTATACAATTTAACTTTGTACTTAAAATGAATATGTAGAAATGAAAATATTAGAAAGAATCTCAAAAAGAAAGAGAGATAATAGTAAATTTTTTTATGTTCCTTAGTACTTCGCTAATTATTGTTTATTTATATTTTTTTTCTTTACGTACTACTTATAATTATTTATATTTATATAATATAACACCTGTCGTGGCGCAGAGGCAATAGCGTGCGACTGTAAACGCCACAGCTTGTGGGTTCGATTCCCACTCCAGGAAATCGATTTTTTCATTTTCTAGGTTTGGTAACAAGGCAAAGCGCGGCGTTGAGTTCCACCACTCAGCACGCAATGCCTCAATTCCGCGGGAAATGGGTAACGGAGTGTCTTAACACTAGGTTCCCTCTGCCTACCCTGCTATATGCGCGATACAGCGTGAAGCAATGTATGTGTATATAATATAAGGAAGAGCTTAAAAGCAAGTAAAATGAATTTCATGGTACGTTATTGTTACCAGGAGAACTCGTCTAAATCTTTGCGTGAAATAGTAATATTGAGTGACTGATATTCAAACTACTTTCATTTCTCCACTCTGGCAAAACAAAGCGACATTGTGTTCCTTCACTTAACACGCAATATCTCAAATTTGAAGCTACCAACGACTGTCTTGACACTAGGTTCTCTCTGTAGCTCCACGGATGATTGCGGCAGTTCCCGTAGGCCTCGGCCAGTAGCGGTAGAAGAGGAGCACCGTGAGGTTTTAGTCGGTATACGGACTCTTTACAGCCGGTCCGGAGTCCCACATAACCTGTCTCGAGTCCTTGATCGGGCGGGTATCCGTAACGGATTTCCTCATGTTAAAAAAAAGGTTCTCTCTGTAGCTGCGTGTTTCACTTACCGTGGTACTTAGGCCTAAACTCCTTATCATATATCCTCCATGCCGTCGCGTGAGCTAGCAATACATTCTTATTACATATATGAGATCCTACACCAGTGCTGACCACTCCAGGGGCATGAGTACCGCTGTTATACGAGAAGGTGCAGAAAACACTGGGCTCGTTGAGTGTTAACCAGGTTTTGACACGATCGGCGTAGAGAGAGAACACTACGCGTGCGTAGTCCGCAAACCATTCGATTACGAGGGGGTTTGCCCATCCTCCTGTAATTTTAAAATTAAATATTAAAAAAAATATCGAAATTAAATTTGGGTACATATAGAGTAGGGCTAAGGCCCTCGTGGCGCAATGGGATAGCCTCTAAATGTAAACATGAGTGGTTGTGGGTTCGTGCCCACTCAGAATGATGATAATATTTATAAAAAAAAATAGAAAGGTATTCAAAACGTGCGATTTTCAATCTGCGATTGCGCTTTCAAAAAGATATAACAACAAAAAAGATAATAAAATTCAAAGTTACCCAAATCTTGGAGCGACTGCGGCAGGTCCCAATGATAAACAGTAACTAGAGGCTCTATATTCCTTTCTAGAAGAGCATCAATTAAATCACTATAGTACTTTCTACCGTCTTCACTGATGTGATTCGGGAAGCCAGTCGGCATTAACCTCGTCCAGCTTATTGAAAACCTGTAATTTTAGTTAGAAAAAGGTGGGTAAATAATGAAATCTTGGATATTTTTTTTTAGCTTCACGCTGTATCCCGCATATAGCAGGGTAGGCAGAGGGTACCTGAGAACCTAGTGTTAAGACACTCCGTTCTCTTTCAACAGTTCCGTTTCCGCCGGATTGAGGCATTGCGTGCCGAGTGGCGGAACTCATGCCGCGTTTTTGCCTTGTTACTTTGGTAACAAGTTTGGTGGTTCTGGGTTTGCCCAGAAAATGAAAATACTTCATTTCCTGGCGAGGGAATCAAACCCACAACCTGTTGCGTTTACAGTCGCACGCTTGTGCCTCTGCGCCACGACAGGCGTTGGATATTTCAATTTTTATATATGGTAAGTTAAACTATTTTAACCGGATTCCGAGCACAGACTGCAAATTGGACCGGTTGTGGGTTTGAATTCCATTCCAGACAATGAAAATACTGAATATTCATATTAATAATATATAATATTTTTATTTGCTTGCTCTGGTAACGAGGCAAAGCGCGGCGTTGAGTTCCGCCACTCAGCACTCAATGCCTAAATTCGTTGTAAAATGAGGAACGGAAATTTTATTAAAACGGAGTGTCTTAACACTGGTTGTCAGGTTCCCTCTGCCTACCCTGTTATGTTCGGGATGCAGCGTTACGCTAAAAATATTTACCTATAGAATTGTAAACCAAGCTCCTCAGCCATTTCCACGTCTCTTTTCCAGTGCGTGTAACTGTCACATGCTACATCTCCATTCGAGAAGTCTTTTATCTTATAAGGCTTGGTATGGACGAAGGTATCCCAGACACTAGGTGATTTATCTGAAGTTTTTAATTAAAATTTTAATAAAAAAGTAAATAGAATTCAAATAAAGTGCATTAAAAAATACAATTATTACGAATAACTTAAAAACCACTCGTCTGATCTTAACTAAATTTAAATGGGGCGACTGACTGAATCAGAGGCACTAGTTATCATATTAAAAAATAATAATCAATGTAAGTTCATCTAGTAAATAGTTTTGTGGTAACACATGTTAAAAAATACAGTCGAATTGAGCACCTTCTGCTTTTTTGAAATTACTTAGTAGTTCTAGTCTAGTATTATAAAATATTTTTGTTTTCTGCTATGATTTTGCACCGCATTGTGCCCGCTTTTATCTGTAGATCCCTTCAATTCGGTTGCCTGGAAGAGATCACTTTTAGTGATAAGGCCGCCTTTGTGCATTTATTATATGGTATTAAATTTTTGTTCTTTATGTCGTATGATATCTAGATCTGTTTAGTAGTTTTTGCGTAAAAGGGTAAAAAATGTCACGAAATCCTCACATAATTTCGCATTAATAATATAAGACAACTAGAAAAAATAACATAATAAAACTTTTTAACATTACCAAGAGGCCATCGTGGCGCAGTGGGACAGCATCTGACTGTAAACACGATTGTTTTTAGGTTCGAATCCCACTCAGGAGTTCTAGTAAAATAAATGCCGACGTAGAGGTCCATTCAACATGGAGTGTCTCTAATTAAATCAGAAGGTGGAGAACGGAGTGTCTTAACACTAGAAAAGCAACAATAACTTACCACTAATATTCCAAGCACCTTCTACTTGGTAAGCCGCAGTCGCTGCACCGAACTTAAAACCCGGTGGGAACTCCAAATTCTGTAACGCGCTTGCGCAGACTATGATGTTACTGTAAAAATATAATATATTCAAAATTACATATCTATCTATTGTTACACTATGATATATTTTTAATCTGTGGTAGAGAGTTTTGGCGGGAAAGGTGAGCGCGGGTCATTCGAATGAGATTGAACGAAGTCGTAACTTAATGTAGTTTAGGTGAATTTATAAATATATAATTGTTAATTATCAGTTTTGTCTTATTGAAATTCCTTCAGGACGTTTTACCATATATTAATACGTGAAGCGAAAACTTTGTACCCCATTCATTCTTCGAGAATTGTGCGGAGAGAGGAGCATGAAACTTGGTACACTTATAGTTTATATAGCGAAAAAAGTGCAGAATGATAATAGCTTTTTAAAATAATGCATAAAAGTATATTAAATTAATAAAATAAATGTTACACACTGCCATGGTTTGACATACATGTTTATATAAAGTGACATATACGTTGCTAGGCAACGCGTTGTTTACGCGTCAACGGGGACTCTATACAAAACGTTATATCCGTACGCGGTAATATGTTGATAAGTCGACTAACATATACATTTTTATTTTAAACTAGTTGCTTCCGGCAACTTCGTTAGCATGATTATAACTCATTCCACGCTAATTCTACTTATTAATCGCTTTCATCGAAAATAGGGGCTGAGAAGAGTTTATACTATGTCATATATTTTCTCTCCCGAGTCGAGATCGAACTCATAATCATCGCATATAGTCAGGGACTGTCAACAAAACAAATGCTTATCGTGCTGAACATCTTTTGTTAAGACGCCTTTTCTTTATTCCTTATAGTTTAGCTGGACTACTACATAAACTCGACAGGGGGTGGGTTCGATTCCCACTTCAGGAAATGATAATATTGATTTATAACAATTTCACGCAATGCATCAATTTGGCAAAAAGTGGAGAACGGAGTGTTTTCACACTAGTTTCTCAGGTTCCCTCTGCCTATCCTGCTATATACGGGATAGAGCGTGAAGCTAAGAATAAGAGATTACAATTATTGAATTTATGGAATAAAAATATATATTTTTTTTATTTACGGTACTTTGGAATTGATGTATCGCTGATACACAGGTATATTGGTAGTAGATGGTATTATTTACATCTATAAGGAAAAACAATAAAAAATCAAAATAAATATTAGATATGGTAATTTAGATCATTAATTAAATTGAGATAAAATCAAATAGATTTAGAAATATTTTAAATAGTTTTTTATATACTATTTATGCGCCCTGACTTTTGTTGCCCTATATTAATATATTTTCGCTTCTTTTTGCTTACATAAATAATACCTCAATTTTAAATACTACGTTGAATGAATGAACAAGAAATGAACGCCTGTCGTGGCGTAGAGACAAGCGTGTGACTGTAAACGCGACAGGTTGTGGGTTCGATTCCCACTCCAGGAAATGTTTGTTTAGTATTTTGATTTCCTGGGTTTGGTAACAAGGCAAAGCGCGGCGTTGAGTTCTCAGTGACTCAGCACGTAATGCCTCAATTCGGCGGAAAGTGGGGAACGGAGTGTCTTATCACTAGGTAGGGTAGGCAGAGGCCTACCCTGCTATATGCGGGATACAGCGTGAAGTTATGTATGTATATGTATGTTGAATAAAACTAATGAATACTAATTAGAATATAGTATAGGTAAGTTTGTTTTTTACCCGTTTTCCAAAAGAGGAGGAAGTTCTCAATTGGCCTATATTTTTTATGTGCGTAACAATTTTACTGATTCTTTTTTTATATAATTGCTAGTGCTTCTGATGTGGTCCCATTTAAAGTTAGTTAAGATTGAGTAGTTTTTGAGTTATTCGTAATTATACTGTTTTTAGTGTCATTTTACTTCAATTTTCGGTTTTTTTTTCTGTTAGAATCTTAATTACTACCTACATTTTGTTTTGTTCTTACTACGGAAGGATGTGATTCATTTGATTAGCTTTTTCTGAATCATTATAATATTTGTTTTCGGTTAGTTCACTAAGCTTAGAATTATCAACTAAGATATAATTATCAATAGGTAATTTCGAAGAGTGACCAAAATATACCAGAAGGCGTAGCGTGGGGCAGCCCCGTACTAGATGAATCGGCGACCTGATCAAGTTTGCGGGGAAGCACTGGATGCAGGAGGCAGTCGTGCTACATGGTGTGTTATGGGGAAGGCCTATGTCCAGCAGTGAACGTCTTACGGCTGACGACGACGACAACCAAAATATTGTAGTTGCCATTATTAATTAATAAAATTAATACTGAGTAGTTGAGTACTTTTATAAACTGCTTAATATACCAAAAAAAAATTGTATTACAATCTTGACCGTTCCTAAGAGTACAATCAAATTTGTTTCAACTATTCATTAATTAGAAACTGACATAAAAAAATTACCCACAAAAATATCAAATAACATAAAAAAATATTTTGTGAACGTCAAAAATATTTTTTAATGTCATTTAAAAAATATATATTTTTTTAATATTACAACAATTAGATGACATAAAAAAAAACTTCTAAATCCTATATAACATAAAAAAAATATTTTGTGAACGACAAAAAAATTTTTTTTACTATCTCTCATTTAAAAAAAAAAAAAATATTATAACATATGTATGTATGTAGATAAGATTATCTGTACAGATGTTGTTTAGTTCAAATGACGTATAACTAATGACAATTTTGATTACAAATTGTATATGAATTTTTCCTTATTTACAAATATATCTCAAGATTTTATCATTTCATTTATTTATATCTACAAACAAGCAATAGAACGTTAATTGATCATAAACAATAATATAAATGCAAAATTTCATTACTCTTTCACTGAAAAACTACTGAACGGAAATAGATGAAACTTTACTTTAATATGAGGCCTGTTGTGGCGCAGAAGGCGTACGACGTTAAACGCGACAGGAAATGAAAATATTAAATATTTATAGCATTTAGCGAAAAGTGGGGAACGGAGTGTCTCAACACTAGGTTCCCTCTGCCGACCCTGCTATATGCGAGATACAGCGTGAAGCTATGTATGTATGTATGTATTACATTTAGTACTTTTCCTCGCTTTGGTAACAAGGCAAAACGCGGCGGTGAGTTTCGCCACTCAGCACGCAATGCCTCAGTTTCGGCAGAAAGTGGGGAACGGAAATCTTAAGAGATCGGAGTGTCATAACACTAGGTTCCTAGATTCCTTCTGCCTACCTATATAGTCAATAAGTATATATAAAAAAATTATGACACATTAATGATAAAGCAATGATTTTTTAAAATCTGATAGCTTTTTTAGTTATTATTATTCCCATCAAACGACTCATCCAATTACAACGAATTTATAATAAGATAGTGTCTGTTATGATAAACAGATAATTGATATACAAAGTTGTCTAAAGTTAGTGAACCTGTTTTTTTTTTCATATAGCTTCACTCTGAATCCCGCACATAGTAGAAATTGAGAACCTAGTGTTAAGATACTCCGTTCACCGCTTTCCTTTGAATTGAGGTATTGCGTGCTAAGTGGCGGAATTCAACGCCGCGCTTTGCCTTGCTACCAGGAAATGAAAATACTAAACTTTTAAATTTCCTATAATGGGAATCGAACGTACGTACGTGTCGCGTTTGCAGTCGCACCCTTTTACCTCTACGCCACGACAGGCGATGGTACTATTTATATGTTATTACTATTTCTGCTTAATTATTTGCATTATGCACGAGTTTTCTTTCTCATATCGTGGTAATCACCAATTTGAGGAACAAAGTACATTTCATATTTTTTTAATTAAGATAATTTTTGTATCATGTCTGTAGAATTTTCTTTGTGACTTTGTGATTGTAAGTCCAAGACAATTTACTTATATATATAAAACGCTTGTGTTGCTGAGTGACTGACATACAACGGACAAGCAAAACTACTCCCCATAGAAAAATGAAATGTGGTATGTAGGCTCCTTGAGGAGTGTAAGCGAGCACTAAGAGAGGATGTCTCGAAATTCCCAAGAAAATGGTTCCCCCATTTTCTTTTTATAGGATTTTAAATTTTAAAATTCAAGCAAAGGAATACAGCTATTATCCATTTAAAACAGACGGACTACGCACAGATGAAACTACCGCAAATACAGCTTCATGTTTTTATCCCCAAAGCAGGGTAGTCAGAGAGAGGATCTCCACTCCATATGGACATTGCGTCCTTTGTAGACATTGATTAATGGAACTCCACGCCGCGGTTTTCTCACAAGAGCTGAGAATCGGAATTGAATCCAATCAATTATGTTCAAAATGAATCGCTGTTCCACTGCGCTATAATGGCATCAACCGGAAGTAGATAGATGAATTGTACCAATAGGTTTTTTGTGGAGTGTAGAGGAGTACTAAGAAAGGATTTCCGAAAATTATTATTAAAACGTGAACATTGATTTGACATATACGCTTCTTACTAAATTTACTTGAGAATTTCCGGAAATTCCTACTATAAAGTGAAAAAATATAATTTTATGGCTTTTTGGCATAAATAGCTTTTAATAAATTTTATGGCTTTATGGCTAGGGTCATAATAAACGAAGTTGGCGGGCGTCTAGTGTTACGTACACATTATCAATGACATCACAGCACAATTGTCATACGCCTGACTGAACATGATGGATGTGGATTATAACTTTATCCGAGATTTATAATTATTATATAGAAAAGCCATATACTTTGTATCGATTAGATAAAATATGCTACCATTCACTAAATGATTTTAAAATTAATAACTCTGGTAACAAGGCAAAGCGCGGCGTTGAGTTCCGCCACCCACGTAATCTCTTAATTCGGCAGAAAGTGGGGTATGGCAATCTTAAGAGAACGAAGTGTCTTAACACTAGGTTTTCGGGTTCTCTCTGAACCCTGCTATGCGTGAAGCTGTTTTTTTTAAAATTTTATACCTCTTTATCTAGAACCTATGACAATTGAATCCAATAATATGAAAAAAGAAACAAAAAAGCACGCTTTTGTAAAAAATACACTTAGGAAACGAAAAACATATTTCGAACAGCGCTCCCGTTGTTAGCGGGGCTAACAACAAAAATAAGTTGTAACAATCATATAAGAATTTCGACACAGCAGATTGTAGAACGCACGGCTTAGTTATCAGAGCGTTTGACGTTTTCCAAGAAGAGCAGGTTCGAGTCCCGCTGCGTTTAAATTTTTATACGTTTTCTAAAAAAATATATATTTTTTTAAAGTAAACGTTATTGTGAAAAATTGCACATTTATTTAAATTAGGGTATAAGTAATATATTGACATCATGCACCTCACCATTTAACTTTTTTAACTTCACGCTGTAACCCGCATATAGCGGGAACCAGAGAACCTAGTGTTAAGACACTCCATTCTCCTTCAACAATTCCGTTCCGCACTTTTCGCCGAATTGAGGCATTGCGTGTTGAGTGGCGGAACTTAACGCGGCGCTTTGCCTTGTTAAAAAACCCAAGAAATGAAAATACTAAATTTTACATTTCCTGAAGTGGGAATCGAACCCACAACCTGTCGCGTTTACAGTCGCACGCTTGTGCCTCTGCGCCACAACAGGCGTCACGATTTAAAAAGAAGAATATATTTTTCTTCAAACTGTTATTTATTAAAATAATCTAACTAGCCGGTGATTTACCGTTGCTTTCTGTGGAATAATGAATCAGAGCAATTCGATATCAAAATACTCGGTAGTCAAATAGACTACTTATTATAAGCACTTTGAAATCATTAATTAATAAATAAATGTCAGTATTGTCCGGCATACAGGACTGACGATACTGACTATCAATACCACTGGTTCAGATGGTCATCAGCGACATTCCCATTTAAGATTAGTTAAGATTATTACTAATCTGGTTCACGCAGTTGAAGTCGGTTAATAATCATTAATAATCATCAGAAGCTCTAGCTATCATATTAAAAAAGAATCATCAAAATCGGTTTAGTCAATAAAAAGTTATGCGATAGCAAACTTTAAAACAATACAATCAAATTTACAACTTCTTCTTTATGGAAGTCACTTATTAAATATTATTACACCTCGCAGTGACAAAGCGTAGTGTTCCTTCACTCATTTTTTTAAAAATGGAGAATTGAGTGATTAAGTTACGCTTGTAACTGAAAACATATCAGTTAATCCCCGTTAAAAGAGATAATATAAATTTTGTATAAACAAAATAATAATATTATGATAATAAAAGAATTTATCTTAAACTTTAAGTAATTTCCCTAATATTGCATCTTATTGTATACAATCGCTACTAATATTATAAATGTGAATGTAAGTTTGTTTGTTACGCTTTCACGCATAACTACTCAACCGATTATGATAAAACTTTGTATACATATTACATAGCTTCATGCTATATCTCGCATATAGCAGGGTAGTCAGAGGGCACCTAGTGTTAAGACACTCCGCTCTCCAAGACGCTCCACTCATTCGGCGGAAAGTACCGAATTGAGGCATTGCGTGCTGAGTGGCGGAACTCAACGTCGCGCTTTGCCTTGTTACCAAACCCAAGAAAGGGAAAAATTCTATTTCCTGGAGTGGGAATCGAACCCACAATCTGTCGCGCTTACAGTCGCACGCTTGCTCTGCGCCACGACAGGCGTTTTTTTTTTATTTTTAAATAGTTATTATTAAATGTATCCCGTAGATACAGCGTGACGATAAGAAAGAAGGAAAGAAAAAAAAAATAGCTTCACTGCATAGCAGGTTAGTCAAAGAGAACTTAATGTGATAGCCATTATTGACTTTCCGCACACATCAAAAACATTGCGCTTTGAATTATAAATATAATAATTCCTCGAATGGGAATCGAACCCACAACTAGCGCGACTAATCTCGGCGCAGTAATACAGATGCTGTATTACTGCGCCGAGAATAATATAAATTAATTATTTGAATTTGTAGAACGGAGTGGTTTGTCACTTATCACCTATAAAGAAAATAATAATTGAAATGTTTACAAAAAGAAAAACGTATTCAAATAAAATGTACTAAAAAGTACAATAATTACGAATAACTCAAAAACTACTTGTCAAATTAGCCAAATTTTAATAAAACCACATTAAGAGCGCTATCCATGTTACAAAAAAAAATCAAAATTACTTCACCCAAACAAAAGTAAACAAATGAAAAAATTAAAAAAAAAACGTATAAGAACTATTTTTTTAGCTTCACACTGTATCCCGTATATAGCAGGGTAGACAGAGGGAACCTGAGAACCTAGTATTAAGACACTCCGTTTCTCACTTTCCGCCGAATTGAGGCATTTATGCTGAGTGGCGGAACTCAACGCCGTGTTTTGCATTGCTATAGTAATATAAGGTATAAGTACTAACCATAATAAAATCGTTTTCCACATATTGGACACTTAAAATACTCGACAACTGTCAATACTCAGGCACTATTATATTTGATACTGAGACAAATATCGTATATGCGTTATTTATAAACATTATGTAGCCATATCTAGTGTTATCTTTGTATGAAAAAGGGTAAATACCTACATTTTGTTTTTTTACCTAAATGTTCGAGTAGTCAGACAGAACGTGGTGACTCCAGTCTCTGTTTCCCCAAATTCCATATATTACGTATTATGTGGCGGAAGTTAACGCCGCCCATTGTCTTAGTAAGGCGGAAAAATGAAAAGAATCTCAATATTTTTGTTGAAATTAAATATAAAAATCTAATGTATTTTTTTTTCACTTCTAAGCTTTCTTGTTAACTGAATCTAGAAAATATTTTAATAATACTTAGGTACTTAATTTAGATAGCGTGAAGCTATCACGCTATATCCCGCATATAACAAGGTAGACAAAGGGAACCTAGTGTTGAGACACTCCGTTCCCCACTTCCCCCCAATTTAGGCATTGCTTGCTGAGTAGCGGAACTCAACGCCTCGCTTTGCCTTGTTATTAAACCCAGGAAAAGAAAAAATCCATTTCCTGGAGTAGGAATCGAACCCACAACCTATCGCGTTTACACTCGCACGCCTGTGCCTCTGCACCACGACAGGCATTATAAATAATAATAAGCGTTAGGATTTCTTTAATTACAGGGTGAATAAATGATAATCTAAAAATTTCAAGAAATCATATTCATACTCGTACATGTTGATTAATCAAAAATGCATGTATTTTTGATTAATCGACTCATTCACGCCTTATACGTATTCATAGTTTATTTGAATGTATATTCTTGACGTTTTTGGGGCTATTAAATCATACTCATTTTTATTATACGTAAATAACTGCATTGTACGTTTTAAATTAGTATACTTATGTTGCACCGGTGGTTAAGGATCTGATATCTGAAATACAGGCTGGATCCAAGTTCGGATACCTAACTTTACAGCAGCTCGCTACCTAACTTTAGTTATATTCAAAACCAAAACATGTACTATGTTAAATATGTACTATATATACGAGTATGTCTATGTTAAAGAATAAAGAATTTATTATTATTAATTATTAATCTATATGACCACTTTTATGATGATATCAAGAAAGTTCCTAGATGTTCATAATATTTATGGAAGGATTTGATACACTATTTCCAGATATTCATTGTTTTGGTAGCTTTTACCTGTAATAGATAAGTAACGAAGAAATATGATATAGTTTTCAATTAATTTTAAAAGGTTCTCAATTCAATGTGGTCCTATTTACATTTAGTTAAGATTTGTCTAGAAATTTTTGAAGTATTCGTCATAATTTTTCTAGTAGGAGATTCATCCTCCGACTGGCTCGCGAATTTATGGTGTTTTCCAGTTCGATGGCATGTATGCATGTAAGGGGAAAACTTGGCTTACATGCCATCGGACCGGAACACATCATAAGATGTTTGGCGGTTCGTCTTTGACATGATAGTGGTCGCGAGCCAGACGGAGGACGAACCTCCTACCACCAAACTACAGGGATACCCGCCTCTTACGGGACGCTACCCAGCGGCGGAGGGGAATTATATTCTAAACCCGTCCCCTAGGCTGGTAACGCATTTACAACCCTCTCGTATTGTAAATGTCCATGGATGAAGGTAACCACTTACCAACAGGTGGTCCTTTTGTTCATTTGATCAATAAAAAAAAGTTACCTTACTTATTATTTAATGCTTTTTCTTTCTGTATCATTATGTTTTTTTTTGGAAACGACAAGGCAAACGTGAGTTCGTGTTACACCAGAGGTGCTACGGGCATGTTGCCTTTACGTGGAATGAAGTTTGTGCTAAGCCGCGCAGTACTGGAATGCAACGTATCCAGGTGGTGCGGATTGTATTTAAGTTTGTGACGTACAGAAAGAAATAGTTCCTCAGAACACTCCACGTGACCTGACACCTCATATAGAAAGATTATTTACAGAAAGAAAATTCAATTTATTTCAAGAAAAGGGTCAAACTTTAATTTACTAAATTTGACCCATACAAACAGATAAATAAACAGGGTAAGTTAAAAGTATGTAAAAATAGTTCAGGTTTATTCCTAAACAACTGTTGAAAAAACAGCAGCTTCTCACTTTATTCCGCATAATCCCTGCTGGGTCAGAGAGAGAGCGCTTCCCATCCGAATATGAGACATTGTGTATTAAATGATGGAACTCAACGCCGCGATTTGCCTTGTCACCAGAGTGAGGAAATAAGAATACTAAATATTAATTATAATAAATATTTAATAAACGCGTTCGATTCCCACTCCAGGAAATGTTAATATTTTGATTTCCTGGGCTTGGTAATAAGGCAAAGCGCGTCGTTGAGTTCCGCCACTCATCAGGCAATGCCTCAATTCAGCGGAAAGTGGGAACGGAATTGTTGTAAGAGAGCGGAGTGTCTTACACTAGGTTCTCAAGTTCCCTCTGCATACTTTGCTATATGCGGGATATAGCGTGAAGTTAAAAAAAATAAAAAATAAAATATAATATTATTATTTCCTGGAGTGGATGCTTATGCATCACGTCACGACACGGTATAATTCTTTTACTGACTTTATTACGAAATTGCAGAATTACTTTAAATAAAAAAATTGTACAAATAAATACACGCTTCTAGAACAGTTACATTCATTTCCGTCAATTATTTTATCATACATACAAACAATTTTTTATTGATTTTTAGTTTGTATATCAACAAAATTGTTTTTTAGTTTCTTGAACTTTCTTTTTTAAACTTCACGCTGTATCCCGCATATAGCAGGGTAGGCAGAGGGAACCTGAGAACCTATTGTTAAGACACTCCGTATCCCGCACTTAGCAGGAGAACGGGAATCGTTAAAAGAGAACGGACTGTCTTTATACTAGGTTCTCTAGTTCCCTTTGCTTTAGTTATAATATTAGTTATGAGTAATGTCACAACAACTCCCAGGTGTTAATATTACTATATATAGTATTTCTAATAACAGAAAAACGTAGTTCCATATCCTGTTGCAATTATGAATTTGAAAAATTTTATCTAAATATAAAAATAAAACGTATAAATATTAGATAATTCAAATTTTAACAAAAAATTACTTTAAATAAAATGTATATGCATAACTCCGAAACTAATCGTCGAATTTGAATTTGTTAAAATATTAGTTTCTATATTGTATCCATAATACTAAGTAATATATAGTCTGTGGTGTAAATTCGCGCCTCTTCTTTATTACTAATGTACTCTATGGGCATTATTAAAAGACAGCTGTTGTACAATAAAAACTATAATTTATTTCCAAGTAAATTCCATTTAATCCAATAACTTTAACAGAATTAAATTTAAATGGAATTATATCATAACCAAAACAGGAATCATCAAAATTGGTTCACCCAGTAAAAAGTTATTCGGTAACACATAAAAAAATACAATCGAATAAATTAACACCAGTCGTGGCGCAGAGGTACAAGCGTGTGACTGTAAACGTGACGGGTTGTGGGTTCGATTCCCAGTCCACGAAATGGAATTTTTCATTTCCTGGGTTTAGTAACAAGCCAAAGCGCGGCGTTGAGTTTGCGTTGCCTCAGCACGCAATGCCTCAATTCGGCGGAAAATGGGGAACGGAGTGTCTTAACACTAGGTTCCCTCTGCCTACCCTGCTATATGCGGGATACAGCGTGAAGCTATGTACGAGTATGTATGTATGCAGTCGAATAAAGTCCAGTTTCTTAATATTTATTACAATTTTCTAAAAGTCATCTGTATCTCCACGCTGTATCCCGCACACCTTGCTTACCAGAGCAAGGATGATATTAAACATTTTAATTTCCTGCACGCAATGCTATAATCTGGCGGATAGTGGGGAACGGAAATGTTGTAAGAAAATTTTAAATTTTCATTATCTGGATTGAAATCGAACCCACAACCTATCGCGTTTACAGTCACACGCTTGTGCCTCTGCGCCACGAATACGCCTGGTATATAGAAAATTATAAATATAAAAATATCCTGACATTATAAATGCGATTGTAAGTAAAAGAAATCTATTTTGGTTAATCGAAACAATATTGATTAAAAATATGTTTTTATGCGGCATTTCAAAATAAAATTTGAAAGGATTTTTCCTCTTTGAATTGCGTAACTACAAAAGTATACATAAAACTGTGCTATTTATGTATGTATGTATATTTGAGGTCATCGAGGCATCGCAGTGGGACAGCGTTAGACTGTAAACGATATTGGTTGGGGTTCGTTTCCCATTCGGAAGAATGATTATATTTAAATTATTTTATATACATAGCTTCACGCTGTTTCCCGCATAACAGTATGGCAGGGTAGGCAGAAGGAACCTAGTGTTAAGACACTTCGTTCCCCACTTTCCTCCAAATTGAGGCATTGTGTGCGGAACTTAACGCCGCGCTTTGCCTTGTTACCAAACCCAGGAAATGAAAAATTATATTTCATAGAGTGAAGAAACGAACCCACAACATGTCGCGTTAACAGTCGCATGCTTGTGCCTAAGACTACTATTATATACTCGTATACTTAACAAAGGTTGTCTGTAAGAGATTGCCTGAAGCAATAAGGCCGCCTTTGCATACAGATACTAGATATTATTGTTTCCTGGTTTTTCTTGTATTATTTTTTTCTAACCTGACCTCAACAACCGTTAGTTCCTAAATTATGTACATAATATATGCAATATATTTAATTCATTGGGAGAATCGTGGAGCAGAGGCACACGCGTGCGACTGTAAACGCGACAGATTGTGTGTTCGATTCCCACTTCAAGAAATGAAAATATTAAATATTTATATTTAATATTTTTATTTCCTAGGTCTAGTAGAAAGACAAAGCGCGGCGTTAGTTTCGCTTCTCAGCACTCAATGCCTCAATTCAGCGAAAAGTGGGGAACGGAGTGTCTTAACACTGTGTCTTAATACTAAGTTCTCAGGTACCCTAAGCCCTCTGCTATATGCGGGATAGCAGAAGACTAAAAGCGACGTTGAGATATGTTACTCAACACAAGGCCTTGAATTCAGATTGAAAGTGGCGAACGGAGTATCTTGACACTAGGTTATCTCCGACTGCCCTGCTAAGCCCTGAGAAGGGACTTTTTAGGGAAGAAACAGGAAAATTGTAAAATCTGTCATCGATCGAGCCAAAATATTTCGTTGTGAGATAAGATAAATAATGTATGTATAATTAATTATTTAATCTAGTTAATCCTAATTGTTATTGATTATTATTGAGCATATTAGGTGTACGCTTTCATCGAGATACGAGGGGAAGGTGACAGGGAGTGACGCGGGCAAAGACCTTACTGCAAGTGAATGAGGCTATCGTGGCGCAGTATTTATTTTAATTATCTTTATTTCTTCTGTTCTTTTCGTTTCCATGTTCTGATCGCATTGTCTCGATTTCTTGGCTGTAGGGTAACCTAGTGTTACCCTTTTTTTGAGGAAACCCGTTACAGCCCGCGAGGACTCCGGACCGGCTGTAAAAAGGTCGACCGTATATCCACTAAGACCTCACGATGCTCCTCCTCTACCGCTACTGGCCGAAGCCCACGGGAACTACTCCCATCCCCCGTGAAACACTAGGTTACCCTGCTATGCAGAAAAAGCTTGAAACGGACCATTTTTATCGCCATGCAATTTATCATATTAATTTTATATACGGTAGCTAAGTCTTACAGCGCATCATCTATATAATAAGTGAAGCAAAAATTTTGTATCCCTTTTTACGAAAATTACACGGACGGAGGGGTATGACACTTTTAAGTCTGACGGAGGGGTATGCTATTTTAGGAGTGATATCTTTGTAATAATGCATAAAAAATATTAATAAAATAATTGTTTCACACACTACCATGGGTTGACTAGTGGTTGGTAGCTAGGCAACGCGTTGTTAACGCGTCAATTTTAGTACATAAGAAGGTTTACTCGACCGCCGCAAGTTACCCCCTTATATATGACACGATGCTATTTTGACATTCGGGACGGTATAACCTAAAAATATCAATAAACGATATAAGAACTATCGTTACTGCGGCACTAAATACAAAATTAAGTATTTATTATTAAATCTTATTTATTTAGGTTAATTAATATTTTCAATTTTAAATTCATTCAAATTTTAAAATAAAGATAGATAGACAGATGGAAAAATCTTTATTGCACACTTGAAATCATACATAAGAAAATTTTAAATAATACAACAAATGCACAAAGGCGGCCTTATCACTAAAAGTGATCTCTTCCAGGCAACCAATCTGAAGGTATCTACAGATAAAAGCGGGCACAATGCGGTGCAAAAAATATAACAGAAATAACTAAATAAATAAATCAACCTAAAATACTGTTAGACCTACATACATACATATATTCCAATATAATAGTAAACATACATGCATGAATACATACATATATACATACAAACATACATAAGTATATATATCCATACATATACATACATATATACATTTCTATATAAATAGTAAATATACTACATGTGGAGATAGTGTTTTTTGACTCTGTATTCCTTTAAGTACAAAGGTACATTACAGATTTGTATCGATAACCTCGTTTCTTTTCGTGTCTTAAGACTGTCTTAATCGATTGTGATAATCGATTAGAGTATTAATATCTTATTACTTATAATTTAGAAGTGTGAAACTAATTTTAATGTTGCCTGTTAGAGCGTGTTTCTTATGTAAAGTTACTATTCCAACAGCTTCATATTTTATCCTGCAAAGGATAGTAGACAAAGAGACCCGAGTAGAATAGTTACTAATTAAATTTACTATAACATGAGTTATAATATTCTTCAAAAACTTTAACATCTTATTTTTATGTCCTCTAAGTTATCATATTATCAGTAATTTTTATTTCATTTGAAAAAATGTTTCGTGATTTTCCATCTTTGTTGAAGTAAAAAGAGCTTTGTTTTCACTTCACAAGCCTTCATGCCTTTTTACTACATATTTCGTTATCTTCTAAACAAAATATCTATATTTTTTTCCATGTTTTGATCAATGGACCATTAAAGATCGCATAACTGTATTAAGAGTAAAAATTTGAATGATTTAATAAATGAATAATTAAATATCTATATAAAATAAAGTAAATAAGTGCATTTTACAATAAAACTGAACAAAAAATTTAAGCAAAGTTTATATGTTATGTATACATATGTATGTGTGTATCAATTAGTGTCGCTTTTTCGTTACATAAAGTTTCAAATGACAATTCTAAAGAATTTTCATTCCAAAAATTAGCAAAAATATTTTGATAAAAGTGCAATTACCTTTTAATTATCGTTAAGTAGATAAGAAATGTAATCAAAAGTCATCGTGCCTCATCAGTTCTTGTAACGCTTCATTTAGGAAATGCTTAAAAAGATTATTTCTGGGATTTCTTTTTTTATATTTTTTGACGAAATTGGGTTAAAGGATTATCTATGAGCGATGCATTTTATTAAAATTTTGTAGGATTATAATGGATAATAGTTACTTCTAGAAACTTTTAATCGACTTTCAAAAAGCAAGTGGTTCACAATTTCACCGTATTTTTATATATATATATATATATATATATATATATATATATATATATATATATATATATATATATATATATATATACAGGATATAATTTTACACTATATCCTGCAGAGTCCCGCAGAGTGGGCAGATGGAACCTGAGAACCAAGTGTTAAAACACTCCTTTTTCTTAAGATACCCGTTCTTCACTTTCCGCTTTTCTTTTTTTGTTAAAACCTTAATTATCATCTGTCGTGGCGCAGTGGCACAAGCGTGCGACTGTAATCGCGACAGGTGGTAGGTTCTATTCTCACTCCAGGAAATACAATTTTTCACTTTCTAGGTTTGGTAAAAAGGCGAAGCGCGGCGTTGAGTTCCGCCTCTCAGCACGTAATGCCTCAATTCGGCGGAAAGTGGGTAAAGGAGTGTCTTAAGACTAGGTTCCCTCTGCCTACCCTGCTATATGCGGGATACAGTGTGAAGCTATGTATGTATCTTAATTATTATATACCTACTATTAGGGGTCGTGAGGAAAGCAAACGTTAATAGAACGGAGTGTCTTAACACCGGGTTCTCAGGTTTCCTTCTGCCTAACCTGCTATATGCGGGATATAGAGTGAAGTTAATTGTTATCGTTCGGCAATTCATTCGCGTGGATGTAATATAACTATTTCTATCGTAAAATGAATCCTAGTATTTCGCGTACTAGCAAAAATTGTGAGAAATTTTGTCTTAATGCCACATGATGGATTAAATTGAACTCAATAGTTAATAACAATAGATTGTAAATGGCAATAAAAAATTACTACTTTGCCTTACTGGCAAGCATAAGAATAAAGTCTATACGACCGAAATCGGAGGCACTAGCTAATGGAGTCATCATGACGCAGTGGGACGCAAATTATATTCAAATTAAATTTTATTTCCCCGTTCTGGTTAGACAAAGCGCGGCGTTGAGTTCCGTCACTTAATAAACAATGTTTCGATTTTAGCCGGATAACGGAGAACGGAGGGTGTTAACACTAGGGTCCCTCAGACTATCCTGCTAGGCATGAAAGCGAATTGAACATTATTTTCATTCCCCCGCAATTTTAAGATGAAGCGGCGTTAAATTCCGCCTCGCAACACAGTTTTCAAATTAAGTTAAAAGTGGAGAACGATGTGTCTTAACACTAGGTAATCTATCTACTTTGCTATGTAAGAGATATACGTGAAACTAAAATATCTCTTATCAAATTCCAAAAACTTTACTTTCTTTAACGTTCCAATTACATTAGGCGTATTGTATATTTATATCTATTTTTTATCAATTGTGTCAAAACACACTTAGAAATATATCCAAAAAGATTTTTATCTATTATCTAGATCGTTTTTTTTTTAAAACGCGCAGTTCTCAATAGAAATGCGTAAATATGAGTCAAAAACAAAAAAAATCTAATAATCGTGCGATAGCGTGAAAGGAACGTCGAACTTTTAAGATAACATCAAATAAACATGTTTGTTATATACACGCGGGGGGCAATATCGATTACCCCCCGCGAATTCCTTTTATGTTTTTTTTTCCTTTTTTATTGATTAAAGGAGGCACACGAGCAGAAGGACCACCTGATGGTAAGTGGCTACCTTCGCCCATAGACACCTACACCACCAGAGGTGTTATAAGTGCGTTGCCGGCCTAGACGATACAAATGGAAGGGGGAGGAAATAATGTAGTGGTCACGGCAGTCCGGAACCACCACATTTTGAAGAAAAGATGGGTGGGAATAGGGAAAACCTGGCTTCCATGTCATCGAACCAGAACACATCATTTGATATTTGGCGGTTCGTCTTTGACATAATAGTGATCGCGAGTCAGTTGGAGGACGAACCTCCTACCACCTACTGGGACACCTGTCTCTTACGGGACGCTACCCAGCCCTCCCCTCATAGATAGAAGAAAAAAATATTCGCATTTCACATTTCTATGGTAAGACAAAAAGTGGCGTTGAGTTCCGCCTTTTAATAGGCAATGTCTCGAATTCGGACGGCAGCTTTTTTATTTTGATCTACATTTTTTTAAACTCGCTTTTGTATGGCCTCCCCATTTTCAATTTAAACGTTTTCTTTGTTTTTGACGGTACAATTATTTATAATTTCATATTTTCTACCGCAAAGCAGAGTAGGAAATAGTGTCAAAACTCTCTGTTCTTCACTTTCTGCCCGAATTCAAAACATTATGTGTTGAGTGGCGGGGCTCTTTCGTGTTAACTGACGATTTGAAAATGCTTCTATTCTAATAGACTATTGGTATATATAATTTTTTTTTACTTTAAGCTGTATCTGCATGTAGCTGGGTAGGCAGAGGGAACCTGAGAACCTAGTGCTAAGACACTCCGTTCCACACTTTCCGCCGAATTGAAGCATTGCCTGCTGACTGGCGGAAATCAACGCCGCGCTTTGCCTTGTTTTCAAACCCAGGAAATGAAAATACTAAAGATTTACATTTTCTGGAGTGGGAATCGAACCTACAAAAATATTTTATATTTTGCATACAAAATTAATACAGATTATAACAAACAAAGTCACAAACAGATACTAGTATAAATTACTAAAAAAAAACCCTTTAATGACGTATAATTTGACTTTCATATGATATAAAAGATAATATAATGAATCGTGAATATATAATTTTCAAGGGTTCTCTGATAAGTAACCTGCCTCCTCATTCTGGGTGGCGTTTTTACAACCAAAATAATTATAATTGCTTACGTAGATAATTAAGTAGTATTTTCCTTATTTTCTTGAATGTTTTTATTATTAAATATATGGCTATTGTAGCGCTGTTGGATGATGGTTTTGGGTTCGATTCCCTCTCGGAGGGATTGTATTTAAATTTATTTGATTTAACGCCTGTCGTGGTGGTGAGGCACAAGCGTGCGACTGTAAACCAGGTAATGAAAAATTTAAGCAATATTTAATATTTTTTATTTCCTGGATCTGGTAACAAGGCAAAGCGCGGCGTTAAGTTCCGCCACTCAGCACGTAATGCGGAATCTGGCGGAAGTAGGGAACGGAAATTTTGAAAGAAAACGGAGTGTCTTAACACTAGGTTTTCAGGTTCCCTCTGCTTGCGCTGCTATGTGCAGGGCACAGAGTGAATCTTAAAAAAATGTTCTTGTTATTAAACGTATGGCTATCGTGACGCGTTGGTTGTGAGGTCGATTCCCACTTGTGCGATTGTTATAATTTGGGGTATAGATTTCCACTACTAAACATGCTATGTCTCGAATTTAACTGGAAAGCGGGGTGTATGTTTTAACACTCCCCACCAACTTAATTCACCTGTGTCCGTCCTTTTCCAGTTCCATCTCTATTGGTAATTTTTGTCATTTTGTCTTTTCGCGAAGCTTGCTACGTAAGCTTTCTTATAAAGAATGAAAATTGGTTGGTTCAAATAGGTTATAACAAGCAGTTTCTAATCGCCAATTAGCATAAATA
Source organism: Philaethria dido (assembly GCA_033558755.1). NCBI lineage: Eukaryota > Metazoa > Arthropoda > Insecta > Lepidoptera > Nymphalidae > Philaethria > Philaethria dido. Next base: position 203,899 of record JAKGSA010000798.1, read on the forward strand.
TGTCAGCATTGTCAGGCCTACCGGAACATACCGCCGGCTCGGAAGGCAGTTCTGCTGAGAAGAGCCAGCAAGGAACTCAACAGTTACTTGCTGAGAGGAGCCAGCGAGAAACTCAACAGTTACTCTCTTCAAATATAATTTTACAATATATTAACAACTTTGATGAGCCTCCCAACTCCCGAGTGAGCATCAAAAGCATTTAATTCCTTACATTAACATCAGTATAGTATTCTTAGACAGAATAATAATAAATAATGTACTTTCCTAACTAATATGTTTCTAACATTGATTATATATTGACATCAAAAAAGGAAGAGGTTCTCAATTCGATTGTACTTTTTGTGTGTGAACCAATTTTGATAAGTATCTTTTTTATTTTATAGTTATTTTATAGCCATATTAGAAATGTGGTACCATTAAAATTAAATTGAAATCTCACGAGTTGTTAGTACATTTTATTTGAACTCAGTTTTTTTTTTAGTTAAAATTCTTGACGTCAAGAGAATTATATATGGCCATTGCGGATGCGTAGGACATTGCCTGGCTGTAAACGCCAGATGAAAACGGGGGAAAGGATTATATTTTAATTATTTTCATGTCTTCACACACCTCGAGAGATAGAGATCGCCCTAGAGGGCGGTAAGAGATCGTCCGAGAGGGCGGTAAGCGGCGAACAGTCTTGTTTAACACTAGATTCTCTTTGACTACGGTTCTCTTTGAATACGGGATAAAGCGCGATGCGAAAAAACAGGTTGTAAATAATATTTAAAAAGATTAAAAATTTCAAATTTTTTGATTGTCACGATGTCTATATGTTATAAGTAAGACAAGCGGAAAAAAGTGCAATGTTTTTTTAACAGTAAAATATTGTGGGAAACGGAAATGTTAAGAGAATGGAGTGTCTTAACTCTAGGTTCTTAGGTTCCATCTGTCTACCCTGCTATGTGCGGGATACAGCGTGAAGCTAAAAAACACCGGGTTACACTCCGGGAGTGCCGACTGAAGTGCACCCTTGCACCAAAATGTGGTGGTTCCGATAGCGGACCCCTTCCATCTGTATTTTCTAGGTCGGTAACGCATGGACATCTACAACATCAGAGATGTTCATGGGCGAAGGTAACCACTTACCATCAGGTGGTCTTTCTGCTCGTTTGCCATCCGTTATCCATATGAAAAAATAAAAAAGAAGGCCGTTAAAGAAGTTTTAATTAAAAAAAATATACCAACTTTAAAAAAAAGCGTTCTTTTTTTAATTTTTTAATAAATAAGGAAAAATAAGCTATCAATATCAATCTATGCAATGGTATTTTCATAGATACAATCTAAATTATGTACGGGTGATTCGTTACGAATTGGCTATTCGATTGCGATCTTTTTACTTCATTTAACATGTGTCAAATATTGCTATGTATGTATACATATATCAGTTTGTATGTTTGTTTGTATTATTTTTTTTTAGCTTCACGCTGTATCCCGCAGGGTAGGCAGGGGGAACCTAATCTAGTGTTAAGACACTCCGTTCATTAACATTTCCGTTCCCCACTTTCCACCGAAGTGAGGCATTGCGTATTGATTGGCGGAACTCAACGCCGCGCTTTGCCTCGTCACTAAAGCGAGAAAATTAAAATAATTTACAGTCTGACTGGTCATAATTGGTCGTAGGCTTGCTGTTCGTTGTCCCACTGATCTATGTTTATTTATTTATTTTATTAAATATCTTCGGCGTTGAGTTCCGCCACTCAGCACGCAATGCCTCAATTCACCGGAATGTGGGGAACGGAGTGTCTTAACACTAGGTTCCCTTTGCCTACCCTGCTATATACGTGATGCTATGTATGTAATAAATATCTTTACATATTAATTTTATTTACAGGAGTCATATTATCGCAGTGGGACACAGTCTCACTGTAAACGCGGTTGATCGTGGGTTCAACTCCCATTCGGAGGAATGATTATGTTTAAATTAATTTTAGGATACTTCTCCGATCTGGTAAGACAAAACGCGGCGTTGAGTTGCGGCGCGCTTTTGTTTTTTAAAAGACAATGTCTTCAATACAAGAATGGGCGAAATGTCTTGACACTCGGTTCATTCTGACTACCCCTATATGAGATAAGGCGTGAAGCTACTTTTTTACATATTTAAGTTACAAAAACGCCTGTCGTGGCGCAAAGGCGCAAATATGCTGTGAACGCGAAGGGTTGTGGGTTTGATTCCCACTCCAGGAAATGTAAAATTTAGTATTTTCATTTCTTGGGTTTGGTAACAAGGCAAAGCGTGGCGTTGAGTTCCCTCTGTCTACCCTACTATATACGGGATAAACTGATGACTAAAACTCTGTATCAACGATCGATTCATCGATTGACCCCCTAGCACGTCTCTCAATCGATTCCAAAGCCTGTAATTGGTACTTGGCAGACTCATCTCATAAGTGAGAGCAGTATTCCACGGTCTTACTTGCGCTTCGTATAGTGTATCAACTTGTTTGCGTAGTGCACTTATTTGTTTATTTATAAATTCTTTATTGCACAACTAAAATATCTTCTCTACCAACCAACCTCTTTTTTTTTTATGAAAAGGACAAGGCAAACTCGCGTTCGGGTCACCTGATGGTAAATGATCCCCACCGCTCACGGCCCCGTGTATAACCAGAGGAGCTACAGGTGCGTTGCCGGCCTTTGAGGTGGGAATAGGCGCGTTTCTTTGAAATTCCTACGAAACCGCACAGTACTGGAACCTTCTTTATAAAAGAAATAAATGTAGGTGCGTAAAAGCAAGTTTAAAATTATATATATATATATATATATATATATATATATATATATATATATATATATATATATATATATATATATTAGGGAGGTGTCCTTAAATTAACGCAAGATTTGAATTAAAATAGAAAATGCCATTTAGTCTTTTTTTAATAGTTAGAACAATGACTAACATAATAGCAAATGGCGGCAAAGTCAAATCTGGCGTTAATTTTGGGACACCTTTAGCAAATATGAACATAAATAAATAATCATGTCATGCATATAATACATACACACACATAAAGATAGTATATATATATATATATATATATATATATATATATATATATATATATAAAAAAATTAGATGCATCAACTCTTTCCCATAAATATTAATAGCATCTAAATTTCTTTATATCTATTTTATCGATATACATAATAAAAAAAAAATTACAAGTACTTACATATACCTACGCGTAAGAAAATTATAGATATACCTATCGTGACGCAGGCACAAGCGTGATTGTAAACGCGACAGGTTGTGTTCGATCTTCCACTCCAGGAAATGGAATTTTTCATTTCCTGGGGTTGGTAATAAGGCAAAGCGTGGCGTTTAGTTTCAACAGTCAGCACGCAATGCCTCAATTTGGCGGAAAGTGGGGAACGGAGTGTCTTAACATTAGTTCCCTCTGCCTACCCTATTATATGCGGGATACAGCGTGAAGCTATGTATGTATGTATGCAAATTATAGATCATCGTGGCGAGTGTCTGATTACAAACGTGGTCAGGGATTCTGTACCCATTTGGGGGAATTATTACTATTTAAATTGTTTTCATTTTCTCTCTCTAGTAAGAAAAAACTCAGCGTTGAGCTCCGTTACTCGAATTCAAATTGAAAGTGAATAGCTGAATGTTATATGTGAAAAAGCGTGAAGATGCGTGATAAAAAAATAAGTAATATTAATAAAATACACATTTAAAATAAATAATTCTATAATATATTTTGTTCCAGTTCTTTATACATAAGTAATAATTACCTATACAAAGAAGAAACTGCTTAGTAATCCATGGATTCACCGTGCGGGTGCCCACCGGGTTGCAGAGAGAGGAGTTTGGAGAGCATCTGGGACTTACGACCCAACGTGTAGGTTTAAGGGGCCCCTTTAAAATGCGCATTAACGTTCACCTCCACTAACCGCGCTCGTCTCTCTACTTAACCATATTTTAAAAGACCTTATGAATTATATTATTTTTATGTACAATATATTAAAAAAAAATCTAGTCACAATTTAGCCTTATTTTTCAATATTTAATACTTCTAAATATTAAAAACAATGAATTTCCTTTTCCGCGAAAAAAACAAGTTGCCTGAACAACGTGTAAGTCAAACATATGATAGTGTGTGTAATATTTATTTTATTATTTTAATTTATTTCTAATGTATTATTATAAAAATATATTAACTTTTTCTACTTTTTTAACAAGGAAAAGCACGGCGTTTAGTTACGCCACTCAGCATACAATGCCCCAATTCGGCGGGAAGTGGGAAACAGAAATGATAAAAGAGAACGGGGTGTCTTAACACTAGGTTCTCAAGTTTTCTCTGCCTTCCGAACTACGTGAGGCATACACCGTGAAGCTAAAAAATACGCTTTTGGAAAAATAGGGAAACTTCATTGTGATTTTACAAAATCAATATTTTTGGACTTTGAGACTCTTTACGCTGCTACCACAGAATTGAAGCATTACGTGCGGAGCGGCGGAACTCAACGCCGCGCTTTGCATTGTTACCAAACCCAGGAAATGAAAATGTTAAACTTACATTTCCTGGAGTGGGAATCGAACCCACGACCTGTCGCGTTTACTACGCACCCTTGTGCCTCTGCGCTGCGACAGGATTTGATTGAAAATTGATTATTAAAATAATATTATACATATTTCTATGATGTTATTATTTTTATTACTATACATATACATATAATAATATTTAATATATCTACCATTCTGCCAGTTACTGGCATGCCATTATAAAACAGCTACTATATCTGCCATCTATATGAATTCTATAACTTTCTTATACTAAGTGTGTGAATATAACTTCTATAATATATTGGAAAAAAATTATATAATAAAAATTTATTTTCATTCTTCGGCTCAAGTAAGTCAAAAGCGGCGTTGAGCTCCATAATTCAGTGGAAAGAGGTGAACAGAGTGTAGGCTAGATAAATTAAAATATATATATATATATATATATATATATATATATATATATATATATAATTGCTTCACGCTGTATCCCGCATATAGCAGGGTAGGCAGAGGGAACTAGAGAACCTAGTGTTAAAACATTCCGTTTCCCACTCATGGCCGAATTGAGGCGTTGCGTGCTGAGTGGCGGAACTCAACGTCGCGCTTTGCCTTTTTACCATTATGTATTATTTCTTCAAGCCTCATATAAAAAATTTAAGATTTTTTTTGTATTTCTGTTGTTAGGCTGTTGTCTATATACTTGTTCATACATAATAAAATTAACATAAATTCAATACATACATATTAATGTCTAAAATAAGCAACATAATATTTTTTTATTTATAATATAAATAAAAAAAAAATTATTCAATTTTTTTTTCTAATTTATTATTACTATGCTATAATAATTTAAGAAACTTCTTAATAATTAAAATTTAAAAACCTAAGTTAATTTAATTATTAATTAGATTAAATTCTATTAACAAAAATTATTTAATTTAATATTTCTTCCTCTAGTACCATACATATTTTATTAAATATTCATTTGAGAAAATGATTATATTTAAATTATTTGCTCTGAAAAGTAAACCGCGGCGTTAAACTCCGCCAAACATAACATAATTGGAAAACGGAGTGTCTTAACACTATGCTCTCTATTACTTATATATACAAACATACAACCAATATTTGCCTCCATATAATCACATTTTAATAAAAAAACTAGTGTCCCCGTTAACGCGTTAACAACGCGTTGCCTAGCAACGTATATGTCATTTTATATAAAAACATATGTCAAACCATGTTAGTGTGGGTAACATTTATTTTATTAATTTAATATATTTTTTATGCATTATTTTAGAAAGATATTATCATTTTGCACTCCTTTGCTATATAAACCACAATTGTACTAAGTTTCATGCTCCTATGGCCGTTGTAATTTTCTTTAAAAGGGGTACAAAGTTTTTGCTTCACATATGCATATAGCCAAAAAAAAACAATTCTTCAAATCACAGTCCACACAAACACTAAGCAAAAATTGATGTAACTTTTAACTTTCATAAGTCCACTTTAGCACCAATATTGAGAGGAATTGCTTGTAATTCTGTTCTTAGACACAAAAATTCAGCGGCAACACAGGTTATCGCTGTGCAAGCTATGTTGAGAGCCCACCAGGAGAATGTGGTGGGGAATCTACCATTGTAAACCCAACAGAATAATAGGTGTACTATGTAGAATGTACAGCTGGAATATAAAAAAAATGTATATTAAATAAAAAAAATATATTAACAAAAAAAATGCAGTAAAAAGAAAAATTATTAGGAATAACTACTTATCAACTAAGTTTAAATGGGCTATCATATAAAAGAGAATCATTGAAACCAAGTCACTCAGTAAAAAATACACAAAAGAATATAGTCAAACTGAGATCCTTCTCCTTTTTCTAAAGTCCTTTAAAAATAAATAACATAATGAAGTTGACTAAAAATAAATAAATATAAGCTCCGATTACCCCGATAGGGATAAAGCATGAAACTAAGTTAAGTTTTTATATCCAATTAGCAGTTTTTGCATGAAAGACTAACAAATATAATAAACTTTTAGATTAATAATATTAATTAGACGCCATTGTGGCATAGTGGAATAACTACATCAATAACATCATACATCTGACTGCAAATGAGTGTAGGTTTGATTCCCACTAGTGGGTAAGGTTACATTTAAATAATTATCCTTTCTTTGCTCTGGAAAGATACAGTGTGAAGCTATAAAAAAATATAGTTTGGTAGTTCTAAAAACACACTTTGGAAATGATAAGAATTTTAAGAAAACATATAAAAAAATGTTTCAGTAGGATTACCTAAAGTCCAAGCACAATTTGGTTCTTCCCACCAGCAACCATAACATGAAGGCTCCGACAATAGCATTTAGTACAAAAGCCAATATGACAGCTCTGCCCTCATTATCTTTTACATGGATTTCCTGAAGAATAATTTAAATATACATAATTAGTTAGTTATATAGATATATTAAAGTAAAAGACATGTTCATAATATATTTTAATTACATTTAGGTATATGGTAAGTTCTTATTTATTTTAGTATTAAGTTACATTTTTTTTAATAGCAGTCATTTATCCTGACACAGTGTGTCAGCGAGACTGTAAAGGTGCTTAGTTGTGGCTTTGTAGCTTTGATTTCCACTCAAAGGAATGATTATATTTAAAATTGTTTTCTTTGCTATGGTAAGACATAGCAGGGCATTGGATTTCACCACTTAACAAACAATGACTTGAATTTGAAGGAGTGTTTTGACACTAGCTTCTTTCTAACTATGCTGTTATTGAATAGAGTGAAGCTTTTTTTAAATTTAGAGGAAATCTCTCTCTCTATTATAATCAACAATTCGGCTGGAAGACGGAGGGTCATGCCACTAATCTTTTTTTGCTATGGGTAACAAAACGTGAAGCCTGTATATTAAATTTACTTTCTCTATTATACTCACATGATATTCAAACAAGTGGTCTAAAGTCCGCGTAGAGGATGTCAAATCCTGCATTATGGCCATTAAAAGGCAAAGAGTTAAATACAATACAAACTGCATCGCCACTATTTGTGATATAATTAAATAAGGGTCCCACTGTGTATAGCGGAATGAGCCTGTTAATTTTTTAATTTTCGACATTTTCGGCTTTTTATTCTAAAAAATTATAGTAAAAGAGCTTAAATTAAACTTTATTTATAATATTAGTTAAAATATTATGAAAAATATATAAACATATGGTGAAATTTACTATATTTTCGAATTATTCATCGAAATCTTCGATCGTATTTATGAAATTGTGTCAATGTCAAATGTCAACGTCAAATAATATGACAGATAAAAAAAAATAAAGAACGACACTTATTATACATTATCTATATGTAATTTTATCCTTTTTTATTTTTCTGTTTTATGGACAGTCAAATTTATTTGTCCATTGTAAGTATTCTCAAAGTTCATAATTTAAAAAACTAAACTTATGTCATTCATAATAAAAAATAAAAAAAATTCACAGATAATTTAGATATAATTTATTGCTTTTTATTTCTTTTTACTTAACAACAATCATGTGTTAAGTAATTTTCTTTTAACATGATATTAGTAAAATTATGTGTCTAGTACTTTTGAAACTCATAATTAAACAACTAAATTAATTATGGGTGATTTATTTTTTGATATCTGTTAGTTAATATTAGATATCCATTATTGTTATGATTATTATCCAGTACACATAATTTACATGTGTATAAATTTATGTTCATAAATAGTAAAAAGTATGCTTGCTTTCGCGTGCGACTATATACATGAAAGGAAAATATATATATATTTTTTTTAACTTCACGCGGTATCCCGCATATAGCAGGGTAGGCAGAGGGAACCTGAGAACCTAGTATTACGACACTCCGTTCTCTTACAACAGTTCCGTTCCCCACTTTGCGCTAAATTGAGAATGTATATAATAATCATTATTTATTATTTTCATTTCCTCGCTCTAGAATAAGTCAAAGTGCGCATTGACCTCCGCGATACAGCCTCATTTAGGCAGAAAGTTGGGAATATAATTTATTCATGTTATTATGAATATGTTAATGGCATAGCAGTTCAGACTATGATCTACATATCGTTAATGTCAAAAAAGAAAGTTATTGCTAAATTATTAGAAAAAAAAAATATTCGAAACAGATTTAATTTTGTTTTGCTATTTAGACGGAATTTTATTGAATATTTAAAAAAAAACAATCTAGCTATATATTTTAATGTTACTTCAATGGAGTCGTTTTGGCACAATTGATAAGTATCTTAGAATAGATGTTAATACAGTTAATACACATTTAGCATTTTGCCCCCGACTTCTAGACATTGTATGTCAAGTGGCGGAACTCAACGCCACGCTTTATATTACCAGAGCTAAGAAATGAAAATAATTTAAAAATGATAATTTCACAGAGTAAGAATTGAACCTACAACTACTCGCGTTGCGTTTACAGACAGACTGTTCCACTACGCCACGAAAACTAACTTTTATTATTTACGATTTGTAAAAAAATTGATCGTTAAAGAAACTAATTTAAATATTTAGCCCGTTGCAATAAAAGTTATTAGCAATTTTCTAGGCCTCTAAGGTCATGTACCTTTTAAATTATTAATAACTAACGGCTTTCTCGTGGCTTTGTTTGCGTGAATTAGGCGACTACATTTCGATATACACATATTTTGTATTTTTGTCCATCCGCGATAAAAAATATAAAAATAATTTAAAATTACTAGTGTCCCCGTTGACGCGTAAACAACGCGTTGTCTTTAGCAATGTATATGTCACTTTATATAAACATTGATGTCAAACCATGATAGTGTGTGTAACATTTATTTAATTGATTTAATATATTTTTATGCATTATTTTAAAAAGATATTATAAGTATGCACTCCTTTGCAATTTAAACTATAGGTGTGCCAACTCTTATTCTCATCCGTCCGCGTAATTTTCGTAAAAAGGGGTACAGAGATTTTGCTTCACGTATTTATATATAGATAACAAAAAAGAAAAGCGACTTCAAATAAAATGCACTAAAAAGTTAAAATATTACTAAAACTACACATCAACTCTTAAACTACACATCAGATCTTAATTAAAATTAAATGGGACCATATCAGAAGCAAGTTATCTTATAAAGAAAAAAGAATCATCAGTCATCGTCTTCTTTGACGATTTGTATATCTAAACTGTAACAGTCGTATAATAATTAGTATTGGACCATCTTCCACTATAATTCAGCAAGAGTTATCTCTTTTTTAAAGAGTAATCTGTTTTTTTTCTTTTGTTTACAATATTTAGTATTTTCCTTTACTCCCTTTGGTAATAAGGCAAAGCGTTGAGCGGCGTTGAGCCCCGCCACTCAGCTCGCAATGCCTAAATTCGGCGGAAACTGGTAAACGGAAATGATGCCATAAAAGAGGACGGAGTGTCTTAACATTAAGTTCTTCCCTCTGCTTACCCTGCTATGCGCGGAATACAGCGTGAAGCTATTAAAAAAGGAACAATACCTTGAATAATATTTTTTACTATTTCGAAATGTTCAGCCATACCATAAACAAACTTACACGTTACGGTCAACAAAACAAGAAATCATTGAATGTCTCGATTTTATTTTTATCGACTATAATGTGAATTTAATATAAATGATCCTCACCACCACCTCACTGACTACAAATGAAAACCGCATTAAAATTCGTTAAGTAGTTTAATATCTACACACGTACAGACACCTGAAGCGACTTCCGTTTTATGGACGATGGACCATCGTGGCGCAGCGGAAGAACATCTGTAAACGCGACTGGTTGTGAATTCCGGAATGGAACTTGCGCGAACGATAACTTTTGAAGTAAAAACTTTTTTAGTGGCGTTGTGGACTTTTTGTGATGGGTAAAAAATATTAAGCTCGTGTCAGGTCGTGTAACAAGATACCGTATACGGTTTGCCTTAGCAACGGATATGTCATTTTACATATAAGTGAATGTCAAACCAATAGTAGTGTGTGTAATATTTATTTTATTAATATAATCTATTTCTAAGTATTATATTACTATAAATAATATTTTCTGCACGTTTTCTCCATGTACACTTTAACTGTGCCAAATCTAATACTCTTCCGTCCTCACAAATGTCGTAATAAGTTATGCCAAGTTTCCCTTCAGTAATCCTTATAACGTCTGTCGTGGCGCAGAGGCACATAGGTCTCACATAGGTTTCATACTCGTACTGTTAAAGGTTGACAAGCCGGTGGGAATCGAGTTGTATGGACGCCTCGCCACTGGTGTATAGTATTCTTGGCCACAATAAATCTTTCTTCCCAAATATATCCTCAACACCTTTTAATCTTAACCTTAAAGAGTTCAAGTGGCACGTCTGTTATTATTCGTGGAATTTTATTACACATATATTGGGGCAGAAATTATTTATTTACCTTTTCAAGGTGAAAACCAGGAGTTATTAGCTTATTTTTCCTTCTTGTATTGGTACCGATGAAATATAATATTCGTTTATTGCGTTATCGTACACAAACATGATAACTATATTTTTTTCTTTTTTTTTTAACTTCACGCTGTAGCCCTTATATAGCAGAGTAGGCAGAGGGAACCTAGTGTTAGAACACTCCGTTTCCTACTTTACGCCGAATTGAGGCATTGCGTGCTGAGTGGCGGAACTCTGCGCCGCGCTTTGCCTTGTTACCATACCCTGGAAATAAAAAAATCCTTTTCCTGGAGTGGGAATCGCACCCACAACCTAACAGATTTACAGTTGCACGCTTGTGCCTGCGCCACAACAGGTGTTAAATTAATCAATATTTAAGATCCTTCTTATAAAAAAAGAAAAAATGTTCTAGCGTTCATCTAATGCGCTAATAAAGTTTTTTTAATGTACATACATGCATAGCTTCACGGTGTATCCCGCATATAGCAGGGTAGGCAGAGGGAACCTAGTGTTAAGACACTCCGTTCCCGTGCTCCTTTTAATGCTTTAAGTCTATTGTTGTACTGTCATTGTTGTCGACAAACGTTCGCCAAAAAAATAAATTAAGAAATGACGCCATTGTTATGTCATCGAACTGTGATCGTGACTGATTCAAATCCAATTGATTATAAAAAGTTGTCTCTAAAACAAGCTGTCTGTAAAATCTTACTTAGAGAAATATATCCAAAGCGGGGCGTTGTATTCCGTCCCTTAACATTCTTTTTTTAGCTTCACGCTGTATCCCGCATATAGCAGGGTAGGCAGAGCTCGTCCCCCGTGAGCCCGTTCCCGACTTTTCGCCGAGCTTTCCCTTCAACATGCAATGTCTTGTATTCGGGCGGAAAGTGGAGAGTTGAATTAGATTCTCTCTGTGTAAGATATAATTTAAAGCTGAAAAAAAAAATTAACGATTTAGTAATCATTTTCAGATTTTCAGATATCAATTCGGAGGAAAGTGTGGAAATCTTAAGAGAACGGAGTGTCTTAACACTAGGTCCTCAGAATCTCTCTAAGCTACACCTTCCGGCCTCTTAAGATTTCCGTTACCTATTATTCACCGATTTGAGGCATTGCGTGCGGAGTGGCAAAATATTTTGGGTCCTGTGGAAAGTACTTAAAATATGGAATGTCTCTTGTCAATTACACGTTGTTTTGGTGATGAGTAATGCACAATGTTAGTGAGAATTTCTTTTGGATGTGCTTAAAGGCCATCAACGAACCTGTAGCTCCGTTGGTGTAACACGAGGCGGAGGGCGGCAGTGATCACTTACCATCAGGTGACCCGAACGCTCGTTTACTTTGTCCTTCCCATAAAAATAATAATAATAACGGAAAATTTAGATTTTTGTTTTAAGCAGTAAGGTACTTTTGGGTAGCTGAAAATGGGATAATTCTAATATTAACCGTTTCGAGCGAAACGCGACATTATTTCGTGCTTTGACCACATTCTATTAACGTCTACCTTAATACCCTTTCCCTGTCAGTTGCATATAACTACTATAAAAGAACACGTCTCTGAATGCTAAATATTAGAAATACCCGTTTATCTGAGTTATAGTTAGAATACATACTAATATTTTTGGTTTTTCTAGATATAAGATGGGTAAACCCAAATCAATGATGAGGGAATTTCTTCACAATTAAAATATAATGCGGCTTCGCTCGCGTGGTCAATGGCAGTCCATACTACATACTTAGTGTATAGTGCGTATATGCATTCATTTGAGGACTTTGAAGTAGCTAGATTTTCGATTTTTTGACAAACAATCAGCGAATGTGCCAAAATGTTGTTTATTATAAAATATTCTTTTTCAATAAAAAGTATCCTATATCCTTTTTTATAGTTCTAAGAATATATGTAAGAAGTTTCATGATAATTGGTAGAATGATTTTGTTGTAAAAGCATAACAACCAAACTTTTATTCATATCTATAACATTTGTAGGGATGACCTTATCGATAACGAAAATAAAGATGTCAAAAAGTTATCTCTCCAGGAAATAAAGATAATAATAATAATATAAAGTATTTTCATTTCTTCGCTCTGGTGACAAGGTAAATCGCGGCGTTGAGTTCTCCCACTCAGTGGGGTGGGGAAAGATGCAAAGTCGGGAACGGAAATGTTAAAAGAGAACGGATTGTCTTAACAACTCTCTGATTCCCTCTGCCTACCCTGCTAAAGAAACCAAACCTGAGATATGGGAATTTCCTTACAGATAAAACATTAAGAAACTCCATTGATAAGGTGATGTCAAGAAAGTTATCTCTAAAGAAGTCATCGCAAGTCTATGTACCAAAAATAATGATATTAGACAATTTACGACCAATGTTTAATAAAATCAAGTATAATTTGTTAACAGTTTATTTGTTCTATTTTAATTGTGATATTGAGACAGAGAAAACGAGAGAACCTAGTGTTATGACAAGTGAGGAAGGCAAAGCGCGTTGTTGAGTTCCGCCACTCAGCATACAATACCTCCATTCGCAGAACATGGGGAACGGATATGTCAAAAGAGAACGGAGTGCCTTAGCTCTAGGTTCTCAGGTTCATCTGCCTACTTTGCTATGTACGGGATACAGCGTGTAGCTAGAAATACATATATAGCAGAGTAGTGAAAAAAACCTAGAGGCAGGACATCCCTTTTCTTAATTTCTATTCAAGACGTTGAATGCTCAGTAGCGGAACTCAACGCCGCAGTATATCTCACCAGAGTGGGGAAAAAAAAAATATTTTAAACATAACTATTCCTCAGAGAATCGAACCCACAACAGCCATTCGCGTTTACAACCTGGCGCTATCCGTCTACACCACGTTGGCCAAGGTCAAGATGATAATGTAAATATTCTTTTTTTTAGCTTCACGCCGTATCCCGCATATAGTAGGGTAGGCAGAGGGAATCTGAGAATCTAGTGTTAAGACACTCCGTTCTCCACTTTCCTTGTTACCAAACCTAGAAAATGAAAATAAATTTACATTTCCTGGAATTACATTACATTTCCTGGAATGGGAATCGAACCCACAACCTGTTGCATTTACAGTCAGACACTATCCATCTACACCACGATGGCTAAGGTCAAAATAATAATGTTGGTGAATAATTGGTGAACGGAGTATGTAACAACACACATTAGCTTCACGCTGTATCCTGCATATAGCAGGGTAAGCAGAAGGAACCCAGTGCTAAGACACTCCGTTCCCCACTTTACGCCGAATTGAGACATTGCGTGCTGAGTGGTGGAACTCAACGCCGCCACTCAGCGCGCAAGTAATAAGTGTCTTAACACTAAGGTGAAGCCAAAAAAATCACAATTGCTTCACAAAACTTTACTCATTTATATCTTGTTAAACATAATTAGGTCTTATTGAACCAATTCAAGACCCAGACACTTTTAACTAACCAATCAATATACCAGGCGTGTATAAATTGGTAAGTCTACATAAAAAAGGCATTTTCGGGGCAGCTTTTAAGTTAAGCAAATTCTGTTTTTATGTTATAAACACTTTTTTTATTTGAAAGTTCTAGATTTTTTTGATTTAGTCTAGGTCTTAATTTAGGATAGTTAGAGAGGGAGCCAAGTGTTAAGACACTCCGTTAACCGTTTCCATTGCGTGTTAACTGTCGCAACTTAACGCCGCGCTTTGCTTTTTTTACCGTAATGGGGATTGAACCAACAACCAATCGCGTTTACAGTTGACGCTGTCTCACTGCGCCATAATAGACTCCAATCTGTCTCTTCTGATTCTACTTAAACACTCTTGCCTGAAAGTGCAGACTTTTTTATTCGATCATTTATTTACCTTGTATATGAAAAAAAATTCTGATATTTATCATTATTTCTTTTTTTTAGCTTCATGCTGTATCCCGCACATAGCAGGGTAGGCAGAGGGAATCACAGAACCTAGTGTTAAGACACTTCATTCTCTTTACGATTTCCGTTCCCCATTTTCCGACGAATTGAGGCATTGCGTGCTTGGCGGAACCCAACGCAGCGCATTGCCTTGTTAGAGCGAAAGAGCGACGAAATAAAAATATTATATATAAATATTTAATTTAATTCACGTGTTAGCATATTAAGTAATTTAACATTTATTTTGATGGTAATTGTAAGTATTGTAAGGTAGATGTGAAATAACCTAGCGGTAGTGAGCTCAAAAGTGTTAGTTAGCGAGACGAGCTCAGGAGGAGGTGGGTGTTTACACATATTAAATGATCTTTTAACCTATTAACGGAGTATGACGAAATATTTCGTCATACATAAAAGCACACCACAATGAGCATGACGACATTTTTCGTCATTAAAATTAATTGTAATATATTGAACACATTACGTTCTACATTGTTCTTATCTATTAACTCTTAGAGTGGTTAAATATATGCCATATTGACGATGCGTCAAGAATTTTTATGTTCTTGCATTCTGGAGCTAGATTAACAAAGGTTTATTCCCCGGGTAACAGGTTAAACTTATATTTGGCAGTCTGAGGCACTGTTTAGAGTTCTTTTTACGGCGATACTATATGTTTTAGGGAGTCTCGTATATTAGCTAAGTGTCAGATAATGGTTATTTTGTCGCTAAGACGTGCCCGAGTTTACTAACAAATGTGTATATTAATACGTGAAACAAAAACTTTGTACCCCTTTTTACGAAAATTATGCGAAAGGAGGAGCATGAAACTTGGCATACTTGTAGTTTATATAGAGAAAGAGTGAAAAATGCATCCATTTTTTTAAAAGAATGCATAAATCCATATTAAATTAATAAAATAAATGTATCCGTCTGCGTAATTTTCGTAAAAAGGGATCCAAAGTTTTTGCTTCACGTATTTATATGTATATAGATAATGTCACTTAAGAGTGCATTTTATTTGAAATCGAATTTCTTTTTATGTTAAAATTTTAATTATTTTAATAATAATACTAAACAACAACAATTCCGTTCCCCACTTTTCGTCGAATAGGCATTGCGTGTTGAGTGGCGGAACTCAACGCCGCGCTTTGTCTTGTTACCGATCCCAAGAAATGAAAATACTAAATTTTACATTTCCTGGAGTGGGAATCGAACACAATCCACAATCTGTCGCGTTTACAGTCGCACGCTTGTGCCTCTGCGCCACGAAATGCGGAATTGTTGATTGAGAGTGGAGTGTCTTAACACTGGGTTCTCTGGTTCCCTCTGCCTACCCCGCTATATGCGGGATACAGCGTAAAGTTAAAAAAAAAAATAATAATACTAAATGAGGGTAGATCAGTATTAAGGGTAGTTTTTTAAGGTTCTAACCGCAAGTTTAGTAACTGTATATTTATATTAGTAGATGCTATCAATTCAACAATTGATTTTTATGACTCATGTGCCGCTTGTATATATATAGACGGCGTCAAGCGTTTGTTTTTATAACTATGAAGCCGACAGCAATACTTGTGTGGTACGGTATACGATTTTTTTTTTAAATAATTACAAAAAAGTAACAAAAATATAAAAAAATATTGTATTCTTTTCCATAAAAGTGATGTCAATTGAGAGTGATTTGCAGTGAAGTGTTTTTTTTTCGTATTAGTTTTTTAAAGTGGTTTTTTGTAAGCAAATATTTAAATTTAGGATCGTTTAAAGATATATTCGCTTTTTTTGGAATGCCGCATAATGAACTACTGAGTGAATCAATTTTGATAAAACATTTATATGTGATAGTCAGTAATTTTGGTATAGCCCCAATTCAAGTTAGTTATGATCTGACGAGAAGTTTTTGAGTTTTTCGTAATAATCTTACTTTTTGTGTTCATTTCATGTTGGTTATTTTTTTGTTATAATCATACATGTTTTAAAATAGATTTTTTTTAAATCTGTGAATTAATATATATATATATATATATATATATATATATATATATATATATATTTATTTGTTAGGTAATATGTCAAGTGCTTTAATATTTTTTAGATATAGTTCGTATACCGTAAATTTTTAACCGGATTCACAAGAAGGAGGTTCTTATTTCAAATTAATTTTTTTGTTATCGCATACCTTTTACTGGGTGAACCAGTTTTGATGATTCTTGTCTTATATGATTAGCTAGTGCTTCTGATGTAGCCCTATTTCAATTTAGTTAAGATCTGACAATTACTTTTTGAGTTATTCATAATGTTTTTCCGCCGAATTGAGGCATTGCGTGCTGAATGGCGGAACTCAACGCCGCGTTTTGCCTTGTTACCAAACCCAAGAAATGAAAAATTCCATTTCCTGGAGTGGGAATCGAACTCACAACATGTCGTGCTTACAGTCGCACGCTTGTGCCTCTGTGCCACAACAGGTGTTAAATTAATAAATATTTAAGATCCTTATTATAAAGGAAAAAATGTTTTAGCGTTCATCTAATGCCTAAGATTTTTTAATTTAAATTAATTAATTATTTTTTATTAATTTAATGAATAAAAATATTTAAATTAAGGCGTAAATTATTTCAATTATTTAAATAGTGAACACAAAAAATATTTTGTCATAAAACAAAGTGAAGTTAGCAGCTTCATATATTTTCATTAATAGCAATTTAGGCAGAGAGAACCTAGTGTCAAGATACTACGCTCGTTTTCTTCTTCACCTTCACGGTTTATTTGCATAATAGGCCATACTGAGTATTGAATTTCGGAACTCAACGGCGCATTTATCTTACCAGAGTAATTTTAATATTATAATTACTCCAAGTGGGAATCAAACCCACAACATCTCATGTTTACAGTCAGACGCTGTCCCACTGAGCCACGATGACCTTGAATTTGGTTTATTTTTTTTAAGCAACATATGTTATCTAAGTGAAAAGTTAATTTGTTCAAAATATTTTTTTTTTAGAAAATGTATAAAAAATTGAACGCATGAATGCTTTGTGATTCGCGCTCCTCAATCGGCTTCGCGCTTGGACGGTTCCCAAGGAGCGCGGGTTCGAGTCCCGCTGCCTTCAAATTTTTACACGTTTTCTAAATATGTCTTCCGTTTCCTAAGTGTGGGATTAACACTTTAAAAATATTTTTTGATGTGATTTAAAAAAAGCGTGTCAGTTCTGTTCAGTTCATTTATTATGGTACTTCGAACGATAACAATAGTATTTTAAAAAAAGTATTGACATATATAGCTCATCCTATGGAGTTATAATTTCTCTTTAACATACGAAACCCAAAAAAAAAATCCCATTAGTGTCAAGATTAATATTAAAATTTTAACAAAAAAAAATGGAAATCGACTGCAACTAAAATTCACTAAAAACTAAATATATTACGAATAACTCAAAAACTACTCACATCTTAACTAAATTTAAAATGTTACAACCCCAAAAGTAACTATCAAATAAAAAAGGATCATCAAAATTAGTTCACCCAGTAAAAAGTTATGCGGTAACACATAAAAAAGTCGAAATACTTCCTCTTTCTTGAACCTCGGTTAAATTAATTACTTGTTTATTAGTAAAAATTCCAATCTTAATGTAGTTAACTCTAACATAAAAGTTAATTTTGAGGCCACGATTGCGCAAAGAGACATCTCCTAACCGATTCATGTTATCATGATTGATTGTGTTCAACCGACAATTCATCTGGCTTTTTTTTATGTGTGTCACTGTATAAGTGTCGTGGCGCAGAGGCACAAGCGTGCGACTGTAAACGCGACAGGTTGTGGGTTCGAGACATACTCCAGGAAATGTAAAAGTTAAGTATTTCCATTTCCTGGGTTTGGTAACAAGGCAAAGCGCGGCGTTGAATTCCGCCACTCATCACGTAATGTCGCGATTCGGTGGAAAGTGGAGAATGGAGTGTCTTAACACTAAGTTCTCAGATTCCCTCTGCCTACCTTGTTATATGCGGGATACAACGTAAAGCTATAAATAAAATATATTATTTTTTACTGGGTAAACCAATTTTGATGATTCTTTTTTATATGATAGGTAGTGCTTCTGATGTGGTAACATTTAAATTAGATAAACGCGATTGATTATGGGATGCTATTTTAATTTTAATATAATTTCTAACTAATAAGACGTAACGCAGCGTTGAGCTCCGCCACTCAGCATGCAATGCCTCAATTCGGTGGAAAGTGGGAGAGAACGGAGTGTCTTAACACTAGTTTCTCAGGTCCCTCTGCCTACCCTGCTATGTGCGGGATGCAGCGTGAAATTAAAAAAATATAAAAACATATCTTTTTATTATATTTCCGAATTAGAAGAACGACTGATGATCATAGTAAATATTTGCCAAGTATGTCTTTGACCTCAGCCTTCGCTCTGTCTAAATATGCTTAGGTGTTTTTGAGCATTACTATAATTTAAATAATTACAATATTATTTTTGGTCTATTCAATTTTTCCCCCATAGGGTTAATTTAGTGTCATGACACTCCGTTCTCCACTTCCCTGGCTACATATTGCATGTAGCGGCTTACCAGAGCGGAGAAATAAAAATACATATATACATACATAGCTTCACGCTGTATCCCGCATATAGCAGGGTAGCCAAAGAGAACATAGTGTTAAGACACTGTTCCCCACTTTCCGCCGAATGAAGGCATTGCATGCTGAGTGGCGGAACTCAACGCCACGCTTTGCCTTGTTACCAAACCCAGGAAATGAAAAAATCCATTTCCTGGAGTGGGAATGGAACCCACAACCTGTTGTGTTTACACTCGCACGCTTGTGCCTCTCTCTGTCTACCCTGCTATATGCGGGATACAGCGTGAAGCTATGTATGTATGTAAAATCATTGAAATGAAAATGTTAATAGAACGGAGTGTTATACCACTAGGTTCTTGATTCCCTCTGCCTACTATGTACGGTGTGTATGTACTACTATATACGGGACATAGCGTGAAGCTAAAAAAAATTGGACATAAAGGAATTCGAACCCACATCTCTAGGAAGCTGTACCTTATGGTAAGAGGTGCGGATTTGTGTCCCGCTATGTTCAAATTTGTAAATATTTTCTAATATTTTTTTAATTACATATGTAATTAATTTATCATTAGATAAATTGAATATAATTTTATTACTAGATAAACCTCTTTAAAAAAATGTACTTTCTCTTTTTTTAATTTTCTTTTTTTTCTCTAGAATATTTTTTTTTATGGTTTTTTGTAACCGACTTCAAAAAATGAAGAGTATTCGAGTGTATTTTTTAATGTGTATTATTGCATAACATTTTATTGGATGAACCAATTTTGATGATTCGTTTTTTTATATGAGACCTAGTGCTTCTGATGTGGTTCTATTTAAGTTTAGTTAATATGTGTCAAGTAGTTTTTGAGCTATTCGTAATTATATTACTTTTTAGTGTATCTTATTTAAGATAGTTTTTTTTGGGTTATTATTTCATAATATTTATTCAGCTTTATCCCGCTTAGCAGAGCGTTTTCTTATACTTCGGATTTCGATATATTGCACTATATATTTTTTTTCCTGATGGCGTTTATTTCCTTTACCTATAGTCAGAACAGATTCATCATTTGCGTGATAAATGCATCAGAGATGGTAACAGAGTGCAGCGTTAAGTTCCGCAACTCAGCACGCAATGCCTTAATTCGGCGGAAAGTGGGGAGCGGAAATATTAAAAGAGAACCGAGTGTTTTAACACTAAGTTCTCTGGTTGTCTCTGCCTACCCTGTTAAAAAAAACCTAGTATAAATATTATAATATACATATTTCATATTTTTTTTAACTGACGCAATTATCAAGCAAATAATGAATCTGTTCTGACTATAGGTAAAGGTATTAATTCCTATCAGGAAAAAAAATAAATGAATTATATATTTCCCCGGCGTTAACTTCCGGTGTAAGTCATAAATGATGCAATTCTCTTTTTTCCGCAAACTTTGGAAACGTTGCCACGAGTTGATTGAGGAAAGAAAAATATCTTAGACAATAGACACTATTGGTTGTGGATTGTATTGTATATTGATTCGAATGAATTATACTTAAGCTATTTTCCTTTTTCCGTTTTTCAATGAGGAAGCGCGGCGTTGAACTATGCCAACTAAAACACACAGTGTCTCAATTTTGGATGTAATGTAGGGAATGGAGTGTCTTCTCACTAGAGTCTCTTTGACTACTCTGCTAAGTGATATAGTGTGAAACTGCTACTTCAGGCAAATCGAACTCACAACTACCGTGTTACAGATAGTCAGACACTTCTTTTTTTTAAAATTTTTTAACTTGAGGGAACTTGGGAACCTAGTGTTAAGACACTCCGTTCTTTTTCAGAAAATGAAAATACTTCATTTCCTGATAGACACTTTCTAGCATTGTAATAATTTTTATTTTTCATAAAACTTTTGCGTTACTCAGCGTGAGTGACAGACAACGTACAAGCGAAACTACAAGCTATGGAGAGCTGAAATTTTGCATGTAGTTTCCCTAGAAGAGGAAAAACAATATTTTTCGTTTTGTAATTTAGTTAGAAAACATAGTTGGGGGCTACAACTAGTTACTAATCAACTTCGAAAAACGAAGGAAGTAAGGGTTCTTAATCTGATTTTATTTTTCTATGTGTTACCGCATAGCTTTTTATTGGGTGGACCAATTATGATATATTTTTTTAATATGACAGCTAGTATTTTACTGACTTTCTCCTATAAAAAATTAGATCTGACGAGTAGTTTTTGAGTTATTCATAATAACTTTAATGTATAGTGGTGTTTTGATGAATTAAGTTACATCCACGGGTTCACACTTGCCCGTGCCTTTTGTTTCTTTTTTTTAATTTTTATTTATTGTTTGTTACATGTGCATACTTAAATAGCCCTCACCGACTGACCTTTTTTTTTAAATTTTTTTTTTTAGTCAATTGTTATGTAAGACCAGGTTAGCGACAGTTATCAAGGCGTACGTTTTTACTGTATAGTGGTTATTTGAAGTTTTTATATTTTATATATTCTTTTTTCAAATCTTAATAACAAATAATCTTGTTTATTTTCAGCATTGTGATAAATGGAGTATGGGGAGAGAAAGAATTGAAATTTCCTTCTTACTTTAAGTTTGGCGCGGCGACTTCGGCTTACCAAGTAGAAGGCGGATGGAATGCAGATGGTAATAATTTAATTTCTTCTTTATACTATATATTTTTTGTTTAGTTTAGTCATAGACAGCTTAGTGTCATGACACCAGTGGCGAGGAGTGAGAATTTTAAAAAAGTGAGCTGGTATACGCAATGCCTTCGGCGAAAAGTGGGGAACGGAGTTTCTTAACACTAGGTTAAAAAAATAAGCCGGTATATGGATATGACGGTAAAGGATGTTAAGTTTTTTTGCAATCTCACTCCCAAATTTTTATCGAACTCGTTTTTTTTGTTATCCCTAATATGCTAGTAAATCTGCTACAAATTTATTTTAAGTTACCAAAGGTAAGCCGGTGGGAATCTTGTTATACGGACGCTTCGCCACTGCATAACACTCAGTTCTCCACGATAAGACTGCATTGGATACATGACGAGTTGCGTGACGTTAGTTCCACGGTTCATTTTATCAGAGCCGTGAAAATTTCTTTTTTGTCTTCAAACGAAAATAATATTAATTAGTGGCGCCGGTGACGCGTTAACGACGTGTTGTCTTTTGCAATATATGTATATGTCACTATATAAACGTGAATGTCAAATCATGGCAGTGTGTGTAACATTTATTTTATTAATTTAATATACTTTTTATGCATTATTAAAAAAAAAATGCATTCTGCACTCCTTCCCTATATAAACTATAAGTGTGCCAAGTTTCATGCTCCTCTGTTCGCTTATTTTTTTTTAAAAGGGTACAATATTTTTGCTTCACGTATTTATAGATAAATTCTTTGCTCCCCGGTAGAAACCATAACCAATCGCGCCGACAGTCAGACGCTGCCTAAATTCAAATTCCGAAACGGAATATCTTTTTTTTTAGCTTCACGCTGTATCCCGCATATAGCAGGGTAGGAAGAGGTGGTTAAGACACTCCGTTCCCCATTTTCCGAATTGCGGTATTGCGTGCTGAGTAGCGGAATTCAACGCCGCGCTTTGCCTTGTTACCAAACCCTGGAAATGAAAGTACTAAACTTTTACATTGAATTGAATATTTGAAACATATGTATATTTCAAGACCATTTAAACAAATGACAAAACAATTAAAAGAACATTTAATTGTTAGCATAAAAAGTGATAATTGATATTAATTATTTAGGTATGAAAAATAATAAATATTTAATAAATAAATATATATATATATATATATATATATATATATATATATATATATATATGTATAATATATAAGCCTATAATAGTTTTAAAACACTCTGTTCTCTTATGATTCCGCCCATTTGCCGCCGAATTGAGGCATCGTGTGCTGATTGGCGGAACTCAACGCCGCACTTTGCCTTGCTACCAGAGCGAAGAAATAAAAATATGAAATATTAATAATGTAATGAATTGTGTAATTTCCTGGAGTGGGAATTGAACCGCCACGACAGGCGTTAATTTCATTCAATTTGATTTTGACCTTCTTCAAAAGGAAGAGGTTATGAATTCGACTGTATTTATTTATGTGTGTTACCGCAAAACTTTTTACTAGCCAATTTTGATGATACCTTTCATTATATAACAGCTAGATTTTCTGATGAGTAGTTTTCGAGTTATTTGTAATAGTGTTACTTTTTAGTACATTTTATATCAAGTCGAATGTATTTTTTTTTGTAATAATTGTAATTATTTTTACAGATAAATCACCAAACATATGGGATGTCTATGTTCATAATAATCCGAATGCCACAATAGATGGCAGTAATGGGGACGTAGCTTGCGACTCTTATCACCTATGGCGAAATGACATACAAATAGCTTCAGATTTAGGCTTAGATTTTTATAGGTGAGTAAAGACACTCCTTTCTCCACTTTCCGCCCGAATTTAAAGTTTATTAAGTAGCGAAAGTCAATAGCAACAGGAAAATGAAAACAGCTTCACGCTTTATCCCGCATAGCAGGGTAGTCAAGGAGAACCCAGTGTCATGACACTCCGTTCTTAATTTTCGGCCTGAATTTGGCATATAGAACTGTTAAATGGCGAAAATCAACGCCGCGCTTTGTATTAGTGGAGCAGAGATATGAAAATAATTTAAATATCATCATTGTTCCAATTGCGAATCGAACTTATAACTAATCAAGTTTACAATCAGACGCTTATCCAATTCGCCTCGGTAACCTCTAGTGTTAAAGACACTACTTTCCCCATTTTCAGGGATTCTGAGATGGCGGAACTCAACGCCGCGTATTTTTGCATTTATTACACTACCCCTTTTTTTCTCTTTTAGTCCTCACTAACACATTTAAGATTATTCTATTACGCACTAAAGATAATTTTATGATTATATGATTGTGTTAAGTACCTATAGATATAAGCGTAGAAAGTGCACAAAAACTATGTGCTTATTTCAAACAGTACAGCAAGTTATGTAGAGAGAACGTAGTGTCAAGACAATAAGTTGTTCCCTTTCCGTTTTTTAGTTGAGTGGCGATAATCAATGCCAAATTTTGTCGTCTAGAGTGAAGAAATGAAAATATTTTAAATATAATAAGCATACAAGAACGTATAGCTTCGTGGTCTGAGCGCTTGGACGGTGCCTAAGAGCCTCGGGTTCAAGTTCCGCTGCGTTCCAATTTTTATATGTTTAATTACAAGTTTTTTTGGATACACTTTAGATAAAAAATATAATTGTTCCCAGAATGAGGAATCGTACCCACTCACTGTTTCACTGCGGCACGATGGCCTTATTATTATTACCATTTTTAATTTTTACATATTATTATTACTCTTTTCAGCTTTACATTATTTTAAATTACAATTATAAAATATAAACGCCTGTCGTGGCGCAGAGGCACAAGCGTGCGACTGTAAACGCGACAGGTTGTGGGTTCGATTCCCACTCCAGGAAATGTAAAATTTAGTATTTTCATTTCTTGGGTTTGCTAACAAGGCAAAGCGCGGCGTTGAGTTCCGCCCCTTAACACGCAATGCCTCAGTTTGGCGGAAAGTGGGGAACGGAAATGTTGAAAGAGAATGGAGTGCCTTAACACTAGGTTCTCTGGTTCCGTCTGCCTACCTCGCTATATGCGGGTTACAGCGTGAAGTTAAAAATAATAATAATAATAAAGCTCATAGAGTTCAATCGTAGAGGCCATCGTAGTGCAGTGGGATAGCGTCTGCCTGGAAACGTGATTGGTTGTGGGTTCGAGTCCCATTCGGGGGACTGATTATATTGAAAATATTTTCATTCCGCTCAGGTTAAGCAAAGCGCTGCGTTGAATACTGCCACTTAACACGCAATGTCTCGAATTCAGGCGAAAAACGGCGAACGGAATGTCTAGACCCTAGGTTTTCTCTGACTACCTTACTATTCGTGATAAAGCATAAAGCTGCATACAGGTCTATCTGCCCATTTTAAAAATATATCCAGTAGGGCAAGCACGAAAATTTGCGACAAAGTATTCGTATAATTATCGAAAGAATTTGTATGGGAAATAAACAGCGCCACTACCGTGCTTAAGAGGAATTAACGTATACCCATACAAAATGTTTTCGATAACGATACGAATACTTTGTCGCAAGGTTTCGTGCTTGCTCTACAGGTATATAAAACGCATGCGTTACTGAGTGACTGATAGACAACGTAAAGATGAAACTATTGCACATAGACAGCTGAGATTTGATATTTAGGCTCTTTGGGAGTGTAAGAAACTAGTAAGAGAGGATTTCTAGAAAGTTTCACGAAAATGATAAAAAAACGGGAAAAAACGTAAAAGATAATGAGGTAATTTTTTTTTCTTTCAGATTTTCAATATCATGGTCCAGAATGTTACCTAAAGGTACACCAGAGTATGTAAGCAAGGCGGGCTATAACTATTATAATAATTTAATTAATGGTTTATTAGAGAAGGGAATTGAACCTGTAGTCACTATCCATCACTTTGATCTACCACAAAAATTTCAGGATTTAGGTAAGTTACGAATGTAGTAATAGTATGTATTTAATAAAATAAACGAGGCCTGTCGTGGCCCAGAGGCACATGCGTGTAATTGTAAACGTGATAGGTTGTGGGTCCGATTCCCACCTCAGGATGTGAAAATATTAATTAATATTTAGTATTTTTATTTCCTGGCTCTGGTAACAAGGCAAAGCGCGGCGTTGAGTTCCGCCACTCAACACTCAATGTTTCAATTGGAAAAGTGGGAAACGGAAATGTTAAAAAAGAAAGGTGTGTCTTAACACTAGGTTCATAAGTTCCCTCTGCCTACCCTGCTATGTGCGGGATAAAGCGTGAAGTGATTCTGTTCGCGGCTTTCCGCAAGAATTCGAGACATTTAGTTGGTGTTGGTGGTGGTGGTTTAGGTGGCACTCAACTCCGCACTTTGTATTACCAGAACGGAAAAATTGGGTAATTCTAATGTAATTATTCCCACGAGTGGGAATCGACCCACAACCAATAGAGGTTGCAGTGTGTGGCTGTCCCACTGTGCCACGATGGCCAACATTACTTCACATAGTAGTAACTTAATTCTCTTTACATAATCATCAGATGCAAAATTACAAAAATGTAACACAAAGTAACACAATTGCCTATAACTTTATATAGGCGGTATTCTTTGGTATATCGTAAAGTTGTTTATCTGTATTTATAAACCGCTTGCATTACTGAGTGACTGAATTTACTATGTAGGTTCCTTGGGGAGTAGGAGCTCCAAGGAATTCGCAGGATTTTTAACAAAAATGAAAACAGGATTCAAATAACATGCACTGAAAACGTTATTACGAATAACTCAAAAACTACTAAAGTCAAAGTCAAATAATTTTATTCAAAATAAGAAGTTGCACGCTTAATTTTTGAACATCAAATAATTTACCACGTCAAATAATTTACTGCTCGTCAAATCTTAACTGAATTTAAATGGTGGTCCCATAAAAAGTACTGCTTGCTAATATGATTTGAGCAATTTGTATAGGAAAACGTTAGTTTTTCTTACGCACGGTAGGGGCGCTTTTCAATTCCCATAGAAATTCTTTCGATAACGATACGAATACTTTGTCGTCAGTAAGTTTTCGTGCTTGTCCTACACAACGTATAGCGGAACGGTCAGAGCGCTTGGACGGTTTCCTTTGTGTGTTATCAACACTTTAAAATTTAAAAAAAAAATACGTAATTTATGTTTCCAGGTGGCTGGGCAAATCCTCTAGTTACTGACTGGCTTGCTGACTACGCAAGGATATTGTTCTCATTATTTGGTGACAGAGTGAAATCATGGATAACTATAAATGAACCGTTCATAATGTGTAATTTAGGTTACACATTGGGTATAGGTCCAGGTGTAATAGATTACGATGTTGGTTATTTTCAATGTGTGAAAAATACTATGGTAGCTCATGGGAAGGTTTCCAAGATATATAGGGAAGAGTTTAAAGATTTGTATCAAGGTAAGTCAGTTATTTTTGATAAGCGTTATGTTTATTTCGTTTTTCATTAGAATCATGGATAGACTAAATGGGCTTGTATACTTATTTTAAAAATGAATGACAAATAGAATATATTTAGATTTTCTTTCTCTAATACACTTTATAGATTCCTTTTTATAAATTTTATTATTAAATTGACAAAGTAGTATGAGCTCAATTGCCACGACTAAAGCGCCAAAACTTTTTGTAACTGTTTTCGAAATATTTGTCAGTTCATATTTCTTCTACTTTATGTACTTATTAAACGCTTATATTGATGACTAACTGACAAACAAAGTACAAACGAAACTACTGGACATAGAAGGCTGAGATATGGCATGTAAGCTCCATGAAGAGTATAGAGGGGCAGTAAGAGTGGATATTTTTACGAAAAAGCGCTTTTATATTTTACAGTCCACGCAAATGAAGTCGCAGAATACAGCTAGTCTACTTTTTTTTGTAATACTTATATACTTTCATTAAAAGGTCGTGTTGGAATTGTAAACCAGCTATTTAATCTTATACCTGAGACGGAAGACGACGAGCATCTTACAGACCTAGCCACAGAATTTTACGTATGTTTATATTAATTATTAAATTTTTCTCTTGTTATGTAATCAATAATTAAACTTAGAAAAAATAACGAACTCCAATAAAACGCACTAAAAAGTAAAAACTATACTATATACCTACTCGAATATCTCTAGAAGTACACATATTAAATGAAACTATTTTAACCGGATTAATTGCGTATATTTTGGAATACCAAAATAGTACCCGAGTTCCACCGAATACGACAGACCTGACCAGTCTACCTGTGACCACGGACTAATGTCAAGTGTTCGAAACGTCGGGTATTTTCGAATACTAAAATATACGCGATAAAATAATTACCGGTTAAAATAGTTTCATTTAATATGTGTAATAATCGCGAAAATCAAAGAGCTCATTATCTAAAAACTACTTCCATTAGATCGTAACTAATTTAAATACACATGAGGAGTACAAGCCATCACATAAAAAATAGTAATCTTTGTTCAACTAGGTAAAAATGTGTGCTATAATATAAAAATAATACAGTCGACTCTTTCCTTCCTTCCTTTAGAAGTTCGTTAAAAACTAATTATAATAGTTATTACCAAGCCATCATAGTCAGTGGGATGCAGCGTCTTACTATAAACATGATTATTGTGAGTTCGATTCCCACATAATCATATACTAATGATTTTAATGTGGTAACACGCATAAAAAATATACGAATCGAGTTAAAAATGTATATATTTTTTAGCTTCACGCTGTATCATGCATAAAGCGGGGTAGGCAGAGGGAACCTGAGAACCTAGTGTTAAGACATTCCGTTCCCCAGTTTTCGCCGAATTGACGCATTGCGCGTTCTGACTGGCGGAACTCAATGCCGCGCTTTGCCTTATTACCAAACCCAAGGAATGAAAATAATAAACTTCTTTACATTACCTGAATGGGAATCGAACCCTGTCGCAAGCTTACAGTCGCACGTTTGTGGCTCTGTACCACAGACAGGTATTAAAGATATATAATTATTTATTGCATTTATTGCAGTCAGGATTGTTCTCATATCCCATATACTCAAAAACTGGTGGATGGCCGCCAGCGATAGAGAAGATAATCGCAGAAAACAGTAAAAAGAAAGGCTTCAAGAAATCCAGATTGCCTGATTTTACTGACGAAGAAAGGGAGCTTGTTAGAGGTAAGATCATTTTTTTATTTTTTGATGTGAAACATCTATTGGCCAGGGCATAAGCCAGATCGTTGACATGGCGACGATTGCCTTGGCGACGGGTCGCCCCGTTATATTAAGGTTTATATATACAGTCTATCTGTAGATTTTTATTACTTGTACGACCATGTTGTTTCACATCTGCCAGACGGCAAACATAGCAGGGTAGAGATGGAAACAGAGAACCTAGTGTTAAGAAACTCCGGTCTCTTTTAACATTTTCGTTATCACTTTCCGCTGAATTGATGCATGGCGTGCTGAGTGGCGGAACTCAACGCCGCGCTTTGCCTTTTTACAAAACCCAGGAAATGAAAATATTAAACTTTTACATTTCCTGGAGCAGGAATCGAACCCACAACCTGTCGCGTTTACAGCCGCATGCTTGTGTCTCTGCGCCAGGACAGGCGTTACTAATGGTTATTTTTCAACTTTCCGCCGAATCACAATTATGATTTATGTCGCTGCTAAGATTGATATTTCTTTTAGTAGTTGTTATTATAAAATTTGTCCAGTGGATATAAAAACGAATAATCAAAATTGGTCATCGGCCAGCAGAACGCTATGGGATAGCAAACATAAAAAACCGTAGAATTGAGAACCTCCTTTTTTTGAAATCGTTTAAAAACGTCAATTTATTTAAAACGAGCTGTTCACAATGCGCGTTGTTACGCCAACAAAAAAAAATTTTTTTTTTGAGTTCATCGATGACATGCAGACAGATGCAACATTCATTTTTATATATTCCTCTGTTTAAAAATACATGGTCATACCGATTTTCATGAAAATCGGTTGAACGAGGTAGATATTGCTACTCTGCAGCTCCACCTGGTGCCGAGTGGCATCAATGAGCATATTATACAAACCTTCTCCGAGGAAATATATATATATATATATACCAATTTTCATAATAATTGGTACAGTAGTTTTTGTGTTCATCGATGACATACAGACAAACATTTATTATTATATAAAAGGTGTCCCAAAATTAACGCAAGATTTGACTTTGCCGCCATTTGCTATTATATTCATTATTCATTCGCTATTAAAAGACTAAAATGGCATTTTCTATTTAATTCAAATCATGCGTTAATTTTGGGACATCCTATATAAAGATAAATACTTGTAAACATATCTTTAAAATAGTATTTTTACAGGAACCCAGATTTCTACATTCTCAACTATATTATACTAGTAGAATAGTAAGAAAAGCGAAGGAAGACAACCCATCAAAAGACTTTTTTAGTTTTATATCTGAATTAGGTGTATATTTGGACTACGATCCATCTTGGAAAACTGGAGGTTCCTTTTGGTTCTACGTAAGTATTTTTTTTTATGTATAAAACATAAATTAATATTTTCATTTCCGCGCTCTGATAACAAGTTAAAACGCGGCGTTGAGTTCCGCGACTCAGCACGCAATATCACAATTTCAAAAGAAAAGTGGAGAACGGAGTGACTTGACACTAGTGACTAGGTAGTCTCTGACTATCCTAGGAATAAAGTTACTAAATAAAATAAAATAATTTATTTAGGTATATCCAGAAGGTATCCGAAACCAGCTATCCTGGGTAAGGAAAACATTTGGGGATATAAATATAGTTATATACGAAAACGGATACACATCATCCGAGTACAATTTACAAGACCGGGACAGGATTGACTATTACAAGGAACATTTGGAACAGGTTAGATATATTTTTGTATTATTTCTAATTATTTTATTAGGAAAAACTATAGATTATTTCTGTATTACGCGTGAGTAATTGATATGTCGACTTGTATTTTTTTAACCGACTTCCCAAAAAAGGAGGTACTCAATTCGATAGCATTTTTTAATGTGTTACCGCGTAAGTTTTTACTGAACCAATTTCGATGATTCTTTTTTTATATGATAGCTTGTGCTTCTGAAGTCACATTTAAATTTAGTTAAAATTGACAGTAGGTTTTTCGAAGTTATTCGTAATTTTACTTTTTAGTAATGTACTAAGTTTAAAGCCAATTTTCTTTTTTGCCAAATTGCTAATTATGATGGATTTACAAATTATTGGTACCCAAAGATTATTCCTTAAGTATGTATTATAACGTAACGCATAGAAATTTATTATCATTAACTTAATAAAAAACGAGATATAAATATTCTCTCTTCTCTGCCTATTAATATTCTCTGCGTTTCAGGTTCTGCTTTACAATTTAACGGCTCAGAAGTAAACGTGACAGGATACACTGCGTGGACTCTGATTGACAATTATGAATGGGGCTCGGGGGGTTTACGTAAGTAGCAATGGCGAGACGTCCCTTCAGCTTTCGATTCCTTCCCACCGATTCCTTGCCCAACTTTACAAAGTACAAATATGAGACCTAAAATAAGTCTGCCTACCCTGCTATAATGTGGGATACAGCGTGGGTTAAAAAAAAAAAAATACTGCTCTAGTCGCATCTTCCTTTTTTTTTTTTTTGGAATTATTTTAAATATCATATATTTTTTGGAATACAATCAGGCGCTGTAACTGCGTCACGATCATCTCATTACTACAAATTTTTAAGATCTCGCTGTACATCCCGCATATAGCAGGGTAGGTGGGTGGAACCTGAAGAACCTAGTGTTAAAGACCTTGCTCCGTCTTACGATTTCTGTTCCCCACTTTCAGCCGAATTGAGGCATTACGTGCCGAGTGGCGGAACTCTATCCCAGGATTGCCTTGTTATTAGAACGAGGAAATGAAAATATTAATTATTATAAATATAAATGAGCTCTTTAATTTTTGCGATTGATCACATACATATCAAATGTAACTATTTTAACCGGATTAATCGCCTATACTTTAGTATTCGGACCATTTCTACCTGTCACGGACTACTGTAAAGTATTCGAAACGTCGGGTTTCCAAAAATTTATTTCCTAATATTAAAATATACGCGATTAATCCGGTTAAAAATAGTTTCATTAACTATAATATATTATGGTTTTCATTTTCCACCTTGGTGAAAATCCGAACCCCAGCCAATCGGTTAGAGGCGCTGTCACTGCGCCACAAAGGCCTTATTACGTATATAATTAATATTCCTTATTTGTTTTTAATAATTAAATTAACAATGAACAATAACTTAAGAGTTATTAAGAGCATTGTAATGTTTGCGTGTTTTTATTATCTAATACACTTTTTTAAATATAACTATTCCTCATAAGGAAATATGTTTAACCGTATTATTTGGATCTGTACTTATCAAGGACATCTTTTTTCCGACTTGTCAGAGGAGGGTTATGTTTTCACGCGTATCATGTAATGTAATATTCTTTACTAGCTTTCCGTCTGCAGGAATTCCGAAGGGAATTGCGGGGTCCGCATGGAATTCTGTTATAATCGCGCGACATGTGGGTAGTCTTTCGAGTCTAGACTATTTGTCAAAAATTGGTTAAGTGATTTAGGTGCGAAATTGTAAGCAGTTGAACAATCACTTTTTTCGGAAAAAAAATATATAAAAATATCCTATGTTCTTTCCCAACTTTAGTTCTATTTTTTATACCGAATTTCATAAAAAAATCGGTTTGGTGGTTTAAGGCGTGAGAAAGCGTAACAGACAGACAGACAACAACAAAGAGAAATCAATTTTTATTCGTGACGTAATTCCCTCTAGAGGGCGCTATATTGAATTAAGACTGACGTCACATATCTAAGAACACTTGGAGTATCAATAGCTATCTAACGTCACCTTAATTATGTAAATCGGTCTAGGGGTTTAAAGATATGAGGTAATCCTTACTAATATTATAATTGCGAAAGTAACTTTACCGTCCCACTGTATCCCGCATATAGCAGGGTAGGCAGAGGGAACTTGAGAACCTAGTGTTAAGACACTCCGTTTCCCGCATAGGATGTTAGTAACTATTTTTAGATGTCAGCAGTTATTTTTATAATAACCTTTGAAACGTAGTTATTATATGAAAATTAATTACTTTTTGCTGCCTCATGGTTCTGGTTAATGATTTTCATCATCTTAAAAAAAAATGTTATATGTGTATTAATGATTATTTTTGTACTGGGTGAACCAATTTTGATGATTCTTTGCTTATATGATAACTGGTACTTTTATTGTGGATCCATTTAAATTTAGTTAAGATCAGACAAGTAGTTTTTGAGTTATTCGTAATAATTTAACTTCTCAGTGCATTTTAACTTGACTTCACGCTGTATCCCGCATATAGCAAGGTAGGCAGAGGGAACATGAGAACCTAATGTTAAGACACTGTTCTCTTACAACAATTCCGTTCCCCACTTTCCGCTGAATTGAGGCATTGCGTGCTGAGTGGCACCACCACCACGCCACTCAGCATTTTAATTGAAGTCGTTTCTCATTTTTTAATCGTCGTAATTGTAATTTATAACTCTTTTACCTTTTAGATAATGTTTCATTTACATACTCGTATGTAATTAGCATTTTTGGTTGTGAAACTAAAGAATAACATGTAAAAAATTAAACTTTTTAAAATATTATAAAATTAATATAATTATTTGTTTATATTTTCATAAATTTAAATAAATATGACTGTTACGTAAATTAATAAATATTCAATGCTTTATCCCTAGCGGGGTAGTCAGAGCGAATGAAGCGGCAAACGCTACGGTCCCTGCATATTTCTTTCGCCTCATCCACAGTCATTAACCTCTTCATGCCGCGCACTTTGCCTTATTACCAAGCCCAGGAAATGAAAAATTCCTGAAGTGAAAATCGAACCCACAACTTGTCGCGCTTACGCTTGTGCCTCTACGCCACGACAGGCGTTACTTTTATCTATTTACTTCGCGCTTTAGTAATATTCTAATTGCGCTTATTAATATTTTTAATACTTACAAATGTTAGATTATGTAGTTATTACTGTAATTAATACAAAAAATGTCTTAAAATATAAAATATTTGTATAGAGTGTCTTAGTACTAGGTTTCTTCTAAAACTGCATAAATTTAATAAATATTTTATAAATTAAATAAATAAATAAAATTAATTCATTAAACAAATAAATAACTTAATAATTTCGATTTCAGAAGCAAATTTGGTCTCTATGAAGTGGATTTCACATCACCACAACGCACAAGGAAGCCGCGCGACTCCGCTCGCTACTACGCGAACGTGATTCGCACTAGAAATACAGAATTACCCAGTAATTATATTAATAATGAACTTTAACATGTGTTTTATTTTAGTTTTCCCTTCTAACTTTGTATTTTTAGTAGAGTTGCTACGAATTTTCGGTTACCTTTTATTATTAATCTAATATGTAATTTCTATAACTCTTTATCTCAAAATTTTTAGTGCGTACATATTTCAAGGCAAAGGGCGGTGTTAAGTTCCGCCACTCAGCACGTAATGCCTCTTTTCGGCGGAAAGTGGCCAACGGAAATGTTAAAAGATACCGGAGTGTCTTAACACTAGGTTCTCAGGTTCCCTCTGCCTACCCTGCTATGTGCGGGATACAGCGTGAAGCTATTAAAAAAAATATATTGTCAAAGCGGTACTAGTAGAATTTTTAATGTATAGTTAGTAGAGAGAGGAGCGACAGTCAGCGAGAGACCTGACAGTCGAGGTAAACATTAATGCGTATTTTAAGGGGCCCCTTAAATCTACACTTAGGTCGTAAGTGCCAGGCCCTCACTAAACTCCAGTGTTAAGACACTCCGTTCCCCACTTTCCACCGAATTGAGGCGTCGCGTGCTGAGTGGCGTGCTTGTGGCGTGAATGTATTATTATGAATATTATTAGGTTTCCTCACTCCATATAAACTTTAATTGTGCCAAATATCAAACTCCTCTGTAATTTTCGTAAAACGGAAACGAAAGTTTTTCCTTCACGTATTAACATATAAATAATATTTCCATGTCTTCATTTTCATTACAAATTGATAAGGAAAAATATATTTAATTCTTTTCTTTTATCCATTTCTATTTTATAATAATGTGTTATATTATATATAGATAGTTACATAATAGTTTAGTTGTCGCATTTTCTTCCATTTCTTCAATATACCAACTCTATAGTAGCTTTATGCCTTAGAACCTAGTGTCAGGACACTCCGTTAACCGTTTTCAATTCTATTTCGAGATATTGCTTGTTAAGTGACAGAACTGAGCGTCAGAAAATAATTTTAGATATTTTTTTTGGAATAGTAAGGTGTTTTAATATCTTTCAAAAGTTCCATATATTTTGGATAAAAAAAAATTCAAATAAATCACTAATTACATATATAGTATATCATAGCTGTTTTATGTCCTCATTTCAATAACTGGCAGGATTTTATATAAAAAAACATTAAATGTAGTATTAGTTCCTCTCTCTGCAACGCGATGTGCCAGACACCTGAACGGAATCCGTGGATTGCTAAGATCTTTTTAAATTTTAGATCATAAAAATTAAAGTTATGTGTATAAAATATTAAGTTTCTTGAAGAAGTAGTAGCACGAGTGAGGAGCCATCGTGGCGCAGAAGAACAGCGTCTAGGTGTAAATGCGCTTGGTTGTGCTTTCAAAATCACTTTCGTATCATCAATTAAAATAAAGATGTCAGTATTGTCAGTCCTAACGGAAGCTACCACCGAAGTCGCTCTTTTCAAACATAATTTTATAATATATTTACAACTATTATGAGCCTCCCAACCCCCGAGCGAGCATCAACAGCATTTAATTCCACACATTAACATCAGTATAGTATTCTTGGACGGAATAATATATTATACCTATTAATAAATATATTTTTATTCTTGGCTTAAATGACAGGTCTGTAATTATTTGTAGAATTTTATTATACATAAGTATTGCTTGGGATCTAAACGGTTTATATACCTTTTAAAGGCGAAAACCATTATAATTAAGTTATTAATAATAAATACCCCCCAGTAGTGTGCTTAACTTTCTTTATTTCGTCATTTTTCTTATTAAATTTAACCAAACATGGTCATCATATCGCAAAAAGCATCCCGTCCTTTTCCTGCCTTTTTTTATTCTCCTTCCCCTCATGTTCAGAAATAACAACTTTTTTTAGCTTCACGCTGTATCCCCCATATAGCAGGGTAGGCAGAGGAAACCTAAGAACCTAGTGTTGAGACACTCCGTTCCCCACTTTCTGCCGTGTTAAGGCATTGCGTGCTCAGTGGGGAAACTCAACGCCTTGTTACTAAATCCAGGAAATGAAAATATTAAATATTCTTTAAAACTTTCATTTCATGGAGTGGGAATCGAACCTACAACCTGTCACGTTTACAGCCGCACGCTTGTGCTTCTGTGCCGCAACAGGTGCTTAATATAAATATTACGTAAAAAGAAATAAACTTGTATACCTAATACTTATTTATCACAAATAATAGATTGTAAACTGTAATAAATTATTTTTTATAATATTTTAATATAATAATTATGACTTTATATTTAGTTTTGTTAAAAACAAACAAATAAATATTTATCTTATCAAATATTCAAATGTTATTGTATATTGCGTATTCTACATAGGTCCTTACATACGTACATATCTTCACGCTGTATCCCGCATATAACAGGGTAGGCAGAGGTCCCCAGCTTTCAGCCGAATTGAGGCATTGCGTGTTGAGTGGGGGAAATCAACGCCGCGCTTTGCCTTGTTTCCAAACACAAGAAATGAAAAATTCCATTTCCTGGAGTGGGAATCGAACCCACAACCTGTCGCGTTTACAATCGCATGCTTGTGCCTCTGCGCCACGACAGGCGTTATTATATTAATTATTAATTACTTGTAAGTATAGACATAGGTCATTCAATATATGAATATTTTGAAAAAACTGTTAATCTTTAGAAATGTCTTTGTACTTTAGTATTCGTGTCTCAAAAGTCAAAGATTAATATCTTAAGTGAAGTACTCGAATTAAAATTGATAATCGATATGAGTCTCGTGCAAAATATATTTATGTAGATAAACATATCGATTTGCAGTATAAGCTATGAAAGTAACAATTTTCCTGTGAAGGGACGAGGTTCGAATTCTCCGCTGAGTAGCGTAAGAGGCATCTTAGTAGAGGGGTATCTCAGTAGTTAGGTGGTAGGAGGTTCATCCTCCGACTGGGTTGCGATCACCATCATGTCAAAGATGAACCGTTAAATATCTAATGATGTATTCTGGCTTGATGACATGTAAGCCAAGTTTTTCCTATTACCACCCACCCTCTCCCCAGAATAACACCTTAGTGACATACTTATAAAGTACCAAATTATTGTGGATTCGATTCCCACTCGTGCCAATAATGATATTTAAATTATTATCACTTATCGTCTTTTTAAAAAACACTGCTGAAAATTTTGCTATGTAACTTACAAAAAGCAGCTTCACGCTTTATCCTGCATAGCAGGGTAATTAGAGTGTACCTAGTGTCATGACACTACAGGACACTCCGTTCGACGTTTCCCACTTAATATCTAGATATTGCGTATTGAGCGGCGGAACTGAACGCCGCGCTTTGTCCTATCAAATGGAGGAAATGAAAATAGTTTAAATATAATTATTCCCCCGAGCGGGAATCGAATTCACAGCCAATTAGTCACTGCGCCACGGTGGCATCTTTCAACTTACAAAATTTCTGTAATAAGCGAAAAGTGGAGAACGGACAATAGGTTTTTCCCGCCTAACTTACTATAAAGTGGGTGACAGTGGCGAGAGGTAAAATTTAGTGAAGGAAGCCGGTAAATTTAGAGAAGCCAATGTATATTTAGGGGAGCTGGTATAGGATGTGAAGATATTTAGTAATTTCACTATCGAATTTTGGGGATGACCTTTTTTTGTCATGTCATTATGTCAGAGCTTGTTTTTTTGGAATTTTATGCTCAATTTCAATTTTTTTTGCTGGCGATCTTTTTTTAGCTCTCACACAATGTCAACATTGTTTTTCAAGCTATGGAGCTTCCTGGCCACCTTTTTTTAAAGTCTTGTACTTGTACTTTGAAAGTTGGACAAGCTGGTGGAAACCATGTTGTATAAACGCCTCGTCACTGCTGGGTGAAGTTTGAAGATAAATATAAAAATAAAATGAATAATGCCTTTATCAGTAAATGTGATAAAGTAAATATTTTAATAGATACTACCGATATTATCGACTGGGGGCATCCTTATCTTATTAATAACATTGTTTTTATGTTTGTTATTTAGAAAATGCTGAATAGATACTGATTGAGACCATTGTTGCACAGTGAGACAACATCTGACTGTAAGCGCACGGTTGCGAGTTCGATTCCCAATCGCGGGAATTATATTTAATTTTTTCCGTCCTAGTAAGACAGAACGCGGCAGAATTACGCCACTTAATGCGCAATGCCTTGAAATCAGGTGGAAAGTGGAGAACGGAGTGTCTTGCCAGGTTCTCTGTCTACCCTGTTCCGCTGGTGAAGTGTGAAGCTAATAAATAAAAATTAGTAATATTTATAAATAATACCTGTCGTGGCGCAGAGTAAGCGCGACAGGTTGTGGGTTCGATTCCCACTCCAGGAATTGGATTTTGTCATTTCCTGGGTTTGGTTGTTACCAAAAAAGGCAAGGCGCGGCGTTGAGTTCTGCACACAATGCCTCAATGCGGCGGAAAGTGGGGAACGGAGTGTCTTAACACTAGGTTCTCAGATTCCCTCTGCCTACCCTGCTATATGTGGGATACAGCGTGAAGCTATGTATGTATGTATTTATCAAATAATTTTCCAATTTAGCCTTTTTGATTCATTTTGCTTCTTAAATGTCGTAAAAAGGCAATAAAATCTTTTTTAATGTATTTTTTTTATTATTATTACTCATTAACTTCAATTAGTAGTATTTTAATTTATGTGTAATAACAATGTGTTTTATTCAAAAAAAAAGTATGTATTTATATCAATCTCTGTTTTTGTATGCGGTATTCACCTTAAAAGGTTATGATATTTGGATATAAGAATAATTAAAACTTTAACAAAAACGAGAACCAACTTCAAAGAAAATGTAAAAAAAGTACAAATATTACGAATAACTCAAAAACGACTCGTCAGATCTTAACTATTAAAACAACACATCAAGACGAATCATTAAAATTGGCTTACCCAGTAAAAAGTTATGCGGACAAATAAAAAATAAACAGTCAGTGTTAACTTCCTAATTTTTTAAAATTGGTAAAAATTTTTTTTTTAATATAGTTATCACTGGCTCTATCAAAATAAAGAAACAAAAAAAATTAAAAACAACAACCTTTGAAGTAACATCTTGTTATCTGAGTCGTCAGTAAGGACATCAGGCTTATGACATGAACACATTTTCAAGTAAATCGGACGATCATAATAGCTTCACGCTTTATCTCACATAGTAGGGTAGACTGAGATCCTAGTGTCTAGATACTCCGTACTCCGACAAAATAGTTTCGTAAGTGATTTTCTTTTGACAGATGCCGTTTTTGTAGTTAAAATTTTCATCTTTTTTTTATACATAGCTTCACGCTGTATCCCGCATATAGCAGGGTATAGGAGGGTATAGGGATATAGTAGGTTTCCCCACTTTCCGCCGAATTGAGGCATTACGTGCGAGTGGCGGAACTCAACGCCGCGCTTTGCCTTATAACCAAACCTAGGAAATTAAAAATTTCTCATTTATATTTATATTTAAAAATTCTCTGAACTCATTTAAAGTACACATAAAAGAGGTAGAAGAAGACCTCGGTTGATATTTGAGAACATAGTATCAATGATATTGGAGGGAGGTCACGTAAATAGCATGTATGATGAGGTTAAAGACTGTGGACGAGGCGAAAGAGGTATGCAGGGACCGTAGCGTTTGCGCTCCGTTCTCAGTGACTACCGCGCGAGGGATAAAGCGCGAATCTTAGTTTTTATTTATATTACACATCATTTTGAGACGCTGTAACTGTAATTTTAATAACAGTTGATATCATGTACCCCATGTCTCTAAGAAGAAATATTTTTTTCCTTTTTAGATGTACAATTATTTACAGAAGCGTGTTTTTATTTATTTTTTATCTTTTAGTTTCTTCATTTTTTTTTTATAAAAATTATTTTTTTAGTTTTTTCTAAAATTACAGTCACACTGCCACCTGTCCTTGGTGGGTATGTAAAAATTCAAATTAATCAAACGTTTCAAAGTTAGTTAAAAACATGTTTAAACTTTATTTTACAGAGATTCATACCAAGCTAATAAAAAGGTGTTAAAATTGGATTACGTACATACATACATAGCTTCACGCTGTATCCCGCATATAGCAGGATAGGCAGAGGGAACCTGAGAACCTAGTGTAAAGACACTCCGTTCCCCACTTTCCGCCGAATAATTGGTTTCGTATTCAAAACATAGTGCGTACATAGACAGCAAAATGTCATAATTTTTATTGGTTCTATCAAGATATGTAGTATCTAGGAGCTTTGTACACAGAAAAACATAAAAACATATTCTTGGCATAACATGTTAGCTGTAATAAAAAGTGGATTATATGAAGATTTACAATAAACAATAACAATGATAAATAAAAATTTTTTTTAGTTATTCACTTGTTTACTATCTTTAATTTTCAAATAACTTCAAAATAATTTAAATAAATGCACCAGAAAGTAATAGTATTACGAATAACTCAAAAACTACTCAGTCGGATCACAATTAAATATAAATAGATCTACATCAGAAGTACTAGCGATCATATAAAAATTGAATGACTCAGTAAAAAGTTATACGGTAACATACATAAAAACATATAGTCGATTTGGGAACCTTCTTTTTTGGAGTCAGTTAAGAAGAGGAGATTCTTAATTTGATTATGTTTTTTTGTGTAGCAACTTTTTTTTATTTGTACGATAGCTAGTGCTTTGTATTTTGATCCCATTTAGGTTGTGGGTTCGATTCCTACTTGGGGTAATGATGTATGATATTTAAATTAATATTTCCTATATCTTATCTGAATAATTTTTTGTTCTCCATTTCGAGAAATTACGTGAATGGCAAAGCTTATTTTTTTAATAACTTAAGCTTAAATTTTATTTACGCACGCGTGTGCCTCTGTGCCACGACAGGCGTCGACCAAAAATATAATAAATTAATAAAATAAATATTACAACACAGTACAATTTACCAGAATTGTTTGACATACAATTTTGTATAAAAGACAATCGAGGCGCAGTAGGACAATTTCGGACTGTAAATGCGATTGGATGTGAGTTCCATTCCCACTAGGAAAATGAAAATATGTTCATTTTTTCACTCTCGTAAGATAAAGCGCGGCTTTGAGTTCCGCCACTTGACAAACAATATCTGGAATTCAGGCAAAAAGTAGAGAACGGAGTGTCTTGACACCAGGTTCTCTCTTAGTACCCTGCTATGTGGGATAAAGCGTGAAGCTGATAGTATGTTGCCAAGGCAACAAGTATTTTACACGTCAACATCAATACTAGTAGAACTATCATTAGTTCATTTTTAGCACGTATTTCGAAGACGGCATTAGTAGAATCTTTTAAAATATGGTTAAGTAGAGGTCGGAGCGCGGCAGTGGAGGTGAACGTTAATGCGCATTTTAAAGGGGCCCCTTAAACCTACACGTTGGGTCGTAAGTCCCAGGCACTCTCCAAACTCCTCTCTCTGCAACGAGATGGGCACCCGCACGGTGAATCCATGTATTGCTAAGCAGTTTCTTCTCTATAGCCTTCATTGGCGCTCATGCATATATACATACATAGCTTCACGCTGTATCCCGCATATATGGTAGCAGGGTAAGCAGAGGAAACCTAGTGTTAAGACACTCCTTTCCCCACTTTCCACCGAATTGAGGCATTGCGTGCAGAGTGGCGGAACTCAACGCCGCGCTTTGCTTTATTACCAAACCCAGAAAATGAAAATACTAAACTAAATATTGGCGCTCAATTCTTTTAATAGATATTGAGTGTTGCGTAACTTAACGCCGCGTTTTGTTACCATAACAAAGAACTAAAAATAATTAAAATATAATATTTTTCACAATCAATATTAAATATAGAATGGGATAGCAGAGATAGAAAAGCTTAAGTACTTATTTATGA
The DNA here is from genome assembly GCA_033558755.1 of Philaethria dido. NCBI lineage: Eukaryota > Metazoa > Arthropoda > Insecta > Lepidoptera > Nymphalidae > Philaethria > Philaethria dido. The sequence goes on from JAKGSA010000798.1 coordinate 246,217, forward strand.
TCTAATCTCAAGTATCAGTCATTCAATTGACTTTCATTTGCTTGATAAATTGCGAGTCATTCACCTTTATTCAATACTAGTGGTGCCCGCGACTTCGTTCGCGCTCAACATAGGATTTTTCATTTATTTTCATGTTAAGTACTGCCGTATTTAATTTTTACAACTAAATATTCGCCTTGCCTCACCAAATCTTTCTGGTTACACCTTACCTTTTTACAATTACTTACCTTTTTCCAATTATTGAGTCTGAATATTCTAATATATAAATATCCAAATGTTTATATGTTTAATCTTAGAAGTATAATTAGGTATTAATTAGTAGACAGAGAGAGCCTATCTCACTGCGTCACGATGATCACAACTACTATTTACTGTACTAATGGTATTTTTAATATTATTAAAGTGTTAATCACATACTTAGGAATAGAAAACCATTTTTCGATTCCATTTACATTTCCATTTTACGTAAAAAATTGAACGCAGCAAGACTCCAACCAGTAAAAATTTTTATACGCTTTGTAATTTTTTTTTATGTCGCGGTATTGTTACTAATTTTTTTTCTCGAATATAAATTATATTTAAAAAAAAATTGGTTTTACTTGCAATTTTGTAATCAATGTAATTTGACTGTTTTTTTTTTATTTTTTTCCTATTAGATTATTCTGTAGCCTTATATGCATATAGGTATATGCATATAAAATCTTCTAAATTACAGTCCTAAGTTTTAGAGTAACAAATATCGTCTAAATATTTAAGTTTCCTAACTTTTACATTAATAATCAGAATAGGATAATTGTTATTATCTTTACTAATAGAACTTACTTTACGTTACCTGTGTCATGTTGTCTCTTACTTAATATCTAAATTAACACAGTATTAACTTCTTACAATTAGAATTTATTACCATATAAGATTTTCTTAACAAAATATATTCCGTCAACTAAAAGTTTCTATTACCCTCATAATAATGATAAAATAATTTATCATGTTGCCAATAAATAATAATTCCATTGTGTAAGAAATTAAATTATTTTTATTATACTATATTAAAAATTTCACTTAAATAATCATGAAAATATTGAAAACAAATATAAAATTATTATATTACTTATTATGCGTTCATACCTATTACCGTTCATATCAAAAATCGATTATATGATTCTGATTAAATGAATGTATATTTCTTGTTTTCTTTTTCATTTCTTTTAATATTTTTATATCTAATATTCATATTACAATTATGCAAGTAATTGACGTAATTTGAGGGTGTCAGTTATTTATTTTTTCAACGAAAACTACATTGACTATCAGTTCAAAAGTATCCTATATGTTGCTCCAGGTTTTAAGCTATAACCATGCAAAAAATCATTCATTTCTATCCAGTAATTATCGGCATATAAAGTAACTTGTCAATGTGGGTTTTTATTTTTTTCATGAAAACTAAATTGAATGACAGGATAAAAACTATCCTATATGTACCTCCAGACTCTAAGCTGTTACTGTGCCAAAATTCATTTATTTCTATCCAGTAATTATCGGCATATAGAGTAACTTGTCTATGTAGGTTTTTTAATTTTTTCATGAAAACTAAATCGAATGACAGGATAAAAACTATCCTATATGTAAATTCAGACTCTAAGCTGTTGCTGTGCCAAAATTCATTCATTTCTATCCAGTAATTATCGGCATATAAAGTAATTTGTCTATGTAGGTTTTTCAATGTTTCCATAAAAACTACGTCGAATATCGGGATAAAAACTATCCTATATGTACCTCCAGACTCTAAGCTATTACCATGCCAAAATTCATTCATTTCTGTCCAGTAGTTTTTGCGTGATGCGCGTTCAAATGTACAGACAGACAGACAGACAGACAGACAAAAATTCTACTGATTGGTTTTTTCGCTTCTATTAACGATATATTAACGTACCCAATTGATATTTTTCTAAAAATTTTCATGTACAGAATTGACTTTTCTGCTCTTTTATTATATATATAGATTATGTTATTTACAATATCCTAGGCAATAATGTTTTTGTATGGTGACTCATAACTCAATACAACAGAGTAGACAGGGATAATTTCACAAACTAAGGGATAACCTCACTTTTTTTAAAATCGAAATATTACTTTTTGAATGGCGATACTTAACGCCGCGGTATATCTTATTAAAGTGAGAAAATGTTAATGATTAAAAGAAAATTCCTTCGAGTGGGAATTGAACTCACTAACAATATATATTTTTTTATAGTTTCACGCTGTATCCAGCACGTAGCAGGGTAAGCAGAGGGAACCTGAGAGACTAGTGTTAAGACACTCCGCTCTCTTTCAACATTTCCGTTCCCCACTTCTTTTTTTGATGCACGAAAATACTGCTAGAGTAGGTAAAGCGCGGCGTTGAGTTCCACCACTCAGCACGCAATGCCTCAAGTCGGAGGAAAGTGGGGAACGGAACGGGAATCTTAAAAGAACGGAGTGTCTTAACACTAGGTTCTCAGGTTCCCTCTGCCTACTCTGCTATATGCGTGAAGCTATTATTATATATAACATGTAATTATATAACAGTTTTTTATTTGTACTGTAAACATTTAGTTAAATAAAAGTTAATATCGCACCATTTTGAAATAACGTCAAAATTTTTAATTAACTTTTTAGCTGTCTTGTTCACTCGACGAGAACTACATATATCTTTAATGTTGACGTAAATGGTTACATATATATTATTTTCAACCGACTTCAAAAAGGAAGAGGTTATTAATTTAATTGTATTTTTTTAATAACGCACATGACTTTTACTGGGTAAACCAATTTTGATGATATTTTTTTTATATGATAGTTAGTGTTTCTGATGAGGTCCCATTTGTATCTAGTTAAGATCTGACGAGTAATTTATGTGTTATTCATAATAATTGTACTTCTTAGTGCTTCTTTAATTTTTTTTTAGCTTCATGATGTATCATTCATGCCGCATATAGCAGGATAGACAGAGGGAACCTGAGATCTAGTATTAAGACACTCCGTTCCCCACTTTCCGCCAAATTGAGGCATTGCGTGCTGAGTGGTGGAACTCAACGCCGTACTTTGCCTTGTGAACAAACCCAGGAAATGAAAAACTCCATTTCTAGGAGTGGGAATCGAACTCACAACCTGTCGCGCTTACAATCGCTCGCTTGTGCCTCTGCGCCACGACTGGCGTTAAAAAGGACGGACAATATGTTTATAGTGGTAATAATAATAATACTAAATCTTAATTTTATAAAAAGCAAATCTTATTTTCATTATTTTCAGGTCGTACGCAGAGAGAACATAGTGTAAGATACTACGCTCACCACTTTTCTTTATCATATCGAATGAAATCAACTAAAATTAACAGTTAAAATACTCACTTTTAGTGACTCTATAAATAAATTATTAGAATGAATATATTGCTCATATCATACACAGTCATATGTTATAAGAAAGGTGACACAATCATGCTGCAGTGGGAAACTTTTGACAGGAAACGTTTTTTTTTCCTATTATGATAAGACAAGGTGCCGCGTTGAGTTCTGTTACTCACCACGGAATGTATCGAAAATGGACGGAAATTGGAGAACGGAGTGTCTTAACATTTACATTATAATGTATTTTGCTATATATGGAGACTGATTATAAATACGTTTTAAAAATAGCTTTAGACATTTTCTCGCTTACCAGGATTGTCAGAGATAGTTGCCGTGTTTCCGGCTAATGGCGGTCGAAGAGGAGCTCTGCCAGGTTTAAGTGGGTAGTCAGTCAATATCTGCCGGCTTAGGAGCCCTACATAACCCATCAGACTCTCGAAATGAGTCGTGTATAACCCAGAAAACGGTTTCCTTACGTCAGAAAATTCACAATGAATCACGCTTTGTTAGTTGGTAGGAGGTTCGTCCTCCGACTGGCTCGCGATCACTATCATGTCAAAACGAACTGCCAAATATCTAATGTGTTCCGGTTCGATGGCATGAAAGCCAAGTTTTCCTCTTTCCCACCCATCCTTTCCCCAGAATGTCGTGGTTCCGATAGTGGACTTTTCCCCTCTCCCATCTGTATCCTCTAGGTCGATAACGCACTTACAACACCTCTGGTGTTGTAGATGTCCATGGGCGAAGGTAACTATTTACTATCAGGTGGTCCTTTTGCTTGCTTGCCATCCGCTATATATAAAAAAAACGCTACACCTCGCACGTTGCAGGGAAAACCAGAGAACCTAGTGTTAAGACACTCCGTTCTCTTAAGATTTCGTTTCTCATTTTCCGCCGAATTGAGGATTTGCTTCCTAAGTGGCGGAACTCAGTGTCGCGCTTTGCCTTGGTACAAAAGCGAGGAACTGATAATACTAAATATTATTTTTTATAAATATTTACTATCAATTCCTGGAGTGGGGATGGAACTCACAATTAGTTGCGTTTACAGTCGCATACGCTTCATTGCGCAACTGGCCTTAAAATCAAATATATAATTATAATAAACTATGAAATACATTTTCTTATTTTTTTTTTATTTCTGTCGTGAAGGTGTAAAAAAATTAATGCATTTTGACGCTTTATAATTTAAAGCATTTTTACTCTTTGCCTACTAGAGCCTAAAAATTAAAATAATTTACATATAGTTATTCCCCCGAATGGGAAACGATCCAACATCCAATCGCATTTACAATCAGACGCTGTCCCACTGCGCCACAGTGGCTTCTAATATTTTTTTTAGCTTCACGCTGTATCCCGCACATAACATAGTAGGGTAGGCAGAGGGAACCTGAGAACCTAGTGTTAAGACACTCCGTTCTCTTTCAACATTTCCGTTTCCCACTTTCCGCCGGATGGAGGCATTAATTAATTCTTATAATTATTTTTTTATTTCTATTTTACAAGATTCGAACCCACTACTTACCTACTAAGTTAGACATACTCATTGTAAAGATAACGCTCTATATATATAAGCAATTGCATACATTATGTATCAGTATTACTTTGAACGAGACATTGAAATCGTGTTTAAGTTGTTACATAAAGTTACAATATGTGGATTAACACATTTTATTTAATAAGGTTAGTATAAGTTTGCTTATTCGTGTTACTAACGCGGCGTTGAGTTACGTCACTCAACACGTAATCTAGAACTCGAACGGAAAGTGAAGGACGGAGTGTCTTAACACTAGGTTCTATCTGACTACTATGCGGGATAAGTTAGATTTTTTTTGTTGAAATAGGCGAGAGTGGTGCTTTTGTGGTTCCATTTAAATTAAGTCAAAATCTAACGATTAGCTTAAAACCTGTCGTGGCGCAGAGGCACAAGCGTGTGACTGTAAACGCGATAGGTTGTGGGTTCAATTCCGACTCCATGAAATGGAATTTTTCATTTCCTGGATTTGGTAACAAGGCAAAGCGCGGCATTGAGTTCCTCCAGTCAGCACGCAATGCTGAGGCACACGGCGGAAAGTGGGGAATGATGTGTCTAACACTAGGTTCTCAGGGTCCCTCTGCCTAACCTGCTATATGCGGGATACAGCGTGAAGCTAAAAAATTCCCATTTTTACCGACTACAAAAAAGGAGGAGGTTCTCAATTCAATTGTGTTTTTTATGTGTTACCGCATACCTTTTTACTGAACCAATTTAGATGAATTTTCTTTTGTATGATAGTTCTGACGTCCGATGTGGTCCTATTTAAATTCAGTTAATATCTGACAGATAGTTTTTGAGTTATTCGTAATGATTGTACTTTTTTGTGTATTTGACGTTGATTTTAATTTTTTTTGTTGAAATTTCAATTGTGTAAAGCTAAATTGCTTGCAATTTTTTACCCGACTGTCAGAGGAGGTTTATGTTTCTCGCGCGTATCATGTATGTTTACGTAGTTAGGCATTTACGTCATGAATAAAAAAAATCGTTGATACGCACTGTGTGGTACCGTGGTACCAAATGAAAGGACTTAATTAGCACATTTCAAAAACACATAACTAGTTTTTATAGCTAATTTTATTTGTACTGTTACTTCCTAAATTTGAAACATTGGTTCAGTCGGGATTTTTGTTATTTATAATTATGTATGTTATTGTGCGCTTACTTTTAAACTATATATATATATATATATATATATATATATATATATATATTTATATTTAAATTTCAAAAACTTTATATCGTTTAAATTTATTGAACAATAATTTTTATTATTTGTAATAAAATATCATATCTGTATTTAAAAAAAAATAATATTACTTATTATTTTTTTATGTGTAACACTCCAGGATAGGGAATTTTTCATTTCCTGTATTTGGTAACAAGGCAAATTGCGGCGTTGAGTTCCGCTACTCAGCACACTGCGCTCCAATAGCCTCTAATGTATAAAATATATCTCTAATAAAGTACATAATATATTAAAAATATATTAACGAGCGAAGAATGGAGTGTCTTGACACTAAGAAAGACAACAAAAACAAAATATTAATAAAAAAATTAACATTTTCAAAAAAGATTTTCTTATTCAAATTTTTTGATTAACCTTTTAAAAATATAAATGAAAACCAATAAAAATGCCGACTCAAGGTGCTCCACTCAATAAATATTTATACAACTTGAAATTCGATTACAAATAATGAGGCAATATATGTAAAATACTTATGTATTTTAAAACAAAACATTATTGGACATTATTACACATTTGTGTTTGACATGCACGTGCTAAGGCAGCACATATTTTACGCGTAAATATGTCTATTACTTAGTTGATAATTAATTATTAATTTGACTGCCAATAAATTGGACGAAAAGTAAGGAACGGAGATTGTTAAAACTAGGTTCTACATACATAGCTTCACGCTGTATCCCACAGCAGGGTGGGCAGAGGTAACCTGAGAGCCTAGTGTTAAGACACTCGGTTCCCCACTTTCCGCTGAATTGAGGCATTGTGTGCTGAGTGGCCGAATTCAACGCCGCGCTTTGCCTTGTTACCGAACCCAGGAACTGAAAAAAATCCATTTCCTGAAGTGGGAATGGAACCCACAACCTATTGCGTTTACAGTCGCACGCTTGTGCCTCTGCGCCATGACAGACGTTACTAGGTTCTAATTGTTTGTATGTGACATATTAAAAAAAATTAAAAAGCATTAGGCCTATAGTGGTGCAGAGACATAAGCGTAAACGCGAGAGATTGTGGGTTCAGCTCCCACTCCAGGAAATGAAAATATTAAATAATATTTAGTATTTTCATTTCCTCGCTCTGATAACAAGGCAAAGCGCAGCGTTAAGTTTCGCCACTCAACACACAATTTTCGGACGAAAACAACATCGGATTTTTTTTACGTTAAGTTCTTTTTGACTATATTGCGGAAAAAAGCGTGAGGCTAAAAAATACTGTAGCATGTAAGAGAAACGATTTCTATATATAATAAATTGGAGAAACTGTTTGTAATATTAAAATAACCGCTTTTTACTACATGCATATGAATATATCTACGATACATATACCAGCATAACATTTATTACAATGTTTGTCTGTCTGTCTGTTTGTTCCGGCTAATCTCTGAGATGGTTCGAACGATTTTGACGAAACTGGCAGGTAGTTGATGTAATATGCAGTAATTTAAGCTACTTTTGTTTTAGAAATAATTTTTTAATATCATAACTGTTACATAATATAACTTTATTGTTGAATACCATGCGGACGAAGTCGGTGAAACAACTAGTATATAAATAAAATGGAAATACAATTTTCAAGCCTTGCAATATAATACTTTGTAAATAAAAGAAGATCCTTGAATGTAATACTATTGTAACTGTATCATATTTAGAAACTACCTCTAAAATGAATTTTATTATGAATACCACACATAATACCACACAACTTTTTAATGGGTGAACCAATTTTGATGATTCTTTGTTCATGTGACAGCTATTGCTACTGCGTTTCTGATGTGATCCCATTTTAATTTAGTTGAGATCTGACGAGTAATTGCTGAGTTATTAGTAGTAATCTTATTTTTCAGTTGACATTTCATTTGAAGTCGGTTTTCTATTTTTTGTTAAAATCTTTTTAACTATATTCTAAAATAAGCCAATCTTAATTATGAGGTTTCCATCGAGTTACCTTAAGATATTTATGTAATTCAAGATTAACTACAACAATAAATCCATATTCATCCAAGTCCATATATCACGGTTTCCACCGGCTTACCTTTTGTAAATGAGAATAGGGAGTAATTTTGCAAAAAAAAGATTGCTAGGGGAGTGTGGGAATTAAATTGAAAAAAAAATCGAGCTCAAGAAAGGTCTGAAAGTTAAAAAACCAAATGGCCGCTAAGAAAGTTGTGGATATAAAATTGCAAAAAAACAAGCTTGACAAAAGTAGGTATTGTTATGAATGTTATGAAATAAAATAAAATTAAATTAAAAAAAGGACGCCAGCTAAATTGGTGAGGCTGAAATCGCAAAATCATTCCTTAGGCTGACCAGAGAGGACCTAGTGTTAAGACACTCCGTTTGCTGGATTCGGCCAATTTGAGACACTACGTGTTAAGAGGCGGAATTCATATTACTAGAACGCAGTTATGAATCTAATGTAAATATAATCAATCCCCCTGAGTGAGAATCGAACTCACAAGCAACCGCGTTAAGGGTAAAACCCTCTTCCACTGCGCCAAGATGGCCTTCTTGTTTTTACTATTTTTTTTAGCTTCACGCTGTATCCCGCATATAGCTAGAAGGAACCTGAGAACCTAGTGTTAAGACACTCCGCTTTCTTTCAACAATTCCATTCCCCACTTTCCGCCGGATTGAATCATTGTGTGCTGAGTAGCGGAGCTCAACGCCGCGCTTTACCTTGTTACCAAACCCAGAAACTGAACATACTTCATTTCCTGGACTGATAATCGAACTGACAACCAATCGCGTTTACTACTGTAAACGCGATTGGTTGTCAGGAAAACGTCTTACTAGACGTTTTCCCACTGCGCCACGATGGCCTTTTTTAAAAATTATAAATAAGAAACTATGCACAAACAAAAATTTACAATAGAATTTTATCTATTTAATTCGAAAAGTACTAACACTTAAGGCGAGCCGGTTTTTATCAGCTTTCCTTTGTTACGTTACTGTCAAATGAAGTCACAAAATAATTGTACCTAACATGCCATGTAAAGCGCGGCGTTGATTTCCGCCACTCACTGCGGGATACAACGTGCTAAGCTAATAAAAAACAAAAAATACATGCCATCTTTTATCGTCCTGTCAATCGTATTTTTGGAGTTTTAACCCGAAGGCAAGTCATAAGAGGCTTATTATCCTTGTAGCTCTCCATTATTGGTTAAAATTGTCAAGTAATATCTAAAAAAGCGGCTTCACTAAAGAGTGAAGCGGGATAAAGATCCCGCTTAGCAGACGAGGAATGAAAGTTTTTTAGATATAATCTCTCTCCCTTATGGGAATCGAACCCATAACCAATCGCATTTACATTCAGACGCTGTTTCACTACGCCACGATGGCCTTAAAAATAATATACTTATTAAAAAATGGCAAACCACTAGTTATGTGCGTGTTTGTAAGAATGTATTATTTCATTTTTTTTTTCATCTTCACTTTATTTTCATACAAAAGGATAGTCAGAAAGAATTTAGCACGTTCTAAACTTTTTAGCCTAATTTTGGACATTGGGTGTAGAGTGGCGGAACACAACGCAGTGAAAAAAAAGCCTTACCAGAATACCTAAACATAAAAATATTTTTATATAACCATTCACTTGATCGGGAATCGAACTGACAACCAATCACGTTTATAGTACACTACCCCACTACACGTTGACTTGTATATACAACGTCATCGTAATTAGCTATATATACGATTACGATGACTTTGGATTCGATTACCACTTGAAGGAATGTCTGATAAGGTCTGATAAGAAATACTACAACGTAGTATATGTTAACTGATATACTTTTACTGATATAAAAAATAATAAAAACCTTATTTTTATTTACAAATAATTAAAAAGAATTACTATAAGAAAAGGAAGTGTCTAAACACTACTTTCGTGTTTCTAATAATTAAAATTTTAAGAAAAAAAACGACTTCATAGAAAATGCACTAAAAAGATTAATTATTAAGAATAACTCAAACACTACTCGTCAGATCTTAACTATGAAGCCAGAAGGACTAGCTATCGTATAAAAAAGAATCATCAAAATTGGTTTATTCAGTAAACAGTCATGGGGTAAAAAATACAGTCGAATTGTAATCAATTCTTAATAATTTTTTTTTTAATGAATATTTAAGTAAACTGTATAATAATTATTCATTTATTTTATTTTCAGTATATGGGCATGCGCAAGCGCAGCTAAAGACGGCAAGTTCCCTCCATACTTCAAATTCGGCGCCGCGACAGCAGCGTATCAAGTGGAAGGCGGTTGGAATGCTAGCGGTAATATTAATAATTTAACCGACTTTCAAAAAAGGGAATACATTCCGCATCGAGACGTTGAGTGCTAAGTATAATTTAACACCCAACTCAACTCATCTTGAATGTGGCCAGAAAGAGGTGTTCTGACACTAGATTTTTGACACTAAATTGTTTTGATTTCACTGATTACCAACTTTTTTATGAATATACTCGTACCTGTAAGTATGACCCTAAAGAATATTTATTGTTGAGTGTCTTCAATACCTCGCTTTGTCTTACCAGAGCGGAGAAATAAGAATAATTTAAATACTTTTGACCATTTCCCCAAGTACGAACCGAATATGTAACCAATAGCGTTTTGTCATGCTCTGCGAAATATTTAAACTTAAAACAACAGCTTCACGCCTTTTACCGCAAAGTCGAAAAGAAGCTAATGATGATTGATTTTACGTATTCGTGATTTTTACATGTATTTATTTATTTTTATATCTATTTATATTATATTTTTATATAACTTTTTCAGATAAAACCGTAAATATATGGGACCATTTCGTCCACTCTAAGCCAGCGAGAATTAAAGACCTTTCCTCTGGCGACATAGCGTGTGACAGCTACAACCAGTGGCAGAGAGATGTTGAAATAGCTGAAGATTTGGGTCTACATTTCTATAGGTAATTATATTCTAGCCGCTAAAAATGGTGGATTAGATATTTACCCAATGAGTATCAAATAGAAAGGGTAGACACTGGCCCACTACACCAAAATAGACTTAATACACGATTTAAACCAACATAGGTACTGAGATAAAGATTAAATCAATACAAATTTCTCTTAACCCATTCAAGAAAGGTTATCTAAAGTACTTGTACAATTTACCGTTCTATGCATGTATTCAATTTTTAACCAACTTTCACAAAAGGCGGAGGTACTCATTGTTTTTTATGTGTTTTACCACATAAAGATAAGAGTGAACCAATTTTGATGACTTTTTTTTATATGATAGCTAGTGCTCCTAATGTGGACCACAATGCATTTCAATTAAGATTTGAAAAATAATTTTTGACTCATTCGTTATAATTGCACTTTTAGTGCATTTTATTTGAAGTCGGTTTTTTTTGCTGTTTTTTAATTATAATTCTATTAACTTTTATCGTATATTCCTTAAGGTTTTCAATAAGCTGGGGTAGATTGTTACCACGAGGTTTCGCGAGTTATGTAAGCGAAGATGGGAAGAACTATTACAATAAGTTAATTGATGGCTTATTAGAAAAAGGAATTGAACCTGTTATCACCTTATACCATTGGGATCTACCACAATGTTTGCAGGACTTGGGTAAGAATTTTATTTTTAATTATAATATTCATGTTACCACTCGAAGGAATGATTGCATATTTTTTTTCATTTCTTCTGGTATGACGTGACGTTGAGTTTCGCCACTTAACAAGTAATATCTCGACCCGGTCGAACGTAGATTCTTTACTATTAAAAGAATACTGTCGAATTGATATTATTTTTTCAAGTTTATTTTTAAAATACACATGTAGGTTTAAATAAAATTATAATAAAAGAAACCATCGTGATTCAGTGAAACAGCGTTTGATTGTAATTATGAGTGATTCTGAATTTGAATTTACTGATATGAAAATGCGCGGCGTTAAGCTCGGCCACTTAACACGCAATATGGAGAACAAGGTGGTATATGGGAACAAGCTTGAAATGTAATAATTTTGTTAAAAAAACTGAAAATAATTTAAATATAATAATTTCCTCGATTAGAACTTTTTGCTGGGTGAACCAATTTTGATGATTCTTTTTTTATACGATAGCTAGTATTTCTGATATCCCATTTAGAAGTTAAAATCTGACTGGTAGGTACTGAGTTATTCGTAATAATTACGCTTTATTTTTCTTCTTTTGTTAAATATTAATTATTATTACAGGTGGTTGGACAAACCCGTTGATATCAGATTGGTTTGCGAATTACGCTCGAGTTGCTTTCTCCCTATTCGGTGATCGTGTGAAGACCTGGTTGACATTGAACGAGCCTATCGTTTTCTGTGACATAGCATATCACACTGGCATGCATGCACCGGGTATTGTTAGCCCTAGTGTGGGCAGCTACATGTGTACAAAACATGCTATGTTGGCTCATGGGAAAGCATGGAGGATATATGATAAGGAGTTCAGGCAGAAATATCATGGTAGGTCGATTTTAACCGACATTAGTTTTTTTACTAGTAGTTTTTGAGTTATCTTATATTATATTTTTGAGTTATATTATATCGTAATAATTGTACTTTATAGTGCATTTTCTTGGTCGGTTTTCGTATCTTGTTAAAATTTTTTATTTTTTTTAATCGTTCGTTAAAATTGTCTTTGCTACGAAAAAGCGCCACTGAAATAAGGTTTTTATATATAATAAAAGGAAAAACTGTTTTAATTTTTTTTATAGTTGCAAGCACCGGTTGGCTAGCGAAGCTAACAGTTGGTGGGGAATCCTGTTACATTATAAATATATTAAAATCAAATACTTTGTTCGTCATTTCTTTTACATTTCAAATAATCAAAACTAAACATCATAATCGTACAGCCGGTTATCATTCCGCACTCATTGGTTATACAAACTATAAGTGAGCCAAATTTCATGCTCCCGCATTCGTGTAATTTTCTTAAAAAGGGGTACAAAGTTTTTGTTTCACGTATCAATATATATAGTTAACGTTATACAAAATGTTTTAGGAAAAATATCTCTTACGAATCAGTTGTTGTGGATTGAGAAACATGATGAAAACGAGGAAGAAGCTGCAGAACTAACTCAGCAAGTCTTGGTAAGTTATCTTCTTCTAAATCCCTAACGAAGTCCTAAATGAAATCTTATATTATCTTTATACTATTATGTTCGTCAAAGAACATTTAGAACTACCATTCTGGTTCACCACTACACCAGCTTCGAGCGCAAACGCACGTCCAACCTCTCTCGCGTCACCAACGAACCTCTGACAAGTCCGAACGCTCTCTATTGGTGTACATGACACAATGCTATATATCTACTGAATAGATACAAGTTCTAATTAAAATAAGATTTTGATAAATTATAATAATTAATTTTTAGAAAGTTTCCTCTTTCCCACCCATCCTTTCACCAAAATGTGGTGGTTCCGATAGCGGAGTACTACATTGTCCTCCCCTTCCATCTGTATCTCTAGGTTGCCAACGCATCTACAACGTCTCTGGTGATATAGATGTTCATGGGCGAAAGTAACCGCTTACCATCAGGTGGTCCTTCAGCTCGTTTATCATCCGTTATCCATAAAAAATAAGTAGAATAAGAAATTCGTAGAATAAGATGTCGATAAATAAAATTTTCTTAATAAATATATATGACTTTTCTTCTGCACGTTTTTTTGTTCATAGCAGGATCAGAGAGAACCAAGTGTCAAGCCGTTCTTCACTTTATGAACGATTTTAAGACTTTGTGTGTTGAAAAGTGGAACTCAACGCCTAATTTTGTCTTACCAGAGTGGAGAAGTGGACATAATCGTTCCCCCTAATGGAAATCGAACCTACATTCAATTGTTTTTACGCTTCATACATTATACATACATACGAACGTAACAAGGCAGAGCGCGACGTTGAGTTCCGTCACTCGTCACGCAATGCCTCAATTCGGCGGAAAGTGGAGACCAAAAATATTAAATAGAGTACGGAGTGCCTTGACACTAGGTTCTCAGGTTCCCTCTGCCTACCCTGCTATGTGTAGGATACACCGGGAAGCTAAAGCATTCTCTTTTTTAAAGGGAGGAATGTTTTCACACCCCATTTACTCTAAAGAAGGAGGCTGGCCACCAGTTGTAGAAGAGATCTTAAAGAAGAAAATAAACGAAGTTGACAGAAGCATTTTGTTACCAGAATTTACTAAGGAAGAAATTGACTTGGTTAAAGGTGAATATTTAGTATTATTATTATTACCACTATAAACATATTATGCGTCCTTTTTAACGCCTGTCGTGGCGCAGAGACAAGCGTGCGAATGTAAACGCTACAGGTTGTGGGTTCGATTCCAACTTCAGGAAATGGAATTTTTCATTTCCTGGGTTAAAAAGGCAAAGCGCGGTGTTTAGTTCCGCCACTCAGCACGCAATGCCTCAATTCGGCGGAAAGTGGGGAAGGGAAGGGAAGCGGGGCTATATGCGGGATACAGCGTGATGCTATGTATGTATGTATGTTTTACCTACTTTAAAAAAGGAAGAGGTTCTCAATTTGATTTTCCACGGGAATTAAAGACACTACGTATTGAGTGTACGTAACAGTTAATTTTTTTTATAGGTGCTCATCATCATCATGCTGTATACCGCATGTATCGGACTAGGCTGAGGGGTCCTGAGAACCTAGTGTTAAGACACTCCGTTCCCTTTAAATTCTCAAATTATAATTATTGTTAATATTTTTCAGGAACATTCGATTTTTTTGGCCTTAATTACTACACAGCTCGCACGGCTCGTATGGCGAAGGAAGGGGAGGACACGGGTGTCTGGCCTTTAACAGGCCACAATGATTTTGACATAATCCTGTCTATACACCCAGATTGGAAGCAAGCTGGGACATCGTGGTTTTATGTATGTAATTTCTTTTAATATTCATATAATAACAATAAAAGAAAGCAGACTTTATATAAAATGCAGTATGTATGAGATTGTATCATTACGAATAACTCAAAAACTACCTGTCAGATTTTAAATAAATTTAAATGACCTCATGAGAAGCACTAGCTATCATACAAAAAATAAGCAGTTCAATAAATCCGTCCGAAAATATTACATATTTAGTACTTTTATTTCCTCGCTCTGGTAAATAGGCGAAACGAGGCGTTGAGTTCCGCCACTCAGAATGCAGTGCCTCAATTCAGCGGAGAGTGGGGAAAGAATTTTTCAAAGAACGGAGTGTCTTAACATTAGGTTCTCTCTACCTTCCCTGCTATGTGCGGGATACAGCTTGAGGCTAAATTAAATATATTTCAGATTTATCCCGAAGGCTTCCGTAATCAACTAAAGTGGATAAAAGAACGTTATGGTGATATTGAAATTATAATTATGGAAAACGGTTTCGCGACTTACGACTCTGCCTTACAAGATGATGATCGCGTTGAATATTATAAGCTACATTTGGAACAGGTAAATGGATAATTATTATTAAAATTTTAACAAAAAAATAATTCGATTTAAAACAAAATGCACTACTAAGTAAAACTATTACGAATAACTCAGAAATTACTCGTCAGATTTTTAATTAATTTTTAATTTTTATTACTTTTTAATCTCTGACTACTCCGCTAGGTGTAAAGTTAAGTAGATAAGTAGGTATTTTTAATTAAAAAAAGAATCGCGAAAATTGATTTACTCAGTAAAAGGTTATACTATAACGCACACATAAAACACAAATACAGTCGAATTGAGTGCCTTCTCTTTTTTTAAGTTGGTTAAAAAGACTTTCATTAGAATTAAATGCTTATACTGAAAATATTTTAATTTTTCCGCTCTGGTAGGACAAAGCGCAGCGTTGAGTTACGCCACTCAACACGCAACTTTAACTACCCCATTGTGCGAAATAGAACATGAAGCTTATAAAAAATATATATTTCCTTCTAGATATTACTAGCAATTGAAGAAGATAAGGTGAATGTGACAGGTTACACAGCGTGGACTATGCTGGACAACTTTGAATGGATTGATGGATACAGGTAATTATTAGCTTTACACATTTAACATATTGGGTTAGTAATAGAGAACGGAGCTAAACGCTGTGGATCCTGCATACTTCTTTCGCCTCGTACACAGTCATTAACTTCTTCATACATGCCCTCCGGGGGATACTTATGTTTTTTACGTGACCTTCCAGTATCATTGATACTGTGTTCTCCAAGATCTACCGAGGTCTTAAAATTATTTTAATCTTTTACAGGCCCGAATTATAGACATCGCTTGTTAAGTGGTGGAACTCAACGCTGCGTTTTAAGCTCTTTATTAATTCATATTATTAATTTTTTTGCAGATCAAAATTCGGACTTTACCAAGTAGACTTCGAAGACCCAAAACGCACGCGACGCCCACGAGCTTCCGCGGAGTACTACAAAAGAGTCATAGAACAGCAT
Source organism: Philaethria dido (assembly GCA_033558755.1). NCBI lineage: Eukaryota > Metazoa > Arthropoda > Insecta > Lepidoptera > Nymphalidae > Philaethria > Philaethria dido. Next base: position 262,774 of record JAKGSA010000798.1, read on the forward strand.
TCTCTAAATATAGATGTAGATAGTAATAAAATTATTGATGAGCTGTAATCAATATGTTAATAATTTAAAGAGTTAATCACACACTTAGGAAATGAGAAACATATTTAGGAAACGTATAAAAATTGGATTGAATGAATGAATTGGATGCAGATGCATTTTATTTATGAGGAGAATAAATGATTTTTTAAGGTATTAGTTTTTTTTTTTTTAACTTCACGCTGTATCCCGCATATAGCGGGGTGGGCAGAGGGAACCAGAAAATCTAGTGTTAAGACACTCCGTTCTCTTTCAACATTTCCGTTCCCCACTTTCCGTCAAATTGAGGCATTGCGTGTTGAGTCGCGGAACTCAAAGCCGCGCTTTGCCTTGTTACCAAGCCCAAGAAATGAAAATACTAAATTTTACATTTCTTGGAGTGGGAATCGAACTCACAACCTGACGCGTTTACAGTCGCACGCTTGTGCCTTTGCGCCACGACAGGCGTCAGATATTAGTAATTTAAATAATCTAAAAATAAAATTTACAAATATATATGTACCTTCCAACTTCACAGAGTTTCAACTTCAGCTTTAGCAGAGAAATGAAAATAATTTTAATGTAATTATTTTCATAAGTGGGAATCGATCTAATAACCCATCAGGTTTACCATCAGACGCTGTCCCATGATGCGATAAGTGGACTAAGACCTTAGAAAGTATGCATTTTTTTTTCTATTTACGCCATATTTACGCCTTGTATAGGATGTGACAAAATTTTTGACAAGTTACATACATACATAGCTTCACGCTGTATCCCGCATATAGCAGGGTAGGCAGAGGAAACCTAGTGTTAACACACTCCGTTTCCCACTTTCCGCCGAATTGAGGCATTGCGTGATGAGCGGCGGAACTCAACGCCGTGCTTTGCCTTGTTACCAAACCCAGAAAATGTAAAATTCCATTTTCTGGAGTGGAAATCGAGCCCACAACCTGTCGCGTTTACAGTCGCACGCTCGTGCCTTTGCACTACGGCAGGCGTTATAATTTGATTTGACAAGTTTGTTTTAGCATTAAGATTTATTATTATAATGCTAGATTAGTCTATTTTATTTTTAACCGGCTTCAAAAATGAATCAATCAAATCTGGATGAATCAGTTTTGATGATTCTTTTTTTATATGATGGCTAGTGTTTCTGATGTAGTCCCATTTAAATTTAGTTAAGATCTGACGAATAGATTTTGAGTTATTTGTTATAATGTTACTTTATATTGCATTTCTCATTATTTGAAGTCGGTATCTATTTGTTAAAATTTTTGTTTTATATGTTCGTAATATATTTTACTTAAAATGTTATCTTTTTTTTTATTTTAAACACATTCCTACTGTCTTTTTTATTTTGTAAAGATACTTTTTAGCTGCACGCTGTATTCTGCACATAGCAGAGTAGGCAAAAGTAATTCATTCTGTTCTTTTTTAACATTTCCGTTCCCCATTTTCTACCGAATTGAGGCATTTCATGCCAAGTGGCGGAACTCAATGCTACGCTTTGCTTTCGTACCAGACCGAGTAAAATAACTTACTTTCACGCTTTATTCCTAGCGGGGTAGGTAGAGGATAATCAAAATATTAATTATTATAAATATTTAATAATTTCATTTCCTGGAGTGAGAACTGAACCCACAACCTGGTACGTTGCAAACGTCAAAAGTCAAATGCTTGTGCTTTTGCACCACGACTGGTGTCAAGTCAAGTTAGTAGTAATAATAATGCAAAAATATTAAAGTTCATCAGTTATTTTATTATCGCTGTCTACGTCAAGAGAATGGTGCTTGATGACATTCTTGTAGTATTTTGCGGAGTCGCGAGGACGACGAATGCGCTTCGGATCCTCGAAATCAACGTGGTAAAGTCCAAATTTGAGCCTAAAAATTATAGCAACAATAAATTTTGTCCTAAAAAATCATTTTGATAATTATCAAATTACCCAGAGATTTTTGAATTATCTATTTAATAATACATACATACATACATATCTTCACGCTAAATTTATATCCCGCATATAGCCTACCCTGATATATGCGGGATATAAATATATAAATTTAGTTAAGATTTGACGAGGTTTTTGAGGTATTTGTAATAACTTTTATTTTCGTGTATTTCCTTATAAGCATGTATTTCTGATAGGGTAGTAAGAATAATATATTACTCGTATCCTGATGCCCATTCAAAGTTATCCATTAAAGTCCACGCTGTGTAGCACTTTATGTCCACTTCATCTTCGTATATTGATAGAAGAATCTGTCATCAAAATGTATAACGAAATGTTATTTATAACTTTCAATGATTAAAATAAAATAAAGAATAGCTACATACATAGCTTCAAGCTGTATTCCGTATATAGCAGGGTAGGCAGAGGGAATCTAGTTTTAAGACACCCCGTTCCCCACTTTCCGCCGAATTGAATTTTTGCATGCCGAGTGGTGGAACTCAACGCCGCGCTTTTGCCTTGTTACCAAACCCAGGAAATGAAAAATTCCATTTTCTGGAGTGGAAATCGAACCCACAACCTGTCGCGTTTACAGTCGCACGCGTGTACCTCTGCGCCACGACAGGCGTTATAGAGAATAAATTATGAACAAAATTGAGGGTACACATTATTGTTCTAAATATATATGTGTATATTTTTATAGGAAGGATAAGATAAAAGAGCGTTGGTGTCATCTAAAGGTAAGTAATCACCGCTCTTCACGGCCCCGTTAACACCAGAGGAGCTACAGGTGCGTTATCGACCTTTGAGGTGGGAGTAGCGCGGTATTTGAAGTTACCCATGTCGTCCTGCAAACGCTTCCTCAGGGAGGCCATTCCACAATTCAGTGGCATGTGGAAGGACATTCCTACTAATTACGCTACGCTTCAAATGTAAATATAAACAATTACAGTGGTATTTACATAAGAAAATTTCTTAACTTCTTCTATAAGAACATAGGAAAAGCGTAAAGCTAAAAAAAATATAAGCCATAATTACCTGTTCTAAATGATCTCTGTAGTATTGTACACGCTTATCATCTTTCAGTCCCGGATCATTATCAGCATAACCATTTTCTGTTATATATACTGGTAGTTTTCCATATTTATTCTTCATCCATTTCAATAGATAACGAAGACCTTTGGGGTATATCTAAAATCAGGATATGTTAAGATTTATTCATTGCTAGCTGTTACCCGCGGCTTCGCTAGTCTGGTCAATGGCAGTCCATACTATAGCTTATAGTGTGTATATAAGTTTTTTGAAGTAGTTAGTTTCATTTTTTTTGGAAAACAGTCATGTTTGCCAAAATATTAAAAAAAATAATAATAAAAAGTGTCCTATGTTGTTTTTATACCTTTAAAAATATATATACTAAGTTTCATCATAACAGGTTGAGTAGTTTTCGCGTTAAAGCGTAACAAACAGACACTCACATTTATAATATTAGACGTGCTATGTATTTGTAGTTACTCTCCTTGGTGCGTTAGGAAGAAATTATGACAATAAATTTGTGCGATGTCCACCACACCGTCACGAAATACCGACACCATGAAACTAGCCAGTCAACATTTTAGTTGTTCGTTGTAGTCAACTTTTTATGATATGTAAATAAAATGTAAATGTATATAATGTGCTATAATATAATAAATATTTCTTTTAGTGTATTAAATAACTTTTTTCTCTTATTTTGGTCGTTTCCAAACATAGAAATTTTTAGAAAGATTTTTATCTTGTTACATCAAAAAAGTATACCTTTTTTGCTATGTGCAGCGTGAAGCTAAAAAAATTATTAATAAAAAATATTAATAATAACGTACGTATAACCAATCAGCACCAGTCCATTGTGGTCGAACGGAAAATGTGAAATCAAAATCGTAGTTTCCCTCCATAGGCCATTTGCCGATCGGTTCACCCTCCTTTGCTTTACGTACTGTTCGACCTGTGTAGTAGTTGAAAGCGACGAAATCATATGTTCCTGGACAAACAATATAATTATTTGCTAGGAATATCATTTACTTACATAGCTACACGCTGTATCCCGCATATAACAGGGTAGGCAGAGGTTAGTGTTAAGTTAGTGTTAAGACACTCCGTTTCCCACTTTCCGCCGAATTAAGGCATTGCGTGCTGAGTAGCGGAACTCCACGCCTCGTTTTGCCTTGTTACCAAACCCAGGAAACGAAAAATTCTATTTATTGAAGTGGGGATTTAACCCACAATCTGTCACGTTTACAGTCGCACGCTTGTGCCTCTGCGCTACGTCAGGCGTATTGTTTACTTAGTCCATTTAAATTATAGAAATAGACTTTAATATACGATGAGATACAATACTATTCGCGTATGTCGCTTCCTTTAGTTCCTAATACGTTTACTTCCCACAAACTTACAGCGCCGCACTTATATACTTAAAACAGAAATTACTAATATTGAGCATTATAATATAGCACAATAACACGGAACACTGATTATAATGAACTGAACTAAAGCTAAAATGGCTTTTATACTACTGTGGCGATCCCACTCTTGCTAGGTTATTTTCATCTACCCTCATATTAAAATGTTGCTAATAATATATAATTACTTATAATAAGAATTAATTATCATATATATTTTAATTTCTATACTTTATGTAATAAAGTGTAAAAAATAACAAGAATAATTTCAATTACCTCTAATAAGATCAATTTCCTCTTTACTTAATTCTGGCAATCTTGATTTCGTCCAACCTTGACTCTGACATCTTTCCTTCATGTGCTTCTCTACCATGGGAGGCCAACCACCTTCTTCAGAATATATTGGATATGTGTACACTCCAAGCTAAGAATATATTGTTAGACGTAATTTTTTTTACCTGCAACTGCATCCTGCATATAACAGGGTAGGCAGAGGGAACCTAGTGTCATGACACTCCGTTCCCCACTTTTCGAATTCAAGCATTGTGTGCTGAGTGGTGGAACACAACGCCGCGCTTTACTTTGTCACCAAATCCAGGAAATGAAAATACTAAACTTTTACATTTCCACACACGCTAGGCGTTAATCAAAAAATAAATCAAATTTACAGTTTTATACAGACCAGAAAATCTCTAGCAAGTTCAGCCGCTTCCTCATCCTTTTCATTTTCCGCCTCCAACCAGACAAAAGCATTAGTTATAGCTATGTTACCTAGAATTTAAACATACAATATACAATTTCACTATTTATTATGTAAATACATATTTAACGGATCGCAAGGTACAATTTAGAAAAAAATATCACATTGCGTGGGAGACAGGCGAGGACACCGCGATTATAGATTGAGAGGATGAATATTACTACACTTGTTACAATTTCACGATGAGTTGTTGATTGCACGATGTTGTACTACACAGTAACAAGAACTGTCTTATTAGTAACTAAAATAATTATTTTCATTATGTTCTTACCATTATATTTTGGTCTAAATTCTTTATCATATATTCTCCATGCTTTCGCGTGAGCTAACAAAACGTGTTTGTTACATAAGTAGCTTCCAATTCCAGTACTCATAACTCCTGGTGCATGCATACCCATATTAAAAGAAGCGTCACAGAATGCTGTAGGTTCATTTAATGTTAACAGTAGTTTGACGCGATCAGCATACAGCGAGAACACAACTCGGGCGTAGTCAGCAAACCAATCAACTATTAATGGATTTCCCCATCCTCCTATAGATAACAAAAAAAGGTTCCTTTATTTATATTATTTTCTGATGAACAATTTTAAGATGTTTTACAGTACACGCAATGAATATCAACATGAAGCATGATTTGATTAAGTCACGGCGTTGAATTCCGCAAAGTTGAAAAGTCTTTTTTTTTTCTTTTTTTAGCTTCACGCTATATTCCGGATATGTAGGCAGAGGAAATTTGAGAACCTAGTGTTAAGACACTCCGTTTCTCACTTTCCGCCGAATTGAAGCATAGCGTGCTGAGTAGTGGAGCTCAATGCCGCGCTTTGCCTTGCTATCAAACCCAGAAAATGAAAAAAAAAAAAACTAATCTTTTACATTTTCTGGAGTGAGAATCGTACCCATAACCTGCCGCGTTTACAAAGATCTAATAACATATATATAAAAAGTTACCCAAATCCTGAAAATTCTGGGGTAAGTCCCAATGATATAGAGTTACCACGGGCTCTATATTCTTCGCAAGTAAACCATTAATTAGATTATTATAGTACTCCTTTCCATCTTTACTTATGTCATATGGATAACCAGTTGGCAATATTCGTGTCCATGATAGAGAAAATCTAAAATGAAAAAATATATTATTATTAATCAATATTTCCCTTACAATTAATACATTTCTAATTTTTAGACGATATTCCTATTTAACAAACATCTAAGTATAAATTAAATTATTGTTAATCGCGTTTAAATCTTCTAAATCTATTGATGTATCTATGTTAAAAAAGCAGATCATTCTAAGTACATGTATAACACGACGTGAAAGATTTTATAACAAGCAATTTCATTAGTGAAGCAAAAACTTTTTACCCTTTTTTACAAAAATTACGCGGACGGAGGAGCGTGAGACTTGGCACACTTATAGTTTATTTTTCATGTTTCATCATTCCATACCTATTATATTAGAATGATAAAAAAATATAGAATCTCTATCTTTCCGTTCTATTTAGCGACGTTGCACTAAATATTTCTTTATAGCACCGTCTGTATGACAGTACCTATATGTTAATACGTGAAGGAAAATCTTTGGATCCCTTTTTACGAAAATTATCTGGACGGAAGAGAATAAAACTTGGTACACTTATAGTTGATATAGCGAAGGAGTGTAGAATGATAATACATTTTTAAACAAATGAATAAAAAATAAATATATTAAATATATAAAATTTATATAAAGTGACACATACGTTGCTAGGCAACGGGTTGATAACGTGACAACGGAGACACTAGTAAAAGTAATATTCGTTACCTATAAAAATGCAAGCCCAGCTCTTCAGCCATTTCTATATCTCTCTTCCAGTTGTTGTAGCTATCACACGCTATATCTCCATTAGATGAATCTACAATTCTATCAGGCTTCGAGTGGGTGAAATTATCCCAAATATTCATTGATTTATCTGTAAATATTTAAAATGCTAAATGAGCTGTTTTAAGAGCTGTCGTAACGCAGACACACACGCGTGCGACTGTAAATACGACAGATTGTGGGTTAGACTTCCACTCCAGGAAATAAAAAATTAAATAATATTTAGTATTTTCATTTCCTTGCTCTGGTAACAAGGCAAAGCGGCGTTGAGTTCCGCCAGTCAGCAAACAATGCCTCGATTCGGGGGAATGTGGGGAACAGATATGTTAGAAGAGAACGTAGTGTCTTAACTCCAGGTTCTCTGGTTCCAAAATAAAAACTGTTTTAAACGAATTTGGTTAAAAAGTTATTCTTCAAATAGAGATTCCAAAAAAAAATTGATAGCTGCATTTCAAAAACTTTCAAAAAGCCACAAAAACACCTCAGACCATATTGGTAAATATATAACATTTTCTATCGTTACTCTATGACTCTATATATTATGACCAAAGAAAATCTTACCGGCTGCATTCCATCCTCCTTCTATTTGGTAAGCCGAAGTTGCCGCTCCAAATCGGAAATCATCAGGAAACTTGGCACTTTGAACAACGGCAACTATAAAGGTACTGAAAGGGTATTGTTTTTTATAACATGCTTTTGAACGTGATTTTAACCGATTTTAAAACGGTGGATTAATTTGAATTTTTGCATACTTATTAAGGATCGATGACAATACAATAGTACAAAAAGTACAAAAAATAATCTTAGCAACGTGATTTTTTTGTGAAAAATTGTTGTAGTAAGAAGCTTTTTTGAAAAATTGAAGAAAAACGTAAAAATATTGTTTTTTAAAAGCGTGGAGTGCTTTTTAAGTAATCTATTGACATGGTGTCTGGTGGTGCTTATTAGCATATTTATGTTTTTTAATAACGCCTAACGCCTGTCGCGGTGCAGAGGCACAAGCGTGCGACTGTAAACGCGACAGGTTGTGGGTTCGATTCCCATTTCTTGGGTTTGGTAACAAGGCAAAGCGCAGCGTTGAGTTCCGCCACTCAACACGCAATGCCTCATTTCGGCGGAAAGTGGGGAACGGAATTGTTGAAAGAGAATGGAGTGTCTTAACACTAGATTCTCTGGTTCCCTCTGCCTACCCCGCTACATGCGGGATACAGCGTGAAGTTAAAATAAAAAAGTTTTTTAATTGTTATTTATTAAGATTAATATATAATATATCAATAAAATTTATACCTAAAATTATATGATCATAAAAATAATATACATTTTTTTTATTTAGAATAAAAAATGCTTCCGGAATATCAATATTAGTTCCAGTTCCATTGTGAAAAAAATGGCACAAGAACATGAATGAAATATTTTTATGTTTTTGTGAAATAAAAAATAGTTTTATAGAAATTGATCTGACAACTTATATTGACTACCAAATTAACTGCGAAAGTTTAAGTTTCTGTACCCCAGACATTGCGTTCGGAGAGGCGGAACTCAACGCTGCGCTTTGTCTAGTACCTTGCTTAGTGGGGAACAGAAATCTTAAAAGAAAACGGAGTGTCTTAATACTAGGTTCTCTGGTTTCCTCTGCCTACTCTGCCATGTGCGGGATATAACTTCAAGCTAAAAAAGTTCAACTTACAATAAAATGCACATACTGGCATACTCACCACACAATCACTGTCTTCCACCACATCACGATATTGCCTTTAGGATCGCTGCTGAACCTTTAGTGCTTCTGCGCCTTCCTCCTAACTAACGTCCCATACAAGGAGCTCCTTCATATATATATACTAAATATTTTATCTCCTTTACCTAATTCTTAAGGCATTTATCCTGTTTACATATATTTTGATGATATAATTCATGCACTTAGATAAGTATTTGCATAATAACACGGACGTTTCCTTTGTTTGGTGCATATTATTTTGAGGCTTCAAAATATTCTCGAATAACTAAAATAATTAATTTACAAGATATCCTTCTACTATATTAAATTCTGTATAATATTTGTTAAGAATAGTAGAGTTATGTCATTTCAATATTCAGTGGACGATGGTGAGGATGTTCTCCTTATCGTCGCAATGAGGGAAATTACGATAAAAAGTATTGAGACAGGAAACTCAATAATATTTAGGAAAGAAATGATAAAAAACGTATCCCATAATTTAAGACAAAATGAATCAGAGTGTGGTTACGAGCTTGTACGCACTGTCGACTAGTCGTCGGCAACAACCAAGTTGCCAGCGACTAGTCTACAGTGTGTATAAGCTCTAAGCGTGGCGGTCGTAGAACTTCTAGTCGTAGTCGTAGATCTTATCCTTGGGTGCGCGTTTTATTTGTTTTGATGATCCTGATACCTCTGCCGCTGTTGTCACCGACTTTACCGCTGTTGTCACCGACTATTTCTTTAGGGAATGGAACTTTATGTTCCATATGTCACATATGCCGAAATTTAAAGTACAATAAATTTCACCTTTCTATTACCACTTATACAATATCTACTACTACGTCTATGACTACGTAAAAGAATACTATACGATTATAGATTATAACGAATTACATACATACATAGCTTCACGCTGTATCCCGCATATAACAGGATAGTCAGAGGGAACCTAGTGTTAAGACAGTGAGTAGCTTAATTTAGAATCTTGAGATAAACCAAAATTTACCAGATATATTCGAAACGAACAAGAAATAAAACAATTTAGTTGTAAATAATTTATTGTGACATTTATCATAAATTTCATAAAAAAACTAAAATACATTACTGCAGTAGAGCTGCAAACTCCTCTTCTTATTATGCCATTCCTGGCCAATATGTTGTATGACATCAAGGGGCAGGTATAGCTCGCATATTTGATTTTTGAAAATAAATTTTTGTCTTGCCTGATTAGGCAAAGGCTTAATAATTCTAAAAAGATTGACTCTAATCAAGAATATTTGATTAAATATGAATATTCCAACATTCTAATATCTAAATTTAAATCATTTTATTATTAGTGTAAATATAAATTCTATTACCTAAAACATTTACTGTTATAAAGAGCCATCTGGTGATCATATAAAGAATTGCGTAGTAAGTGACTATAAAAGTAAACTCATGCCCAAGCAAATACGTTTCCTAGGACTGTGCAAGCAGAGCAGCAGAGGGCGCTAGACTTAAAAAATGGACAAAATTAAAGATGCCCAAAAAGTTTCAAATTAAACAATTTAAGGAGGAAATGATGCCTATGTAAATGACATTAACGAGAAAGTTACTAAATAAAAGGATAAAATACAAAAAACAAAAAGAACTTGGTAACCAAATAAATTTCTTTAACCCTTAACAACCCAGTAAGCTTTTCAAACTTAACTGACCAGAAGTGTCCAACGGACACGCCGTGTAAAATTCCAAGGTGTACTATAATTTTAGACTTTAATGTGGTTTTAAACAATAGTATTAATTTATTTATATATACATATTATTTATTTATATATACATATTATATATATACATTATTTATATATACATTTATAATTTTAAAATTGTATACTTTATTTATTTATCAATTACAAACATTACAAATGATTTTTTTAGCATACATTACCGTTGCATTTATCGCAGCACTGTTTAGATGTTCTGAATTTTTTTTGCAGGGCAAATGTAACAACGCTTCTTTTTTTTGTAGCAGGTTAAGAAGATTGACCTGCTTCGTGATTAATCCTACTACATTTATAATAGCTGCTAAATGATAATTTGTCAGGCCCTTTTTGTTACTTCTCTTTATGTGCGGTGTAAAATTTCGATTGTGTTTGTTACTTTACATCGATTTTGTAACATTCTTTGCTCTTCAGAATTCGTATCTATGGCTATAATTTCTAGGATATGTTCGTTGAAAAAAAACTTGAAACTCTCTATTTGGATCTATTATCAGGAATTATATAGTGGCGAGGAGTTCTACTTTACTTCTCCGGTTCTAATTTTTACTTCGTTTCATCTCTGCGGTTAAAAGTTTGGGTATATGAAACGTATACTTGCAATAGTACATTATCACTGTCAATCCATAATTGTTAATCTTCATCTTCAGAAGCTTGTTCTGTCGCATTACTTTACTATCAGAACAACTGTCAGCAGCAAAAATTTCATTATCATTTTCTCAAGAGCACTTTGAATTTCAATTTCTGTTAGTTTTGTATTAGCCATTTTACTAAACTAAAAAGATTCCGGCACTTTTATTACGTGACACACGCCTGAGTACGGATACAAAATAATCGGAACTATGAGTGCTTATACCACAACTATTTCTATATAAACAAATTCTTTGAGATTTATTATAATTACCCACTTACTGCGATACAATTCTGAGTAAAATGTAAATAAACAGTCCACTTTTATACTCAAGCCCATCAAAGTTTTACCTAATGTGTCGGACACTTGTGGGTCGATAAGTTACTATTTTAGTTTATTGTTAATAAATGCTATACTATTCACATTGTAAAAAAAATTATTACAGATTTAGAATCTTGAAACCTTGCAGATAGAATAAATAAAGTGGTTTTTCGTAGAAATAAATATTTAACTTTTTATGAGTAAATGAACAAAAAATTGTGTCCGCGTGACACTTGTGGGTTGTATAATAAGTAATATAGTAAGACATATAATATTAAACCAATCCAGAGGAGATACTTAAATAACGAAAAGAAATCCAAGTAGGTAGAAAGTGGAAAGGGCAAAAGGAAAATAGTCCTGGGAAAAACAATATCCCAGAAGAACGAAGCCTTATTGATAGAACCAATTACTATTAACACTGAAAGCTAATTAAAACATAACCGAATCGACCTTTTGTGGGCAAATTTATAAATAGAAAGATTACCTTCTGAAGTACGAAATGAATACATTACGAATGAAACTTTCTTGGCACTGTTACCTGTGAGTCTCTAAAAAAATGTGGGTTACTTACAAATACAACAATAAAGTGTTTTAGCCACGAGATATATCATGAGCCGAGGCATGATACAATAACTATATTTTCATACATACATATATAGCTTCAGGGAATCAGAGAACCTAGTGTTAAGACACGCCGTTCTCCGTTCCCTCTGCCGAATTGAGGCTTTGCTTGCTGAGTGGTGGAACTCAACGCCGCGCTTTGCCTTGTTACGAAACAAAGGGAATGAAAATACTAAACTTTTACATTTCCTGGAGTGGGAATCGAACCCACGACCTGTCGCGTTTAGTCACACGTTTGTGCCTCTGCGCCACAACAGGCATTATTTACATATTTTTATATTTTCATATAAAGACAAATAACAATTACAATCTAAACCTCAGTGGAAAAAGTTTCCTATATGTCGTGAATGTGAATCATTAAAATATTTTTTATTAGTGACATTGTAATATGTATTACTATATTATAGTGGTACCTGGTCCCCTCTGTCACAGCGTGAAGTTAAAAAAGAAAAAGAAAAAATATTATAGTTAATCTGGCGGAAAGTGGGGAACAGATTTGTTGAAAGAGAACGGAGTGTCTTAACACTAGGTTCTCAGGTTCCCTCTGCCTATTCCTGCTATATGCGGGATACAGCGTGAAGTTAAAAAAAAATGAAGAACTATTATAGTTATACACTTAACCCTTCACCAATCACGAGGTAGATTAAATGTTAGGCAATCTAGATTCGACACAATTTTGTTTTAAGATCTAGGGTAAGGCAAGCACTATGCATATCAACATTGATGGACTAATGATCATTATATCTCACATGATAGATTCAAATTTATCGCAGAATAAATAATTATTTATTTGTCTTTTTTCTATTTTGACTTTAAACCAGTATTTTTAAGATTAATAAGAATTGGTTCGCTTCCCGGTATTTTTGAACACCGAAGTAAAAACGAGGATAATTTTTAATCTCTAACGGCAAATCCTGCATAATAGTTATTTGCTATAAATTCAAAAGATCACGCCTAAGAATCATGGTCCAATTAATTCACTAATATGATAACTAAAATATTAGAAAAACAAATATGATGTTTTGACACAAATTTGTATTGTTTTTTTCCTTCTTGAGGTTTTAGCCAAAACATTTGTTTCTATTCCATAGCTACGAGGTTGTGATGCTAGAGGCACAAACATAAATGCTACAGGTTTTGGGTTCGATTTCCACTTCAAGAAATGAAAGTATTAAATAATATTTAATATTTGAGAAAAGAAAATATTAAATAATATTTTTCTTTTCCTCGTGGCGTTGCGTTCCGCTATTTGCTATAGACAATACCTCAATTCAACGGAAAATGGGAAATGGAAAAGTTATAAGAGAACGGAGTGTTAAGAACGTTTTCTGGTTCCATCTGCCTACCTCGCTATGTGCAAAATTGATACCTATTTTTTTTTATCTTCACGCTGTAACCCGCATATAGCAGGGTAGACAGAGAGAACCTGAGTACATAGTGTTAAGACACTCCGTTCTCATACAAAAATTAAATCGATAGCTTGGTAACCAATATCGTAGATATTGTAGACAATATCTACGATTAACTATCTCAATAGCGTCAGCGGTCAAATGAAGGTTACACCATAACTCTCAGTGAAATTAGCATCAACAATTAACATTGATAACGCGAGCGAAGCCGCGGATAGCGGCTAGTATGGAAAATTTTTAAAATCGGATGAATACAGTTAAGTTGTAAATCAATATCGTGTTAATTAATATTTTCATTATTTTACCTCAAATATTATAATGTTGCGTCTAATTACATTATTTAATAGAGTAACAATATTATTGATGATAAATAATGAAGTAACGATATGGCGCATTGGTTATGGATTCGATCAATCAAAGAAGTGATTATATTAAAATATTTTTTTTCTCCTCCGCTCTGATAAAAGCACAGTGTGTTCCGTCACTTATCGCGGTAACTAGAGAATGTAGGGTCTTACCACTGGGTTCTTTTTGAATACCTGAAGTAGGCTATGCGGGAAAAACGTAAAGCTAAATATATTTATTAATAAATAATGACAGGCATGGCGCGGAGGGGCAAGCGAGTGACTTTAAACGCGACAGGTTGTAGGTTCGATTCCCACTCCAGGAAATGTTAAAGTTTAGTATTTTCATTTCCTGGGTTTGGTTACAAGGCAAATGGCGGCGTTGAGTTCCGCCACTCAGCACGCAAATTAGGCGGAAAGTGGGGAACGGAGTGTCTTAACACTAGGTTTCAGCTTTCCTCTGCCTACCCTGCTATATACGGAATACAATGTGAAGCTAAAAAAAATTAATAAAATAGTTAATTTTAGTATGAAATTTCGATAATATATATTGACGAAAAAATCGCTTGGGTATATACATTTTTTCTTCTACAAATCTTCGGCAAATAGCAGCATAGGGAAAGAATACATACATACATAGCTTCACGTTGTATCCCGCATATAGCAGGGTGGGCAGAGGGAATCAACCGGAGATACCTTCAGTAAGAAAATTATGCAACATTTATACCGGAAATACCGGAAATAATTTTTCCAATGCACTCAAAATATTAAAAAAATATTCTCCTGATTCTCTTCGCTCTCGCAAATCAGTAACAACTGAAAATTTAAGTTCTCACAAAAGATGAAATTTGAAACTGACTTGTATCAAAATGAACCGTGGGATCGCGATATCTTTCTGGTTGTAGTTACGCCATAATTTAACTGACAAACACGGAAAAGTGGGGAATGGAGTGTCTTAACACTAGGTTCTCTCTGCCTACCCTGCTATATGCGGGATACAGCGTAAAGCTATATATGTATGTATGTAAAAACACAGGATATCTTCAATAAAAGATGAAAAAATTTTGTTTTCTGAATATTTAAAAAAACACGACTAGGAAGCGGAGCCCAATTGGACTATTTTAAGTAAAGAGCATCTTCACGAAGTACGAAAGTAAGCTTTTATGTTTTCTTTAAGGCAACATTTAAATAATTATTAGTTACATATATGGCCAGTACTGCTATTATAGTTATATAACTGTAATTTAAATGTGTATAACCTAAAACTTCCTACTAGTCTAAGATGACAGATCATTCTTACACAGACCTAATAAATATTGAAATAAAGCTATATATATACATGACAAAACTTAAATGATATTTATAACTTAAATGTCAAAAATGATTAAGATATGAACAAAAAAAAAGAAAATCGGCTTCAAAGAAAAAGCATTAAAAAGTATAATTATTACTAAAAACTCAAAAATGACTCGTCAGAACGAGTAAGACCTAACTTAATTTAAATGGGACCTCATGATGATGATGACCTCAGATGTAATAACTATAATAAAAAAAGGAGTATCACTAAATTAGGTTCATCCAGTAAAAACATTCCAATTCTCCTCGTTTTAGAAGTCGGTTAACAATTAATTTAATAATAATTTTGTCCTGAAACTAACAGCATGATCTGTTGCTGTCCACTGTTAATTGGATATACAATAATACACGTGATTGGCGTATTTTACAGCTATTGATTATATGTGTAGGAAGTACCGTAAAATATAAACAAACACGGGATATCTTCAATTATCCTTTAATTATGTATAGGGAAAAAATGATGTGAGGGAAAACTGTACTGTAATAACAAATCAATCGACGTAATTCAATTATCTAATATTGTTCAATTTGTGTTTTGAAATCCATGTAGACAGTAAAATTCAGATTTTAACGAAAAAAGGGAACTGTTAAATTCAGAACCGTCAGATCTTAACTTTATTTAAATGAATGCAAATCAAAAGCTTCTCATCATTAGCTATCAAATAAAAAAAAATCATCAAATTGATAACCTCTTCTTTATTGGAAATATTTTAAAAGGCGTGATTGTAAAAATAATTTATTAGATATAATAAAAAAAATAGAATATGATTTATAATATTTATATTTGCCTACTATAATTATATTTATTTTTTTATTTATACTGAATTGCACTAGCGTTATTCCCTTTTTCTCTTTTGATTTGTCCCTATGCTTAACGAAGGTTGTCTGTAAGAGATTGGTTGAAGCAATAAGACCGCCTTTGCACACAGATACACGAGTTCATATTATTGTTTCCTCTTCTTTTATATTTTATTGTGTGTGCAATAAAGATTATTCTATTCTATTCTATTCTATTTTTGAAACCACTAGACGGATTCAAATTATTTTTTTTTCTGAATAGTTCTTTGCCCTGGCAAGACTTAGGATATAATTAATTTTGAAAATTGGCATACTTAATGTAGATCCATAACAAAATGGCTAAACTGAAAAAGGAAAAGACACCTTAATAAAAAATATTCAGCGTCATGGAAGTTTTCTGTTACCCTATTGTTTTTTTAATTTCACTCTGTCCCGTATATAGCTAAGTATGCAGAGGGAACCTGAGAATCTAGTGTTAAGACACTCCGTTCTCTTATGATACGTTCCCATTTTAAAAATATTATAAACATTTAAAATCAGGGACAACTTATTAAGAACATGATAGTTTAGCAAAATTTAATACATAAGGAAATGCTGCTTTAGCAAATATGTTTAGTGTAATGAGCACTTTCTATTAACATAATTATAGCAATTGAAAATCCGGCAAATCTGATGAAATATTCATAATAGATTATCTAACTAAAATAAATAAGTAACTGACGTATTCACAAAAAATGTTCAGTAAGGTCAGATTTCGATGATTTTAAAACCTTAAAAAATTGGAGACATCGCGAGGCAGTGTTGTGACACTGTCTGTGTCTAACTGTATAATCGATGGTGGTAGGTTTGAGTAAATTTCATAAAAAACTATATACTTTCACTTGAAAGTATATAGTTTTTTATGAAATATAGTCGTATTGCCCTACTCCCATAAATCTAGTAGCTAAACAATCCGTTCTCTGCTTTCCACCTGAATTCGTGAAATTTCGTGTTCAGTAGTGGAACTCAACACTGTAGCTTTCTACCAATGGGAATAGAAACCATATTTTTAAAATTATGATCGTTTCCCCGATTGTGAATTTACAGACGTTATCTCATTATCTAGACACATATAAAGGATGTCCCAAAATTAACGCAAGATTTGACTTTGCCGCCATTTGCTTTTATATTCATTATTCATTCGCTATAAAAGACTAAAAATGGTATTTCCTATTTAATTCAAATCTTGCGTTAATTTTGGGACACCCTATATAATAATATATTTTTTTTATTATCAACAGGCTTATGTTTCACAGCAGAAAGCCTGATGTTAAGCGTTGTTGACGGTGACACATGCTTGCCTAGCAACTTTGATATGTGTTATATTAAAATATACATAAACAGGGATAATGTAATAAGGATAAGGAAAAGGAGATCAATTATTAGGGTATAAATATACAGGAGCGGTTAGTAAAGACATTAGTTGGGAGGAAGGTGTGGGAGCGCTTTGAGGGTTCAACAGCGACAGAAAGACGATTACGCGATGTGGTGGAAGACTGTGATTGTGTGGTGAGTATGCCAGTATATGTAACTTTAACTTTTGCAGTCAATTTGATAATTTATCTATGATAAATAATCACCGTGCGGGAACTGATCCCATGACTGCTGGGTGTCAGATATTACTTAACTTCCGACTAGCGATTAAGCTCGTCTCATTTCTAGTATTCTCAAAACTCTTCTTAACAAGAGATGTAGTCTATCTGAATCACTTTAAACATTTTTAATACATATAAGAACATGTCCACTTCTCCACCACTTGGGACTAATCTGACGTTACACCAATTTCTGCAAATCCTAAAATGTTTCAATCATTTTCTTATTCTATCTTTCTCAAAATGGATTTTTACTAAATTAAAAAAAATGACTTTGATATCATTTTTGAGGCATAGAATTTTATTGTTATTAAAGTTAAAAAAATGTATCTTTCAGCACCATTTTGGGCGCATACGTTGTTCAAAGTGCCAAGACACTTTCCAAGTTTCCAAAAGGTTTTCGATTTGGAGCGGCAACTTCATCTTACCAAATAGAAGGAGGATGGAACGCAGCCGGTAAGATTGTTTTAGTCTTTAATATATAAAGTCATAGAGACGATAGATAATAGGTTAGTATACTAGTAAGTAACTTAATGTCCACAAATATTTAACATTTTGGTTTAAAACTTATTATGGTCTTTTTAACCTTTTCGAAATGTTATTTTTAAAAAAGAACAAAATCTTTATTTAGAGAATAGCTATAATAAATTCGTTTAAAAAAATATTTAATATTTTAAAATATTTATAGATAAGTCAATGAATGTTTGGGATAATTTCACCCACACGAAGCCAGACAGAGTTGCAGATTTGTCTAATGGAGATGTAGCGTGTGATAGCTACAACAACTGGAAGAGAGATATAGAAATGGCTGAAGAGCTGGGCTTGCATTTCTATAGGTAAGGAATATAACTTTAATAAAGTACCAGAACAATTAAATTGTTTATTATAAAATCATTCACGTCGTGTTAGTGATTAGAATGTTTTGCTTTATTGGCATAGAACACATCAACAGATTTAGGAGATAATCATTTAAGCGCAATTAACAATAATTCAATTTATACTTACATATTTGTGATAAGTGGGGAATGGATTTGTTGAAAGAGAACGGAGTGTCTTAACACTAGGTTCTCAGGTTCCCTCTGCCTACCCTGCTAGATGCGGGATACAGCGTGAAGTTAAAAAAAAATATTTGTGATATAGGAATATCTAAAAAAAATATGTCGGAAATGTTGACCGTAAAATATTCAATATTAATGTTATTGACGCTTACCTTTTTCATTTTAGATTTTCACTTTCTTGGTCACGAATATTGCCAACTGGTTATCCATATGAAATAAGTAAAGAAGGAACGGACTACTATAACAATCTAATTAATGGTTTAATTGCGAAGAATATAGAGCCCATAATTACTCTATATCATTGGGACTTACCGCAAAATCTACAAGATTTGGGTAACTTTTTTATTTTATAAATGTTATTAAATGTTTTTTAGCGACATTCAACGCCGTAGTTAATCAGATCGAAAAAATATATATATATATAAAAAATATTCCTCTGAATGTGCATCGTATTGATTATTCATTCGTGTACTGTCTGTCAAACACCTAAAATGATTTCATCAGCAAATAATATATTTAAAGAAGCATTTTTTTTTTGCTATCAATAGGAGGATGGGGCAATCCATTAATAGTTGATTGGTTTGCTGACTACGCCCGAGTTGTGTTCTCGCTGTATGCTGATCGCGTCAAACTACTGTTAACATTAAATGAACCTACAGCGTTCTGTGACTTTTCTTTCAATATGGGTCTTCATGCACCAGGAATTATTAGTACTGGAATTGGAAGCTACTTATGTAACAAACACGTTTTGTTAGCTCACGCAAAGGCGTGGAGAATATATGATAAAGAATTTAGACCTAAATATAAAGGTAAGTCAAGTCATAATAAATATAATTAATTAAGTTACTTACATATATTTACGTAAGAAATGGTAAAATTATAGATTTGTTTTAATTTTTAGGCAAAATAGGTATAACTAATGCTCTCTTATGGTTGGAGGCGGAGAATGAAAAAGAGGAAGACGCGGCTGTACTTGCTAGAGAATATATGGTTCGTGTAAAACTTCTTTAATTGAACGTAATTATTATTTTTTGCTTAATTTTACAACTAACAATATTATTTTAGCTTGGAATGTACACATATCCAATATATTCTAAAGAAGGTGGTTGGCCTCCCATGGTAGAGAAACACATGAAAGCAAGATGTGAGAGTCAAGGTTGGAAAAAATCTAGATTGCCAGAATTAAGTAAAGAGGAAATTGACTTTATTAAAGGTAATTTAAATTATTCTTAATATTTTCTATAGTATTCATAAAGTAAAGAAATTAAAAATTTATATAACAGTTTAATTATTTCCTATTATTAGTAAAAATATGTTCATAATAAATAATCATATTTCTGTTCAGGAACGTCCGATTTCGTCGCTTTCAACTATTATACAGCTCGAACAGTACGTAAAGCAAAGGAGGGTGAATCGCTCGGCCAATGGCCTATGGAGGGCAATTACGATTTCGATGTGATATTTTCTGTCCGACCAGAATGGGAAAATGGTGCTGATTGGTTCTATGTACGTATATATTTATTGATTTTTTGAAAATATTTTACATTTCACTAAAAATATTTTAGGATATTTACAACTACAAAAGACAGCATCTCTGTCTAGGTAGACCATGTAATGACAAAATCTTAACATTGATGACAAAATCTCAACCTGATTTTAGATATATCCCAAAGGCCTTCGTTATCTAGTGAATTGGATGAAGGACAAATTTGGAAACCTACCAATTTATATAACTGAAAATGGTTATGCTGATACTGATCCTGGATTGAATGATATTAAACGCGTGCAATATTACAAAGATCATTTGGAACAGGTAATTGGCGCTGATAAAGAAATTAATATGGCTAATTTATTTGGAGCATATTTTCCTTTAAATATAATTTCAATTAAAATAATATCATCACGAGTATTGTGTATATATATGAATGAATTCGATACTTTGATAGAAATGATAGAAATGTGTAAGACACCGAATATTATAAATAATAGTTCGTTTCTATATTTTGGTGACAGGTTCTTCTATCAATATATGAAGATGGAGTGGACATAAAGTGCTACACAGCGTGGACTTTGATGGATAACTTTGAATGGGCTTTCGGATACAAGTAATATTTTATATTTATTAATATAATTTATATACTTTCTTTAACGTTCTTTTTCTAATTTATATACTTTCTTAGTAGGCAGAAAGTAGGGGGTAGTGTGATGGGTCACTAGTTTTTTAGTGGGCATAGATCTCTTCACTGCTGACTGTGAACAGAGGAACTGAAGTGAACAGAGTAATTTGACATAGTTGAAGCTTATAATGAATATAAGTAAAAAAAAGACAGTAGATATTATTTATAACAATGCATAAAACACATTTAATTAGTGCAATACATATTACACACATTGTGCTTAATAAAAAAAAAGTGACACACAATTAGCTGAAGTAACGCGTATGCTACGTTCAACGGGTCTATTAATTAAAAAAAAATAGTTATTTTATTTTTCTATGAAATTAACATTACATAGAAAGTCAAATGAATTTAAAAATATTATATAATGTTAACGCCTGTCGTGTCGCAGACGCACAAGCCTGCGACTGTAAGCGTGACAGGTTGTGGATTCGATTCCCACCCCAGGAAATGTTAGTATTTTCATTTCCTGGGCTTGGTAAGAAGACCAAGCGAGGCGTTGAGTTCCGCCACGCAGCACGCAATGCCTCTATTCGGCGGAAAGTGGGGAACGGAATTGTTGTACGAGAACGGAGTGTCTTCACAAGGTTCTCAGGTTCCCTCTGCCTACACTGCTATATGCGGGATACAGCTTGAAGTTAAAAAAAAAGTGATAATAATAATATGATGTTGCTCTCATTTTCAGGCTCAAATTTGGACTTTACCAAGTTGATTTCGAGGATCCGAAGCGCACTCGTCGTCCTCGTGCCTCCGCTAAGTTCTACAAGAATGTCATCAAACACCATTCTCTTGATGTAGATGACGACAATAAAATAACTGATGAACTTTAATAATATTCTTGTATGTACTTTGTGGTGTACAATAAAGTGTAAATAAATAATTATTTGTTTCATTAATACTTACCTAATTACTGGTATTAACTAGCTAAGACAAATTTTATATGCTGAATGAAAGAGAGAGAGAGAGAAAAAGAGAGAGGGGGAAAGAGAGAAAGAGAAAGATAGCAACAAGAAATTTTATAACGTTATTTCATTTTTTCAGTTTCATGTTTTTTTCCGCATAGTAGAGTAGTCAATGAAATCGCTCTGCATTTTGATTATCTTCAAACATTTATTTGAATATTTCTCAACTCAACAAATACATACTTTAAAATGGAAAAAGTTTTAATATAACAAATAAAACTTTATTTAATATTGTAATTACATACATACATAGCTTCACGCTGTATCCCGTATATAGCAGGGTAGTCAGAGGGAACCTAGTGTTAAGACACTCCGTTCCCCACTTTCTACCTGAAATGAATGAATTGAGGCATTGCGTGCCGAGTGGCGGAAATCAACGCCGCGCTTTTGCCTTGTTACCAAACCCAGGAAATGAAAAATTCTATTTCCTGGAGTGGGAATTGAACCCACAACCTGTCGCGTTTACAGTCGCACGGTTGCGCCTCTGTGCCACGACGGGTGTTCAGCGCAATATTATAATTATATAATTTAATATTTTTTCAACTTTGTAAACAGAGCGAACGGAGTGTCTTGACACTACACTTTTCGTCTGAATTGCAGACGCGTAAGATTTTTTTGTAGTATTTAAGTTTAATTTCTCAAAAATGAAAATTTTACAATAATTAAACCAATATATATTTTTTTTTAAATATGTGGCTTTTTAAAACACACTAAAAGGTCTATTGGTTTTGTACTTGTAGTTTTACAATTGAGTTGTCGATTCGTTTGTATTTTTTTATGTCTGTAACCGCATAATTTTTTACTGGGTAAATCAATGTTGACGATACTTTGAAGTTTTAAAGTGTTAACCACACACTTAGGAAACGTAAAACGTATTTAATAAAAAAAAATATACATAAAAAAATTGTAAAAATCTCTCTACAGAAATGCTAACAACATAAATAGGTTGTAAAAAGCGTATAAGAATTTCGACGCAGCCGGATATAGAACGCATGGCTTAGTGGTCAGAGTGCTTGGACGGTTTCCAAGAGGCGCGGGTTCGAGTCTCGCTTCGTTTAAATTTTTATACGTTTTCTAAAAATATGTTTCTCGATTCTTTTTTATACGGTAGCTAGTGCTTCTGACGTATTTCCATTTATTCATAACTAGTATCCCCGTTAACGCGTTAACAACGCGTTGCCTAGTAACTTATATGATACTCTATATAAAAATGGATGTCAAACTATGGTAGTAAAATGTATTTTAATAATTTAATATATTTTTATGCATTGTTTTTAAAAATCGCTATATAAACTATAAGAGTGCCAAGTTTCATGCTTCTCCGTCCGCGTAATTTTCGTAAAAATTCGTACAAACTCTTTGCTTCACGTATTAATATACTCGTATAGATAATTCAACTTTTGAGTGCAATTTTTTTGAACTAGGTTTTCTTTTTTTGTTAAAATGTTCATTATACCGTGTGTATATTTTATTCTTTGAACTAAAATCGCAACACGGTAAAAACTCTTTCATATTTTCCCCAAGTGTCATTAAAATAATTTTCATTATTGATATTGATTGAACGCCTGTCGTGGCGCAGAGGCACAAGTGTGTGACTGTAAAGCGACAGGTTGTGGGTTCGATTCGTACACCAGGAAATGAAGTATTTTCATTTTCTGGGTTTGGTAATAAAGCAAAGCGCGGCGTTGAGCTCCGCCACTCAACACGCAATGCCTTAAATCTGCGGAAAGTGGGGAACGGAATTGTTGAAAGAGAACGGAGTGTCTTAATACTAGGTTCTCAGGTTCCCTCTGCCTACCCTACTATATGCGGGATACAGCGTGAAGTTAAAAAAAAATGATATTTCAATGTTAATCATTAATTATACTTTAATTAATAATTTAACTACTAAGTATTTACTGGAGATGCATTTTTAAATGGTATTCAGATGCTTATTTTAAATTTACAAATGGAGACACAATGAGCAAGTATATATTATACTTGCTACCTGCTGACCACAGCTATTCTACAAAAAGAAATTGTATTACGCTGGTTCTTTTATAGTATTTATATAATTTGGATAATACTAGTAGAAAAAAAAATATTTTGCTTCACGCTTCGTACTGCGGGATATTCAGAACCTAGTGTCAAGGGAGATTATCCGAAACAAACAACATATAAAAATTGTAAAAAATGCTATATTGGTATATGTTCTGTATTTGTATTCATTATTAATAGCTTTCTTTTATAAAAATTGTAAAACAAATTTGTTTTGGTATATGTACCGTAGATATATTTATATGTATGCAGTAAAAAGCGGTTATTTTAATAATATAAACAGACATTCCAATTTTACTTATATATTTAAACTTTAAAAAGACACTTAATAATTTCGAATTTCATGACATTTACGTAAGAAACGCAACCGTTTCTTTTGAATTGAATTCAAATCATAACTTTTTAATATTTTTAATAAAAAAGAAGCGAAGCGAACGCGAAGAGGCACAAGCGTAGACTGTAAACGTGACAGGTTGTCGGTTCGATTCCCACTCCAGGAAATGCAAAAATTTAGTATTTTCAATTCCTGAGATTGGTAACAAGGCAAAAGCGCGGCGTTGAGTTCCGCCACTCAGCACGCTATGCCTCAATTCGGCAGAAAGTGGGGATCAAAATTGTTGAAAGAGAACAAAAAAAATAACATACCTAAATATATGAATAGAAACAGGAAGGAAAAGACGAATTTTTGTCAAAACATATTTGTTTTTCTAATGCTAATTAACTTATCTTATTATTCGAAAATTAATTGGGTCACGGTTCCTCATTGTGATTTTATCCGAATTCAAATAACGACCTCGTTCTCAAACCGACTGTTTTTTATGTGTGTTTCAGTAATACATTTTACCCAACTGTCAGAAGAGGATTATGTTTTTCGCGCGTATCATGTATGTTTGTAATATTCTTTATTATCTCATATCTTAGAAACCCCTGGACAGATTTATATAATTAAGGTGACGTTAGATAGGTATTTATAGTCCAAGTGTTCTAAGATATGTGACGTCACTTCTTAATTCAATATGGCGCCCTGAATATGAAAACGTCATAAACAGGGGCTGTAGTGAAGCGCCCGTGTACAATGAATCCTTGCAATTTTATGCCCAATATTTTCTTTCTTGATCTTGTCTTTTTTGTAAACTCAATTATAATTATTTCACGTTCACATTTTCATGGCGACCTTTTTTTCTAGCTCTTACACCTTGTTGGACTTTGTTTCTTTTTTGCACACTTCATTACAATACGTGGAGCTTCCACATTCTCCTGGCGACGTTTTTTTAGGAACCGTGGTGCATCAGAGAGCGCCAAGGCGCCCCCTGAGACGGCGGCGCCCGTGTGCATTGCACACCCAGCATTATAAGTTAAGCCGCCCCTGGTCATGAATAAAAACAAAAATCTTTGATGGGTACCCATTCTTCAATCAATCAAATCAAGGGGTCATGTAAAATATAAAATGTGTCCCAATTGTTAATATTTTCATTTTTAGTGTCTATTAACGATTTGTCAACTTATTCATGATTGGTACGAAATCAAAACGGAATTATAAATCACTACCATAGCGTTTAAATAGGAATTTTCCACTACGCCCCGATGGCATTTTGTATAGCAATTTTTTTTTTTAACTTTTCGCTCTTTCCCGCATATATTGCAGGGTTGTCAGAGAGAACCTATTGTTAAGACACTTCGGTCTCTTAACATTTTCGTTCCCCATTTTCCACCAAATTAAGGCATTGCATGTTGAGTGACTTTGCCTTGTTACCAGAGCGAGGAAATGAAAATACTAAATATTATTTCATTTTTTTCCTGAAATAGGAATCGAAACCGCAACCAGTCGCGTTTACAGTCGCACGCTTGTGCCTCTGCGCCACGACTGGCCTCAATCATTGGCCTAGCGAAAATTTAAATTTAAAATTTTCAATGCGCTTGTTAATAGATAGCAAGATAAGGATAATTTCTATTGAGTACTCGTATATATTAAAGAAAACAATATAGTTACCGCAGTTTCTTTCAGTTATTGGTGTTAGCAATGTGGAAAGCACTAGTTATAAGGTAATTTGTAATCGGCTTCAGATACAGGAGGTTCTCAATTCTTTACTAAGTGAACCATTTTTGGTGATTTGTTTTTTTTGACAGCTAGTGTTTTTGATGTGGTACCATTTAAATTTAGTAAATTTCGTTAAGACCTTGTAGTGCATGTTATTTCAAGTAGGTTTTATTTTTTTGTACAATCATAAATTTTTTTCCTACTATACACTTCTTCCCACATAACTAAATCAGAGAACTTAGTGTCAAGACATTCCAGGCATCCCAGTTTCCCGCCGCACTTTGTTTTATCAGAGCGGACTTTTTTTTTAGCTTCACACACAAAGGTAGGCATAGGAAACCAAACATAGTGTTAAGACACTTTGTTATTTTTTAACATTACCCTTAACCACTTTCCGCGTAATTGAGGCAATGCATGCTGAGTGGCGGAACTCAACGCCGCGTTTTGCCTTGTTACCAGAAGAACTGCGAAAGTTGTGGAGAAATGAATATGATTCAAAATAATCAATCTAACCAACAACCAATCGTGCTTATAGTCATACGCTATCACTTCGATCCGATGGCCTAATAAGATGAAATCTTTGTTTTTATATGCCTATAATATAATTTTATTTCAGTATCATCTCCTTAAGTTCAATCCATGGCCGCAAGTTCCCTCCATACTTTAAATTCGGCGCCGCGACTGCCGCATATCAAGTCGAAGGTGGATGGAATGCTAGCGGTAATTATATATATGTAATATTTAAAAGAGCTTTGCGCTTTATCCCTCATAGCAGCGCAGTCAGAGAGAACCCAGTGTCAAGACACTCCGTTGTCCACTTTCTACCCGAATTCGAGATATTGCATGTTGAAAGGCGAAACTATGCGCCACGTTTTGTCTTACCAAGCGAGAAATAAAAATAATTTAAATATAATCCTTTCCCCGAGTTGGAATTGAACCTAAACATATTTATAAAAAAAAAATTGTACATCATACATACAGGTTCGCTCAAAATGATATTAAAACTATAGATGCTAGTGTCTTAACACCACGTTCTCTATATCTACCATATAAAAATATACGGGATGAAGCGCGAGAAAAAAAAAACTATATTCATCCAGTTAATATTATTAGTAAACTCTACAAATCAATGGTCATTAAGCTCCTATCACTTCAGAAAGCATATATAACATAAATACCCATATCATACTTTCACGCTATTTCCCGCATAGCAGGTAGATAAAGAGAACCTAGTCTCAAACACTTTGGTCCCCGCTTTCCGTTCAAATCAAAGACATTGCATGTTAAGTGGCGGTACTCAACTCCATGCTTAGAAGAGAAGAGAAATAAGAATAATTTAAATATTATTATTCTCCACATTGAGAATCGAACCCACAACCAATTGCACTTACAGTCACTAGTTTTGTTCATATGATAAACCTAATAATCTTTTCAGTATATAAATATTTATTAACACATCAGATATAAGATCATCATAATATTGTTTTGATCTAGTTTGCGAAATCCCGCTTATCAAATAGCCTTGCAGCTAAGAAACAGACTAACAATAATACGCCATCATGGCACAGTGACAGCGTCTGACTGTAACGTGAGTGGTTTTGGATTTAATTCAATGTTAAAAGACAGAACCTCCGACTTGACGCCTGTCGTGGCACATAGTCACAAGCGTGCGACTGTAAACGCGACAGCTTGTGGATTCGATTCCCACTCCAGGAAATGTAGTATTTTCATTTCTTGGGTCTGGTTACAAGACAAAGCGAAGCGCTGAGTTTCGCGACTCTGCACACAATGCTTCAATCCGGTGAAAAGTGGGGAACGGAGTGTCTTAACACTAGGTTCTCAGGTTCCCTCTGCCTACTCTGCCTGTGCGGGATACAACGTGAAGTTATTTTTTTTTCAGACAAATCCCCAAGTATTTGGGATCACTACGTCCATAAGTACCCGGAGACAATAGTGGACTTATCCTCTGGAGACATAGCGTGCGATAGTTACCACCTTTGGCAGAGAGATGTAGAGATTGCTTCTGAATTGGGCTTACATTTTTATAGGTAAGTGATATTTTTTATTCGTTTTTTATTCGTAACTATCGAAATACTAACACTAACTAACTTCAAATTGTTTATTTTTAACTGGCTTTCCAAAAAGGAACTTTCCAAAAAGTATCTCAATTCTACTTTATTTTTTTTAATAACTTTGAACTGGGTC
This sequence comes from Philaethria dido, assembly GCA_033558755.1. Classification (NCBI taxonomy): domain Eukaryota; kingdom Metazoa; phylum Arthropoda; class Insecta; order Lepidoptera; family Nymphalidae; genus Philaethria; species Philaethria dido. The sequence goes on from JAKGSA010000798.1 coordinate 290,849, forward strand.
AACCAAGTTTGATGATTTTTTATTTATATAATAGCTTTGGGCTTTAGTGTTGATCTAAACTTAATAAATATCAGACGAGCGATTTATGAGTTATTCGTAATAATTGTACTTTTCAGTGCATTTTCTTTGATATCGTTTTTTTTGTTAATATCTTAATAATCCAATATGTTAAAGATAAAGGCTATTGTGAGTTATTCGTTAGATATATATAGAGATACACATGCTAAAGAGGACTTTTTTGTAAGACTATCAGTTACTGTTGCTAGGTGACACACAATGGTATTTTTCCTATCTCAAAAAGTACAAACAAAAACTTGCCTTAAAAAGTTCGCACTTGAATAAATAAATAAATATAGTAAGATCTTTAGTTTTCGCGATTTTTATATTATTTTAACCAGATTAAACGCATACATTTTAGAGTTCGGAAATACATTTTTGGAAACTCGACGTTTCGGACACTTTACGATAGTCCGTGGTCATAGGTCATACGTCTGGTTTCCAAAAGTGTGTTTCCGAATACTAAAATATACACGATTAATCCGCTTAAACATATAATTATAAATATATATTAATTTCAGATTCTCTATAGCATGGACCAGACTATTACCATTTGGCTATTCAAATTACATAAGCGAAGATGGAAGGATATATTATGACAATTTAATTAATGCTTTATTAGAGAAGGGCATCGAACCCGTTATCACTTTGTATCATTGGGATCTACCGCAGTCATTGCAGGATTTAGGTAAAAAACTGACTGAAGAAATTAGGAGGAAAAACTCCAGCATTCCATTGAGCTGGACAGGAGTTCGGAGGAGTACCTGAGACTTGAGACCCAACTGTAGGCTTTAGCGGCCCCTTTAAAATACATTAAACCACTTCACTGTCCAAGTTCCTCTTATAACTATCTAAATTTGAAAACAACGTTCTATAATACTGCCTTGATTTATGCTATATAAATAGTTTTAAACAGGTTAAGGACTTTTAGTAGATTAAAGAGAGATTTCTCTGTTATACTTCTCAGGACTACTACCACGTACATATTATATATAATTTTTTTGTGTTTCTCTTTTTTTCACTATTCTACATTATTACATACATACACATACATAGATTCACGCTGTATCCCGCATGTAGCAGGGTAGGCAGAGAGAACCTAGTGTTAAGACACTCCGTTCCCCACTTTCCGCCGAATTGAGGCATTGCGTGCTGAGTGGCGGAACACGACGCCGCGCTTTGTTTTGTCACCAAACCCAGGAAATAAAAAATTCGACTTTCCTGGAGTGAGAATCGAACCCACAACCTGTCGCGCTCACAGTCGCACGCTTGTGCCTCTGCGCCACGACAGACGTTAACAACATTATTACAATTATTTTAATTTCTTATTCACAGGTGGATGGACCAACCCTCTGGTCTCAGATTGGTTTGCAGACTACGCTCGTATAGCCTTCTCTCTATACGCAGATAGAGTTAACACTTGGATAACTATAAATGAGCCAATTGTCATATGTGATGCAACATATCATATTGGTATACTCGCACCAGGCATTAAAAGCCCATGGTTTGGTAGTTATCTTTGTAACAAGAATGTCATGCTCGCTCATGCTAAGGCTTGGAGGATTTATGATAAGGAATTCAGACCTGAATATGGTGGTAAAAATTATATTGGATATATTAGATAATTTTTAATTTTAGAGGCCATCGTGAGAAAGTGAGCAAATGCGATTGGCTATGGGTTCGATTGTTAATTAGGGAAATTATTATATTTAAATTATTATTTCTTTTCTTTTCTACTAAGAAAGTTAACGCAATGTCTTGAATTAACGCGGAAAGGGGAATACGAAGTAACGTAACTCTCTTACCTCCCTGCTATACGCGATATATTATAGTGAACCTAAAAAATATATACATTCTTTGTTGTAATTTGTTACAAATATCAAAGCATTTTTGTTACAAATATTAATAGTAATTTTGGATGGACTTATCTCAAATAGAATTTTTTTCCGGTGAACCTATGAGTGTGAGAAAAGTAAGAACATTTTACAGTAAGGAGATGCAATAGCCACTTTGTTGTTTACATAATATTACTAACAAAAGAAAACAGACTTCAAATAAAATTCACTAAATAGCATATTACGAATATCTCAAAAAGTACTCGTTAGATTTTAGCTTAATTTAAATGGGACCACATCAGAAGCACTAGCCATTATAAAAATAATAATCACCAAAATTGTGTTTTTGAGTAAAAACTTATGCGGTAACACAATAGACTCAATAGACTCCATTTTTTGTGACAAATAACCATATATGTATATTATTTTTAAAATTCTAGGAAAAATATCCATAACCAACCAGCTTATATGGGTAGAAGCAAGAAATTCAAGTGATGAAAATGAAGCAAAAATTGCAAGACAACTAATGGTATGACATCTTTTGTACAATACTTTTTTTTTTAATATGTATCAAATGCTTATATTTTGCCGTATAACAATGAGAACCTAAAAAAAAAACCTTCGAGCAGTGAAAGAAAAGAGGAAGTATCAAGAGTTGCTTTACCCTCGAAGTCAAGGCATTGCATGATATATGGCGGAACTCAACGCCAATCTTTGTCTTATTAGAGCGGAAAAGTGAAAATAATTTAAATATTGCCACTGAATGGGAATCAAACCCACAACCAGTCATGTTAACAGTCATATAGTGCACTATATCTACGATATATCTACGAAGTAGAAGTAATTCATAAGTATAATAATTAAGATTTTAACAAGAAAAGAAAACCAACTTCAAATAAGGTGCACTTAAAAACAACGTTATTACAAATAGTTTTACTTAATAGAAATGACTACATTGAAAGCACTAGCTATCATATAAAAAATAATAATCAAAATCGGTTCACCCAGTAAAAAACTATACGGTAAGACACAAAAAATACAGGCGAATTAAGAACTGTCTCAAACGGAGTGTGTTAACACTAGGCTCTCCCTGTCTACCCTGCTTAGCAGAATAATTCGTGAAGCTGTTTTTTTGCTTATCTTTTTAATTTTAACTGCCTTGTTACAGGTAGGCATGTATTCACACCCTATATTTTCTGCAGAAGGTGGTTGGCCACCAATTATAGAAGAAATATTAGAGGAAAAATCTAAACAGGAAGGTCTATCCAGGTCCAGATTGCCAATATTTACGGAGGAAGAAAAAGATTTAGTAAAAGGTATTTAAGTTAAAAGGTGTATTTGAATTTTGTTCTCGTAGCTTCGTTTAGGGGATGGGAGTCCTATATAATCCGTTCGAGTCCCCAATCGGATTGGTACCCGCAAAAGGTTTTCCTCACGTAAAAAAGTTGCTTGACGTTTGTAGTAAGTTTTATTATGGGAATTAGTATTGTCTATATGGTTTGCGTGTACTTATTGTTTTTAATGTAAAATGTTTAAATATAAAAGTTGAGAAGCAACTTCTTAGCCAAGGATTAATTTATTACGCGTTTATCAGGCTCATCGCTTTGCAGGAAGACGAGCTTGGAGTAGTGCCTAGTACGTGCGACCCAAGCGGCATATTAAATGTGCTTTAGCACTTTCGCTTATCCGAGTTCCTAAGGCACTAAGAACTATACTCTGTGTTTTTTTACAACTTGACAAGCTAAAAAATGAAAATAATTTAAATATTTATAATCTTTCCTTCGAGCAGAGACCACAACCAGCATTTACAACCAAATACTGTTATTTTTACCAAAAAATCAAGATATAAATAATATTTTTTTTAAATATTATAGCATTTCATATCTCCTGAATTAATAGTAATATATACATACATACATACATAGCTTCACGCTGTATTCCGTATTTAACAGGGTAGGCAGAGGGAACCTAGTGTTAAGACACTCCGTTCCCCACTTTTCGCCGAATTGAGGCATTGCGTGCTGAGTGGAAGAACTCAATGCCGCGCCTTGCCTTGTTACCAAATCTAGAAAATGAAAAAAACCATTTCCTCGAGTGGGAATCAAACGCACAACCTGTCGCGCTTACAGTCGCACGCTTGTGCCTCTGCGCCACGACAGGCGTCAATAGTAATTTGTAATAAATTATATAATTTTTCAGGTACATATGATTTTTACGGAATGAACTACTACACATCACGTTTAGCTTACAAGGCGAAGGAAGGGGAAATCATCGGTTATTGGCCTGTTTCGGGGAATTATGAATTTGGCATTGTGTTAACACCACATGTAGAATGGAAACAGGCAGCTACCAGTTGGTTTTACGTAAGTAAAATATTAAGAGGGTACTGTGAGCCTTTACGTATTATTCTTCTATCTTATGTCAAAAATACGACAGGTTGTGGGTTCGACCCCAGGGAAGAAAAATAATACAAATATTTATATATTTTTTTTGTTTAGCTTCTCGCTGTATCTCGCACATAGCAGGGTAGGCAGAAGGAGCCTGAGAACCTAGTATTGAGACACTCGGCTATCTTTCAATATTTCTGTTCCCCACTTTCCGCTGGATTGAGGCAATGCGTGCTGTGTGGCGGAACTTAACGCCGCGCATTGTCTTGTTATAATAATGAATATTTAATATTTAGTATTTTTATTTCCTCATTCTATTAACAAAGCAAAGTATGGCGTGGAGTTCACTCAGCACTCAGTTTTCGAAACATATATTAAAAAAATTATAAGTTTTCTAAAATTGTTTTTGTATTCTGAATGTGTGACTTTAAAATAAATAATAATATACATGTTTCACACAGATATATCCACAAGGTTTCCGGAAACAATTGTGTTGGTTGAAAAAACATTATGGGGATATGGAAATATTGATTACAGAAAACGGTTTTCCTGATTATGACAGTGGCTTAGAAGATTATGATCGTGTCCAATATTACAAGGACCATTTGGAACAAGTAAGGATAATAACAAACTTAGCTTAACTTAGCTTTATCCCTAGCGGGGTAGTCAGAGAGAATGGAGTGCCAAGCGCACGATCCCTGCATACCCCTTTCACCTCGTCCACAGTCATACTCTCAGTCATATCCTCTTCATACACATATATGAATCAACAACATCCTCAGGGGTGTCCTCATGCTTTTTACGTGACCTCCTGATCATTGATACTGTGTTCTTGTGAACCGTGGTCTCCCCTACCTCTTTTTCCACTCTTCTTTGCTTCTTATATCTTTCTTACTATTCTTTCATTTCATCACTCATCCGGACGGAGCCACAAATAGATAATAATAAAACTTTACTTTTTATAATTTAAAGCGAAGCTCCGCTCTATTAAGGTGATAACGGCGTTGAGTTCCGCCACTCAACATGTAACTCAAGTTCGGGCAGAAAATTGACAATGGAGTGTTTTGCCACTAATTTCTTTCTGATTATCTTGCTATACAGGAAAAATTAACCCATGTCAAATAAAAACTGAATGTTCTTAATTCTTATTGTATTTTTTTAACATGTGTTACCGCGTAGCTTTTTACTGGGTGAAACTATTATGATGATTATTTTTTTAATATGATAGCCAGTGCCTCTGATGTGATACCATTTTAATTGAGTTAAGAGTAGTTTTTGAGTTATTCGTAATTTTTTATTTGACATTGGTCTTTCTTATTGTGTTAAAATTTTTATTAATTAAAAAAAAAATCTTTTTAAATTAAGGCAAATCAAGCCAAGGTACACTATTAGCTAAATAAGTGACAATTTTCAGGTGTCACTGGCAATCTGTGAAGATGGTGTAAACGTGACAGGGTACGCAGCGTGGTCCTTGATAGACAATTTTGAATGGAATGATGGTTATAAGTAATACAATTATTTATTTTTTTCTCTTTTTTAGCTTTACGCTGTATCCTGCACATAGCAGGGTAGACAGAGGAAACCTGAGAACCTAGTGTTAAGACATGCCATTTCCTTTCCCCACTTTCTGCCGAATTGGGGCATTGCGTGCCGAATGGCAGAATTCAACGCCGCGCTTTGCCTTATTAATCACACTTTATCGTACTATTTTTATTTACCCAAATAGGAATCGAACCCACAACCATCAGACCCAAGAGCACTAAGATGGTTTCTATTTTTTTTTTGTTTTTATTTTTAATTTCAGATCAAAATTTGGTATCTATCAAGTAGATTTCAATGATACAAAACGCACTCGCCGTCCTCGCGCTTCTGCTATGTATTATAAGAGAGTCATACTACAGCATTCATTAAATTTAGATGATGATATTAAAATCGTTGATGAACTTTATTATGCGTTTTATTTACAGTGTCAGCTTAATAAGTAAGTTTTAAATATAGTAAGGTAGATGAAAAATAACCCAACAAGAGTGGGTTTGCCGGAGTACTATAAAAGCCACTTTTTTAGCTTTACAGATATAATTTATTATAATAACTGTTCAGTGTGCTATATTCAGTGCGTAGTGTTAGCAATTAGTGATTTAAGTATACTAGAGTCCCTGTTGACGCGTTAACAACGCGTTGTCTTTAGCAATGTACATGTCACTTTATATAATGGTTCCCCACTTTCCGCCGAAAATGTCTCGAACATTGCGTGCTGAGTGGCGGAACTCACTTTGCCTTGTTACCAAACCCAGGAAATTAAAAATTCAATTTCCTGGAGTGGGAATCGAACCCACAATCTATCGCGTTTACAGTCGCACGCTTGTGCCTCTGCACCACGACAGGCTTCATTTAATTGTGTTTTAGAAAACGTGCGCTGTCTTGAATTTAAATATTTATGTTTCTAATTTTTAAGGACACAAAATCATAGTTAAAGAAACTCTCAGAGAGGGTAAATTTGAAAAAAAAGGAAGAAAAGAACGCATTTTAAAAATATAAATTGTATATTTTATAATTATTTGTATATTTAGATTTAGAAATGAATCGTACAATAAATTAAATTACTTTCTTAGAATTCAATCACTCGCTACTCATATATAATACTTAACAGAATTACAAAATTAAATATAAAACTTAAACATTTTTGTCTTGAAAAGCAGAATTTACGATTTATCAACTTATTCACGCCTGCTACGGATTTTGTGACAATATTTTCATATGTACAAAAGCCCTCAAGCTACTATTAAAAGCGATTAGGCAATACGTTCTTAAAGAGTTACGTCGAAATTTCTAAATTTAAAATTCAAATATAAAAATCTTTAATAATTATGTTTCGAAGATGAAATTTATGAAAATAGTCCTTAAAGAGATACACTAGCAACAAATATGAGTTGTAACAAGCGAGCGAGCGAGCAATAAGAATATCCACATAGCTGAATAAGAACGTATAGCTTAGTGGCTAGAACGCTTGGAAGGTATACGCATCCAAGAGGTGCACGTTCGAATCCTGCTACGTTCAAATTTGTGTACATTTCTAAACATTTTACATTTACCTTAGTTAATATTTATTAAATTATTTTATATTTAGAAGAAAAATATAAATTTCAAAAAGAAAGAAAACCTTCTTCAAATAAAATGTACTTAAAATTAAAATTATTACGCATAGCTCAAAAACTACTCGCCACATGTTAACTATATTTAATTTGTACCACATCAGAAGCACTACCTATCATATAAAAATAGAATCATCAAAATTGGCTCATTCGTTTGTCGAGAGTTTGTGTTGTATTGAGAACCTCTACCTTATTCGTTGGTTAATGTTTTTTCTTTCGAATCACTGGTAACAATATTTGAGTAAAAACGAATAATATTTTTTAAGAGGTAATTCTTAGCATACATAAATATATCGCTTACTTAATTTAAAAGAAATAACCTTATTAGATATAAATATATTTTTTATAGTAAGTATCTAAAAATTTTAATTTCCATACATATATTTTGGTGGACAGAAGTTCCTACAGAACATTGAAAAGTGAAAATTACATCACTTTTCATGATAACAATTAGCAAGCTGTGTTTACCTTAATATATGTATTTGTACGAGTACAATTGTCTTTAAACTGTATACCATCTTTTAGTCTTAAGTGTATCATTGTAACAACTGACTATTAAATAAATAATATAAGAAAGATTTTAACAAAAGCACAAAACCGACTTCAAATAAACAGCATTAAAACGCAAAATTATTACGAAAAACTCATAAACTACACGTCAGACAATAAAATTTTGAATGAAACCACATTAGAAGCACCAGCTATATTATAAATAACATCAATATTGGTTCACCCAGCAAAGAGTTATGTGGTAACACACATAAAAAAATTATTAAACAATCGAATTTTAACTTCAATTTTTAACATCGCATTCACCAACACTTCATTATCAACTTAGAAGTAATTCAAGTAAAATTAAAATTAAAAATAGTCCACCACTCGTTAATCCACTCGCGCTATTATTCTTTCTTGTTCTCTTATGCCTTATATTATGTCTCTTAACAATACAGGCTTCAGCGCCTAACAATGTCCTGTTTTTGACGACGCAACCGTAAAACTGGGCAGATGATCTGGCTGTCCTCATTTTGTTGGGGTCTTCAAAATCTATTTCGAATAAGCCGAATTTTGTTCTGTAATAAATAAAAAATAAATAATTTTGCTCTTTAATATATGAGCCGTTGATTTTGAAAGTGAGACAACTCCACTTTTAAAAAAAAATAATTAAAGCTAAATCTTATTACAAATAACATAATTTTATGTTGTTAATCAAAAAAAAGCAATAACATAGAATGGAGCTGTCTCATTTTCAAAATCAATAGCTCATATATAAGCTGTATTCTACACATAGCAGTTGGCAGAGGGAACCGGGAACCTTAAGATATTCCTCTAAATTGAGGCATTGCGTGCTGAGTGACGGTAGTCAAAGTCGCTTTGCCTTGTTACCAGAGCGAGGAAATGAAAATAAAATAATCTTACTATAAGAAAAATAATTAGTGGGAAACATTGCAGAAAGCAATTTTAAAAATACAGTCGAATTGAAAACCTCCTTTTTTTCAAGTTAGTTAATAAATCTAAAGCATACTTACGTATATCCATCCATCCATTCAAAATTATCAATAAGTGACCATACTGTGTAGCCCATTACGTTCACACCATCATATTTTATTGAAAGTGCTATCTGTTGAAAAAATATTTTTGTTAAGTATATTCGATATTAGGAAAGCTTTTGATTTTATTCATCTTCATGCTGTATCCCGCATATAGCAGAGTAGGCAGAGGGAACCTGAGAACCTAGTGTTAAGACACTCCGTTCTCCACTTTCCGCCAAATTAAGGCATTGCGTGCTGAGTGTCGGAATTTAACGTGAAAAATTCAACGTCAAATGTTTATAAGGATAGATGTACGAATATTGATTTTCATTCCCAATATAATTAAAACATTTTAGTTTCATTACATTGTATTCTACAAGTTAAGGCCTTTCATTATGTTTTTATCAGCTTCACGTTTTGTCCCGCATACCAAGATTGTCAGAGAACTTAGTCAGACACTTCGTTCTTCTTTGCCCAAATTCGATACATTGTGTGTTGAACGCTGGAACTTAACACCGCGCTTTGTATTACCAGAGCAGGGAAATAAAAGGATTTGTTTATAATAATTCCCTCAAGTAGGAATCGAACCCAAAACCATTCGCATTTACATCCATGGTCATCTAAATAAAGATTACTCCGTAAATACATAAATACCTGTTCCAAATGTTCTCTTAAAAATTTAACTCTTTCATGGTCATTGATTTGATAGCCGGTAGAAGAAAAACCATTTTCGGTGATGAGAATGGGTACTTTATATTCATTTTGCAGCCATTTCAACTGAGTTCGGAGACCTTCTGCATAAACCTGTGGAATGAAAATATGAACATATTGAACAAATAACAAGAAAGTGGTTAAGTTTTAATAAAATTCAAATTTTGTATAATGAGACGAAATTCATTTTCATATGTTTTAAACTTATATATTATGAAGTTTAAAGACATCTGTATCAGGAAAGGATTCTTATACTATATATCTTACTAACATTATAAATACTACAAGTTGTGAGAATGGATGTTTTCAGCTACTAAACAGATCTAAATACAACTTATTATTGACGGGTAAAAAAATATAAAGGTAAGCCGGTATTTATAGGTCCGACCAGTACAAAAATATTATATTTGTCGAGTTTGTTTTTCGGAAATCTCAAATTTAGGGTCGGGCTTGGTTTATTGCAATCCCAAGTTTTGGTCGACATTGTTTCTTTTATTGGCGTCCCTTATCTCGTAAATCATATCAGCCTACTAAGCTCTACTAAATAACTAATAATGAAATCTATAAAAGGTAAGCCGACAAGAATCGAGCTATATGGACGCTTTGCCGCTGTAACTTATATATCAGGATAACACATTACTACGATTTATACAAATTTTGCGTAATTTAGTGATAATATAACGATAACTGTACGTACAGGCAACATTGGTGAAGAACCATAATAAGATCCTGGAGGTCTTTCCAATATGGCATTCAGTTCAGGAGAACCACTTACGAACCAAAAGCCAGTGTCTTCTCCAGGCTCAGCAGGTCTTATTACATTTGTTGTATAGTAATTTAAGCCCAGAAAATCTGCTGTACCTAAAAACAACAAAGAAAGTGTTTAAATATGTCATATCTTATTTTACGTTGCCTTTATTATCAAAATATTAGAATTTAGAAACATTCCATATAATTCATGAAAATAAAAATTTTAAAAAATATGTAAATATAAAGATTCAGATATATATATATATATATATATATATATATATATATATATATATATAAATGTATATACAATAGAGGCATGGCGTCTGACTGTACACGATCGGTTGTCAGTTCGATGCTCACTCGATGGAATGATTATATTTAATTTGTTTTTAGTTCCCCGCTCTGGTAAGAATCAACCGCGGTTTTCAATTCCGCCATTTAAAACACTATATGTCGAGATCGGGTGACAAGCAGAGGACAAACTGTCTTGACACAAAATTCTCTCTACCTTGCTATAGAAAGTCGAGATCGGGTGTAAAGCAGAAGACAAAGAGTCTTGACTACTTCACTTTGCCTACTATGCTATGCGGAAAGCGAGAAGCTATGAAAACCAATGCATTTCTCGTTACATATTACCTTTCATATATTCAATTTCAGCTTGCGTAAAGTCTGGTAGCCTGGACCTATTGTAACCAGCTTCATAGCTCAACTTGCGCATATGATTTTCTATTGATTTTGGCCACCCTCCTTCTTCTGTCATAATGGGATGACAATATCTGCCGGCCTGTAGATTAAAGAAATATTTTTATTTTTTATTTTACTTTATATTATGTTTAGAGGCAATCGCAGCGTGGGATTGCGTATGTCTGTAAACGCGAGTGGTTGTGGGTTCGATTCCCATTCTGACAAATGACTACATTTTTTTTTTGGCTTCACACTGTATCCCGCATATAGCAGGGTAGGCAGAGGGAACCTGAGAACCTTGTGTTAAGACACTCCAGAAAATGTATGGGGATGGGGAAATCCTGGAGTTTATATGGATTAATTATATATAAATATATTTTGATTTTTTTCACTCTGGTAGTACAAACAGCGCCGTGGTGTCCACACTTAACACGAATTCTGGCGGAAAGAGGACGGATGGAGTGTGGACTTTTTACGTGAAAGAGTAACAACAATACACCTATCGTCACAAATTTTCATAGAAAGATATACCTACGAAGTAGAACTTTTACCCTAAAGCATTTTCTCTTCAATAATATAAATATTATACCGAATGCTGTCGTCCTAGTTCTGCCAACTCTTCGTATTCTGGAGAAGCCGGTTCTACCCACAATATGTTATTCGCTAGAGATATCATACCTGAAAAAATACAAAGATAATAAAAATAAACACACATATACATGGACACACAAACAAACAAATGCAGACACACAAACAAACACACACTATTAGACACACAATTACATGTTCCAATCGTAATAAGTGATTCTTATAGATCCATTCTTATAGATTCAATCTCCATTTGACAGCATGTTTCTGTCGAAAATATTTTTGTGCCAACACTATGGTTAGATAGCGAATGGCGTTGGTTACTGGGAACAATTAACAAATAATTAAAATTTTAATATAATAAAAAAAAGAAAACCGATTACACATAAAAAATAACTATATAAAAAAAATCATTATTACAAATAGCTCAAAAACTACTCGTCAGATCTTGACCAAATTTAAATGGGACCACATCAGAAGCACTAGCATAAGAAAAAGAATCGTCAAAATTAATTTACCTAGTAAAAATTATGCGGTAAACATACTTTAAAAAAAAAGGTAAAATTGGTAACATCCTCCTTTTTTGGAACTCGGTTATTATTTAAAATACGTATTCTTCAAGTATAAAACATTTTTTTACGCTGTATCCCATACACAGCACTTTACGCAGAGGGAACCAGAAAACCCAGTGTTAAGACACTCCATTCTCTTTTAACATTTCCAATCCCGTTATAAAAGAATAGTAGACCTAAAACTTACCTTTTCCAAAAGAATAATTCTTATGATAAATCTTGTAAGCTCTGGCGTGTGCAAGTAAAATGTACTTATTGCACAAATACGGGGCATGTATAGGCTCTAAAATCCCAGGTGCGTATCTTCCACTGTTATATATGAAATCACACACAGATATGGCCTCGTTCACAGTTAGCCAAGTTTTCACTCTGTCAGCGTAAAACGAGAAGACTATGTTGGCATAGTCCCCAAACCATTCGACTATGTGCGGATTAGTCCAGCCACCTGAAAATGTGAGTTTAACTTTTATATATTATTTTAAAATAAATATTTAATGAGATAATGTACGGCGTTGGCTTAACATAAATTCGGACAGGAAGCAGTAAACGTAGTGTCTTTCTTCACTCTGATTACCTAAATATTTTAAGAGGACATGTTTTTTGATTCAGTTTGACGAAGAAATGATTATATTTTTATTATTTTCATTTATCCGCTCTGGTAACGCAGCAAGGCGTTGATTTCCGCCACTCAACACTCAATGTGTCAACTTCAGGCGGAGAGTATAGAACAGTCTTCACACTAGATTCGGTGAGTACCATGCTTTTTATCATGCTCTGGTATGCCAGAGCGGAGAAATAAAAAAAACTTAAATATGATCATATTCCCCTAAGTGGGAAACGAACCCACAACTTTACAATCTCACATCACACTTTTACAATCTGTTTTACTACGCCTCTGCCTCAAAAGAATACCTTTTTTTTATTTTCACTCTGAATCTGAGAACCTTGTGTTAAGACACAAAGTTCTCTTAAGAGTTCCATGCTCCGCTATCCGCCGAGTTGAGTGAGTTTTAATTTCATAAAAAAAAAAACATTTACCCATATCCTGTATCGCAACAGGTAGTTCCCAGTGGTATAGGGTGATTATAGGTTCAATTCCTTTCGCTAGTAAGTCATCTATCAAATTATTATAATACTCTACACCCGCCATGTTAATTTCATCAGTAAAACCAGTGGGAAGAATTCTTGGCCAGTTTATTGAGAATCTGAAAAAGAAATATTTATATCATTTCCTTACTCTGGTAACAAGATTAAGCGCGGCGTTGAGCTCCGCCACTCAATGCGATGCCTCCATTCGGCGGAAAGTGGGGAACGGAAATCTTAAGACACCGGAGTGTCTTGGCACTAGGTTCTCGTGGTCTCTCTGCCTGTCTATGTGTAGGATACAGCGAGATGTTAAAAAAATTGTATAATTTCTGATTGGATCACTAATATTAATAATATACTCTATGCGTAAAATGTATTTTTATTTTGCTTACTTTTTAATTTTTTATTTCCTTTTAAAATACTTTAGTTTTTATGAAAGCAATAAATAGTTTTATCTATTTTAATACATGAAGAAAAAACTTTTTACCTTATTTGACGAAAATTACGTGGGCGGAGGAGTATGGAATTTGGTACAATTACAGTTTATATGGAGACTAGCTGTACCTTGCGCGCGTGGCTACACCACCAAAAATAAATTTGAAGGAAAGACTAGATATAAAAATATTTAAATGATTTCGAGCAATTTTAATGATTTTGTTAATTTCAAAAAAATAGAGTGGCGCTATCTGTCGAAATTGGTCGTACCCACACAGAAACCTTCGTGGCTTCATGCTTAACAACTTTGCTAAAGATGATCAAATGCTTAGTTGACGATTCTATAAAGGACATACAGACAAATATTCATTTTTATATATAAAGAAGTGCAGGAAGTCAATATTTTTTTATTATAATGTATTAAAACAAGTACGTCACTTATTTTTACCTTAGTAACGAGTTTATCGCTTTATTAAAAGTGACACATATCATATCTCATATCATGAGAGTATTTTTTTTTTTCATGAATTTAATTTATTTCTGATACATTACTATAAAAAAATATTTAATCGTGTACACTATACATATGCCAATTTACATATTATATATATTCCTCCATCTACATATTATAGTTTTCATAATAATTAAAATTTTAAAAAAGAAAAAAAAACCGATTCCAAGTAAAATGCACTAAAAATTAAAAATATTACGAATTACTCAAAAACTACTCATTAGATCCTAACAACATTTAAATGGGGCTATATCAGAAGCACTAGCTATCATATAAAAAAAATAATCAAAATTATTTGAACCAGTAATAAGCCAGATGGTAACCTACACAAAAAACAGTCGAATTAAGAACTTCCTATTTTATTTGAAGTCAGTTTTTTTTTCTTTTTAGCTTCACGCTGTATCCCGCATATATAATAGCAGGGCAAGCAGATGGAACCAGAGAACCTAGTGTTAAGACATTCCGTTCTCTTTACGATTTCCATTTCCCACTTTCCACCGAATTCATTAATTGCGTGCTGAATTGCGTAACTCAACGCCGCGCTTTGCCTTGTTACTAGAAACTTATTTGAAGTAGGTTAACAAGGAGATCCAAAGTTTTGCACAAGCACGCAATACCTCAATTCGGCGGAAAGTGGGGAACGGAGTATCTTAGCACTAGGTTCCCTCTGCCTACCCTGCGATATGCGGGATACAGCGTGAAGCTATGTATGTATGTATGTAAAGTTGTTACGTATAATCTCTTTAAATAAAAATGGATTAAAAGGACACACGATATTTGTTCAATGAGAAGCAGTCACATAATCGTCATAGTAATTATGCCTCAGTATTTTTCCGCATCAGCCTTGGCCTGAATGACTGACTTGACTTCTAGATGCCTTTTTTAATTACTATTTATATGCTGGTATTAATGGGATTTATTTTTTATGGGGATAAAGATTAGAAAGTTTATGTATATATTTATATTTTTTATGACCTGCGGTGGCGCAATGACCTCGTGGCACAGAGGCACAAGCGTGACTGTAAAGGCGACAGCCTGTGGGTTTCGATTCTCTTTTCAGGAAACGAAATTATTAAAATAATATATAGTATTTTCATTTCCTGGCTCTAGTAGCAAGGCAAAGCGCGGCGTTAAGTTCCGCAACTAAGCACGCAATACCTCAATTCGGCGGAAAGTGGATCATAAGAGAATGGAGCGTCTTAACACTAGGTTTTCAGGTTTCTTCTGCCTTACCCGCTTTTTGTAGAACGCTTTATGTACAGCGTGAAGCTAAAAAAATCTCTGTATCAAAGCGCAAAGCAGAGAACGGAGAGGCTTAACACTCTCTCTCCCTACCCTTCTATGCGGGAAAAGAGATTAAATACAATAAAATCTTACCTATAAAAGTTAAGGCTCATTTCAGCAGCTGCGTTCACATCTTCCTGCCATCGGTGATATGAATCCGCTGCAACGTCCCCAGTAGCATTGCCTTTAATATTTTCTGGATGTTCATGGACATATCTGTCCCAAATATTTTCACCTTTTCCTGTAAAAAATAAATTAAAAAAAATATATATAGCTTAAATGTGTTATTAAAATTTGACCACTCATTATTTTGTTGACAGATTAATCTTATATTTACACACACACATTAAGTTCTGATATTCTTCAGTATATTAAGATAAGATGGCCGCCCTTACAAAATGGCGGATTACATATTTTTGTATAACCTACCTAATCCAAAGGTTTTAGTGTATATTGTAATTCCATATTCTTGTTGTAAGGCCATCACTGTACAGTGGGACAGCGTCTGACTATAACCGCAAATAGTTGTGGTATCGATTCTCACACTATGGATTGAATTATTATTATATTCATTTCTCTGTTATTGTCTCTAGTAACACAAAACGCGGCGTTAAGTTCTGCCAGTTAACACGAAATGTCTCAATTTCGGGCGTAAAGCGTCGAACGAAGTGTCTTGACTCTAGCTTCACTCTGTTTACCCTGCTATATGCGGGATACAGCGTGAAGCTGCTTATCCTTGTTATGTCTTTTGTTGCGAAATATTGACGTAATCCAATAATTTATGTTATCCTCAAAATATCAAATTGAACAAGGTAACATCAATTACATGTCGAAATAAATCATAAAGGATTTTTTATATGTATAAGGAAAATGGCTGCGATGGTATTTTTTAATTGTTTATCTTTATCTCTCGAATGACGCCACAGGGTCAATGTCTGATAGTACACTATAGTTATGTTTTCATTCCCCCTCGAGGGAATAATTATGTTTGGCGCCTGTCGTGCGCAAGGCAAGGCAAAGCCCGGCGTTGAGTTCCGCCACTCAGCACGCAATGCCTCAATTCGGCGGAAAGTGGGGAACGGAGTGTTTTAACACTAGGTTCCCTCTGCCTACCCTACTTAATGCGGGATACAGCGTGAAGCTCTATGTATGTATGTATGTATATCTAGTAACAAGACAAAGCGTGGTAAGTTCCGCCACCCAACCCGCAATGCTTCAATACGGAAAAAAGTGGGTAACAGAAATATTGAAACAGTATGGAGTGTCTTAACACTAGGTTCTCTGGTTCTCTCTGTCTACCCTGCTATGTGTGGGATACAGCGTGAAGCTAAAAAAAATATTTCCCTTGAGTGGGAATCGAACCAACAACCAATCGAATTTACAGTCGGACACTGTCTACTGCGCCATGATGCTCATTCTTATGTAGGTAGCTATAATACTTAAAATTTTAAAGATTAAAGAATAATTCTTTTATTGTAACAGTAATTTGCTTTATGATACAATAAAACCAGTAAATACACTTTAGTATTAAGAATTTTTAAAAATTACGTATTTTTTTGTTTATTACTTAAAAACCAGCAAAGTTAAATAAAATAAAAAATATACTTCAATCATTTTTTACACTAGTAATAAAAAAATTAACATATATAAGAGAACTGATTTCAAACAAAATGCACTAAAAATTATAATTCATACTCGTCAGATCTAAACTAATTGAATATGACTATAGAAACACTAGCTATCATATGAAATAAGAATCATCAAAATTGGTTTACATAGTGAAAAGTTATGCGGTAACACACACATAACTAAATACAGTCCAGTGGCGAGGGGTACAAATTTTAGTTAAGAAAGCCGGTAAATTAAGAGAAGCCGATGTATATTGTTGGTAAATTTAGGGAAGCCGGTAATTTTTAGAGAAGCCGGTATATTTAAGGAAACCGGTATAGGATGTGAAGGTATTTAGTAATTTCACTAATGAATTTTGGCGATGACGTTTTTTATTAGGTGTTTTAGTTGTCAGAGCTTAGTTTTTTACAATTTTATGCCCAATATTTTCCTGGTGATCTTTTTTTTTGTCTTATACTTGTACTTTAAAATGTTAGGCAAGCTGGCGGAAACCGTCTTGTTTGGACGCGTCGTCTCTGATACAGTCGAATTAAGAATTTTATTGTTTTTTTTTGAAATCGATTAAAATACACCATCCAAAATAAGCAAATGCGGACACATGTACAAATTTTGAATGAAATCAAACGACATGAAATGGAACAAAAGATGATTTTCTTTCATTAATTGATAGATACAGATTTTTATTTATTTTCACTTTAGTATCACGCTGTATAGCAGGGTGGGTAGAGAGAACCTGAACCCAGTGTCTTAACACTCTGTTCAGTTCCCCACTTTCCGCCGCATTGAGACATTGATTGTAACTCCACACCGCGCTTTGCCTTGTTCACACACCCAGGAAATGAAAATACTAAATATTATTTCACTTCCTGGAGTGGAAATTGAACCCACAACCTGTAGCGTTTACAGTCTCTGCACCACAACAGGCGTTAAAATGGATTCAAGTAATAATATTGTATATACAAGGTAAGGTATATACCTTCTTACTTGCTATCTACCTATATTATTTTTTACCGAAATATGTTAATATACTAGACTTTTAAAAAGATAATAACTACTAACAGTAAATTTATGGCATACAAATTAAAACAGGTTTATAAAAGTAAACATTTTTTTACTGTTAACTGTGAGTCAAGTATAATATTAGAAATGCGAAAGTGTGTACGATAAATGTATGTCTGTGTATGAATGAATGTTTGTTACTCTTTAACGTAAAAACTACTGAACAAATTTAGATAAAATAAACATATATTTCTGTAGACTTTGTGTAATTTGATCATAATATAGCAATATGTGTCTCTAACATTATTTATTTTTTAGCTTCACGCTGTATCCCGCACAAAGTAGGGTAGGTAAAGGGAACCAGAGAACCTAGTGTTAAAACACTCCGTTCTCTTTCATCATTTTCGTTTCCTACTTTTCGCCGAATTGAAGCAGTGCGTGCTGAGTGGCGGAAATCAACGCCGCGTTTTGCCCTGTTACCAGAGCGAGGAAATAAAAATACTAAATATGATTAAATATTTTAATTTCTTGGCGTGGGAATCGAACCCACAACCTGTTGCGTTTACAGTCGCACGCTTGTGCCTCTGCGCCACGACAGGCGTTACTTTAATCCATTTTTAATAAACATGAAGAAAAATAAACAAATCAACTTATATCTATAAGAAATCTTAAATAACCAAAAGTGAAATATGTGAATGTATATTTTAGTATAATTTTTAGAAAAAGGAGGAAGTTATAGATAATAACTTACAAGTAAATCGTGACTGACTGATCTATAAACATACAAGTTTTTAAAGTATTATAGATTTTAAAATTGTAGTACAAACATACGCCGTGATTGCACAGCTTAACTATATATAGATACCAGTTCGATGCCAGAGTTCGATTCTCACTCTAGGAAAAAAATCAATAATATGTAGCATTTCCATTATAAAAGAACGTGAGAGAGAACATACAAAAGTACATGAAAGAACAAGAACGTCTCCATGCATACGCGAGCAATATTGCGGCGCCTTGTCTTGGCGAAGAAGGTTTCCGCTGGGTTCTAGTCAGTTTAATATCTCAGTCACATTTTTACCTATAGAAAAGAAAATGAAAACAGATTCTTTATTCTCAAGTTAGCTATTATTTAAATATGCTGATAATTATGAATGATTGACTCATTAACCACGTTATCTCTTCCTTTTGCATTTAACTTACTATGAATCGATAAACCCATTTACAATACCAACAGGAAAAAAAGTTTCTGAACAAATATAATCTACTGATAGGTCACAATTTGTTTATGGTTTCAGAATTCCATTGATGCATTACACGATATATTTAATCATTATTTTATAATTCTTCATTCTTCTCGTAAATTCCCTAATTATTCTATCTTTTGACTGTCGACTAGTCCCCGGCAACTCGGTCGACCAAAACATAGGCAACTATGGTCAGAAGACCGAGCCGAGCGACAGAAAATACAAGTGAACTATAATAAGTTAGAGTCACCGGCAACTCGGTCGCCGGCGACTAGTCGACAGTGCGTATAAGCTCTTAGTTCTTCCCAGCTTCGACTGTTTTGGGCCATTTTGCAGTTGTCATAAACAGACGCGCTATAAGAATTTATTATAATCGTTTTCTTCCATATAAATTATTATTTTGTTCTGCCTTGTGTATCTACATACAAACTGAATAGATGTCATCTTGTGCTGTAAACACTCTTACCATTTGCATTTCAAGGAGATAACCACGTGAATAACCACGTCAAACAAATCTTTATAGTCTTTTTTATTCCCCCTATATCTTGTCTATCTGAGAACTTTAGATATTTTCAGATTCTGGACAATTCCCCAAACTAACCCCAAATAAGCCGTTTATTTTAATATTGATAATTTCACAACAAAAGTCCAAGCAAAACCTATGGACTTAATAAGTATATTAACGTTCGTTTCCATTATCCGAATTACTTTCTCTACCTAACTAATTATGTAAAGCATCATATTATTGATTACGCACAAGTATATAATTTTATATTCAAACAAGCTATTCCTGCGTCTGTTGCTACACCACCAACTTTATTGATTTTGTTAATTTAAAAAAAAAAAATGTAATATTGCAGCATTTCGTTTCGATTCGATATTTATTAATATGGAGTGTATGAAATTCATTTGAATGACAGTGGCGCCATCTGTCGTACCCACTTAGAAACCTGTGCGGGCTCACGCACAATAACTTTGCTAAAGCTCATCATATGATTAAATGTATAGTTTACGATTCTACAAAGGACATACAAACAAACATTAATTTTTATATATAAAGAAAAAGATAAATATTTTTTATTTGGTCTTACCATCTGCATTCCATCCTCCTTCTATCTGATACGCTGATGTTGCTGCCCCAAATTTGAAACCCGGAGGAAATCGTAGTTCAGAATCGGGTGTTTGAGAAGCATGGCTCAAAAACACTTGCAGTAGCAAACTGAAAATAATTAGAATATAATAAGTATACAATGCTCAATGACGATAGGTACTGTACGTACTGTACGTGACGTAAGGTATAAGGATTTTCCTTATTTGGGTCATTATATTTTTTACACTTTTTTAGATATTTTAACAAAATTTTATTTTCAGCTCCACCTTTTATTCCGAATAGCAAGATAGCCAAAGAAAATTAGTGTCAATGTAATCCGCTTTCCACCCGAATTCGAATCATTGCCTGTTAAGTGGCGGAACTCAATCCCCCTTTGTACCTTTGTCCACTTAACCATGCGTTCATCGCATGGCTTAGTGATCAGAGCGCTTGGACGGTTTCCATTCAAAATTTTTATTCATAAAAATTGGAAAGTATATAGAGAGGTGTCTTAACTCTAGTTACAACAAAGTATCATATCTAGTTATCTTAATGATAAATATCGCTGAAACATTCTTGTAAAAAACTAACTTAGTTAGTTTCATTATGTATGCCATAACTGTTTTAGGTAAACCACAAAAGGTTTTACTATTCTATAAATAAAACATAACGTGTTTATGGCCTTTTCTAGGAGAAAAATTGAAAATATTTTCATTTTCAGGCACTCGCTCTTTTTGGCATACAAAAAAAAATAGATGTTTTTAGTGACTCAAAAATGTAGTTTTTCTTAAATTCACAAGCGGGCACACCGTTGACGCGTTAACACGTTGCCTAGCAACGTATATGTCACTTTATATAAACATGGATGTCAAACCATGGTAATGTGTGTAACATTTATTATATAATTTAATATACTTGTTATTCGTTATTTCAAAAAGATATTATCATTCTACACTCCTTCGCTATATAAACTATAAGTGTGCCAAATTTCATGTTAATCCGTCCGCGTAATTTTCGTAAAAAAGGGGTACAACGTGTTTGCTTCATATGGATATGGATATGGATAGTCATACTATGACATTAAATTTAGTAGTAAATAGTATGAAATCGTTGACTTGTATAGTCTTTTAGCCCAAGAACCTTTTTCATTGTAAATAGCCTCATTGACTTGTAAACTACATGTTTGCTTAGCAACCAGTATGTCATTTCATTCCAAAGTGTATGTCTAACATATGGTAATATGACTCATAATTATTTTATTAATTTAAAGTATTTTTGCTCAGCTTCACGCTGTATCCCGCACATAGCAGGGTAGCCAGAGAGAACCTGAGATCCTAGTCTTAGGACACTGCATTCTCTTAAGATTACCGTTTCCTACTTCCCAACGAATTGAGGCATTGCGTGCTGAGTTGCGAAACTACAAACACACGCGCAAAACAGCACGATATGCCTCAATTCGGTGGAAAGTGGGGACGGAGGTTCTTAACACTAGGTTCTCAGGTTTCCACTGCCCACCCTGCTATACGCAGGATAAAGCATGAAGCTACGTATATATATATTTTTTTTTATTACGACACATTATTTATCTCTATTATTTTTTAATGCGTACATTTAAAACATAAAGTAATTATAATCTGTTTAAGCTTCGACATAATTGTAGTATAAAAAATCTAGATTTTATTTTGCTAAAACAAGTTGCCTATACCTTTTTAACCGACTTCTAAAAAAGAAGGAGAATGCAAAAGCATTCGACTGTATTTTTTAAACATAGTGTTTTTAATGTGCGTTTATTTAAATATAGTTAAGATAAAGACGAGTTTTTGACTTATTCGTAATAATTTCACTTATCAAATCGGTTTTCTTTGTTTATAAAAATTTAAATTAATTATTTATATTTAATTTGGCATGTCTGCTCTTTGGGGAGTGTAGGGAATCATTAAGAGAAGGATTAATTGAAATTCTGACGAAAACACGATTTTAGGATTTAAACTTTACGAAAACAAAACCGGAGATATGTATTACTAGTAATGGAAATATACGTTAAAATAATAACAAGGCTAAGCCTTCACTATTTCTACTATTTAGTATGTTTACTAACAGATTTCTAAAAAGGAAGAGGTTATCAATTCGACGGTATTTTTTAACTGTGTTACCGGATAACATTTTACCTCATGGTCCAATTTTGATGGTTCTTTTTTATATGATAGCTAGTGCTTCTGATATGGTCCTATTGAAATTTAGTTTACATCTAACCAGTAGTTTTTGAGTTATTCGTAATAATTACACTTTTTTGTACATTGTCTATGAAGCTAGCTTTCTTTTTTTTGTTAAAATCTTTATTATCATATACAAGTAAACAATAATTAATTATAAAATTTAAATTTAATTTCATAATTATGTTGTTTTTTTTGTTTTAAAATTGTTTGAGGCGATCGTGGCGCAGTGGGACAGCTTTAAATAAACGCGAATAGTTGTCAATTCGATTCTCACTCTGGGCAATGATTAACTTCTTCACGCTGTATCCCGCATATAGCAGAGTAGGTAGAGGCAACGTGAGAACCTAGTGTTAAGACACTCCGTTCTCTTTTAACATGTCCGTTCCCCACGTGGGGGGCATAATTAAATTAAAATTATTTTAATTACTTCTATCTGGTAAAACAAGGCGCGGCGTTGACTTCCGTAACTTAAGATGCAATGTCCCAAAATTGAGTGGAAAGCGGGTGGCGGAGTGTTGACACTAGGTTCTCTTTGACTATCTTGCTATGCGTGATAAAGCGTGAAGCTGCTTTTTTTACTTCCTCTTTTTTATGGATAATGGATGACAAACGAGCAGAAGGACCACCTGATGGTAAGTGGTTACCTCCACCCATGGACATCTGCAACACCAGAGACGTTGTTGATGCATAGCCGACCGAGAGGATACAGATGGAAGGGACAATGTTGTAGCCTGCTTTCGGAACCACCACATTTTCTTTAAATCGTGATCGTAAAAAAAAATAGTTAAAATTTTCCTACAAATAAATATACATGCACAAAAACTTATAAGCACGTTAATTATGTTTTGAAGTAGCGTAACGAAATTTATATTATTATTTTTTTTAGCTTCACGGTGTATTCCGCCCTTAGCAGGGTAGACAGAGGGAACCTGAGAACTTAGTGTTAAGATACTCCGTTCTCTTTTAACATTTCCGATCTCCTCTTTCCACCGAATTGGTTCATTGCGTGCTGAGTGGCGGAACTCAACGCCACGCTTTGCCTTGTTATCAGAGCGAGGAAATGAAAATACTAAATATTATTTAATATTTTCATTGCCTGGCACAAGTGTGGGACTGTGATCGATAGGTTGTGGGTTCGATTGCCACTTCTATTTCAATAAATATTTCGGCGGGAAATATTACAAATCCAAAAAAAAATATTATAACAGAGAGTATAGAATTTAGTGATTTATAACTAAATTATCTAAATCCAATGTTAAGCAAGCGAAATCACCAACTTACTTTACTTAAAAAAATACCGAGTAACAAAATACAAACATTTTTATTATTTGATAAAATGAAAAATATTACTACACTTTCCACCTATACAAATAAATG
Organism: Philaethria dido; assembly: GCA_033558755.1. NCBI lineage: Eukaryota > Metazoa > Arthropoda > Insecta > Lepidoptera > Nymphalidae > Philaethria > Philaethria dido. The sequence goes on from JAKGSA010000798.1 coordinate 314,988, forward strand.
TATATTATAGTAATAAGTAAAAGTGCAATTATTACGAATAACTCAAAAACTACTCATCAGTTCTTAACTAAATTTAAACGAGACCACATCATAAGCACTAGCTATCATATAATAAAAGGTTCAAACAGTAATTTTTTTTTGAATCACACATAAAATAATACAGTTGAATTGAGAATCCTCTCTTTTAAAGTCATTTAGAAATAAAAAATATAATAATACACTTCACTAAAAATTTAATTTAAGAAAAACAAAAATATATATTTTTTCTTAAAAATTACATTTTCATGAACGCACTTACCAAAAACCGACTGCGTTGTACGAACACATTGTTACTACTGAGGCATTGTGGCGTTTGATTTTTATGTATATACTATAACGGTCATGTTACTGTTAAAAATTTAAATAAGCTAAATATTTTTTGTCTAGTTTATTTAAATTTATTGTTGCTCATATAAGGTAAGTCGCGGTGTTGAGTTGCGCCACTTAACACGCAATGTCCGATAATTAGGTGAAATGTAGAGAATCAAGGGAAGAAGGAAAAGGGGAAGTCTTAGGTCTAGGGTTCCCTCTTATTTCTTTTTTCAAATACACAAATTGTTTTCATTTCCATTTCGGCAAGACAGCGTTAAGTTCCGTAATCGCGTTATTAATCAACCCTTAATTTTAATGAGCTCTTTGATTCTCGCGACTATTACACATATTAAATGAAACTATTTAACCGGATTAATCTTGTATATTTTAGTATTCGAAAATACATTTTTTGGAAACCCGACGTTTCGAACACTTTACAGTTTTCCGTGGTCTACTCGTATATACGATTAATCTGGTTAAAATAGTTACAATTAACCCTTAATTTTATTTATTTTATTGTTATTTTACACGTAGGTGATCTGAATAAAGCAAAAAATATCTAGTTTTATCAGAGAGAGAGGTAAAAATCTCTTATAACTGATAACGTAGACCTAAGTAACTTGTAACAAGGCAGAGCGCAGCGTTTAGTTCCGCCACTCAGCACGCAATGTCTCAACGGAAATCTTAACATAACGAAGTGTCTTAACACTAGGTTCTCAGGTTGCCTCTGCCTACCCTGCTATATGCGGGATACAGTGTGAAGTTAAAAAAAAACAAAAAATTGACCTTTTGTCCTTGATCTTACAAATAACCTTGGATTTATTCATTTAAATAGATTTTGATTTATATTTTGCTTATAGAATAGAATTATTATAAAAAAAAATATATTAATTACTTTATTATAATGTTTGTATTGTAAATATAATTTTATATTTATATTTATAAGCGCATATCGCGTCGCAGAGGCACAAGTAGAAGTGCGACTGTAAATGCGATAGGTTCGCTTCCTACTCCAGGAAATGGAATTTTTCACTTCCCGAGTTTGGTAACATGGCAAAGCCCGGCAAAGGATTTATATGTGGAATACAGCGACTTTATATTAATTTTTTCAGCTTCAAACTTTGCTAAGATCTCTTTAACATTACCAAACATTACCCTGCTATGCGGAAAAGGGAATTTAGTGTCAAGACACTCCGCTCTTTTTCCGTGCAAATCCAGTTATTGCATTTTGAATGATAGATCTCAACGTCGCATCTGTTTTTACTAGGACAGTGAAGTGATCATAAATTATATATAATTATTACCCCAGTTGGGATTGGAATCCACAACCATTGCATTTAAGATCAGACATAGTTCCATTGTGCCACGATGGCATTTCTCTCTCCTTTCTTATTTAGTTCTATAACTTAAGCATTCAATACAATATGTTAAATGACTCCAAGAAATCATAAAAATAAATTTGATTAATAATATCAAATATTAAAATTTTAACAAATAAAGAAAATCGACTTCAAGTAACATGTAGCAAAAAGTAAAGTCATTACGAATAACTCAAAAACTACACGACAAATCATAACGAAATTTAAAAGGGACCACATGAAACTAGCTCATCATATTTAAAAAGTTAATCAAAATTGGTTCATGGTGAAAAAAAAAAAACAAAAAAATATCCCTCCTTTTTTGAAATTGGTTAAAAATAGAATATTAGCTACCATGACATACTTAAATCTACTTCTTGGATAGTATCACTAAAATTTTATTAAGGCTCTTTATCTGTCAAATAAACACCTTACAACTACTATGACATTATTATCTTTTAAGAGGCCATCGTGGCGCAATGGGACAGTGTTTGACTATAATCGCAAGCGGTTGTAGGTTCAATTCCTACTCAAGGAAATTAAAGTATTAAATAATATTGAATATTTTCATTTAGTCGCTCTGGTAAAGAGGTAAAGGTCGGCGTTGAGTTCTGTCACTCAACATGTAATGCCTCAATTCGATGAAAAGTGGTCAATGGAAATGTCGAAAGAGAATGGAGTGTCTTAACACTAGTTTCTCTAGTTCCCTCTGCTGACCCTGCCATGTACGGGATGCAGCGTGACGCTACAAACAAAAAATAAAAAAAGGCCATCGTGGCGCAGTGGGACAGTACAGTCTGACTGTAAACGCAAATGTTTGAGGGTTCGATACCTACGTGAGGGAATTCTACAATATCTCGAATTTTGAATTCTTAAGTTCCTATCTCCACTTTCTGCCCTTTTATCGTCTATGTGTTATTGTTGTTGTTAGTATTGTCTATGTCTAAGTTAAGTTGGTTGAGTTTTTAACAGTAGGTTCTCTGGTTCCCTTTGTTATGTAGGGATTACAACGTAAAGCTAAAAGAAATCTAGGTCTACGTTAAGTGCGGGGTTGATTTCTGCCACTTAAGAACACTAAACTTAAAAGTCTCGAGTTCAGGCAAAAACTGTATAACGGAGTGTCACGACACTAAGTTCTCTCTCCTATAGCAGGGTAATGCTTGGTAATGCTAAAGAGACCTTAGCAAAATTTTTAGCTTCACGCTGTATCCCGTATATAGCAGGGTAGGCAGAGGGAACCTGAGAACTTAGTGTTAAGACACTCCGTTCCCTACTTTCCGAATGAGGCATTGCGTGCTGAGTAGCGGAACTCAACGCCGCGCTTTACCTTATACCCTGCTATGCGGAATAAAGCGTGAAGCTGCATCTCATAAATCGACTGAATCGCCTGTCCATAAAGATTATAAATAATCATGTTCAAAACCCAGACATTTCATAAAATCGTACATTTTATTTTATATATGAATACATATTATTAATTGAGCAATTAAGTGTTAATCGATTGTTCCGTTTATATTTTTAGAATATCTTAAGTAATTTTGTTTTTTATATTTAAACAGGATTGCTTATAAATTGATAACGTCGCGTTTTGTCTAATTCTAATTAACAAAACGGGAAATTCGGGAGAAATATTTTTTTGCAGTTTCATACTATTTCCCGTATAACAGGGTAATCAAAGAGAGAGAAAGTAGTGTCTAGACACTGCGTTCTCCACTATCCTTTTCAAAATTTAGTGAAAAAATGATAATATATTATGTATTTCCGGACCAAACCAGAATCGCAAGCTTGAGGCTGTAAACGCGACAGGTTGTGGGTTCGATTCTCACTCCCGGAAATGGAATTTTCCATTTCTTGGGTTTGGTAACAAGGCAAAGCGCGGCGTTGAGTTCCGACATTCAGCACGCAATGCCTCAATTCAGCGGAAAGTGGGGAACGGAATGTTTAACACTAGGTTCCCTCTACCTACCCTGCTATATGCGGAATACAGCGCTAAGCTATGTATGTATGTTGCCAGTAGTTTTACGTTATTTGCAAGTCACTCAGGACCGCAAATGAATATAAGAATAGGTCAAAAAAGAAACATTTTTCATCAGTTACAACTAAATACCGTCTGAGATAATGAAAAAAAATCTGTTAGAGTTCGAGCCCTTAACACTTATTGTGATTTATTATTTCCCATTAAAACAATATTTATATTAAAAATTATGTTTCATTTATTAATGCACTCGAACGAATAATTCAAAACATATAACTATAGGAAATTTTACGATCTACGAAAAAGATTTAATATAATTTTTTGCTAAGTTTAAGTGAATCACTTAAAAGTTATATGAGGTCGAAGTCCAAACTTAAACCGTTAGGGATAACTTTAACATATTCGTAGTCTCTTGTTTTCTTCATACTGTATTCCGCATATAGCAGGGTAGGCAGAGGGAACCTGAGAACCTTGTGTTAAGACACTCCGGTCTCTTAAGATTTCCGCTCCTCACGTTCCGCCAAACTATAGCATCGCTTGCTGAGTGACGAAACTTAACGAGGCGCTGTACCTTGTTACCAGAGCTAGAAAATGAAAGTACTAAATATTAATTATTATAAATATATAATATTTTCATTTCCTTGAGTGGGAATCGAACCCACAACCTGTCGCGTTTACAGTCGCACGCTTGTCCGTCTCCGCGGCTGGTATTTTCTTATGGTTCATCACAAAATAATAACTCAGAAACATAAAATATTGTAATTTTTATGACTTTTGCCGTTTTTATTCTAGAATGGAAAATTTCTAAATTGCTTGAGTAAACAGATTAAATTTCATTCTTTTAAATTTATTACGTAGTTAAAGTACAGTTATGGGTTCTTTTTTTAATTATGTATACAAATATCGATTTTTCTTACGATTATCGATATTTTGTCAATATAATTTTCTTATTTTTAAAACTTTGTCCACTCTTTTTTTGACACCACGGACCTCAAGAATTGTCAGTAAAATTTTTGCCGGCCTTGTTTTTACTTAAAGGTTGTTAAACGTTTAAACATTGCTGCCCCCCTAAAATTTGCAATATGTAAGCCGATGTTAATCGTGTTATATGGACATTTCAGACACTCATACGCATTTTAAAATTGGGAACATGGATATGGAAATATAGTCCATGAAAACAAAATCTTTTGCAATAAAAATGTTACAACTTTTTGTAAATTGTAAAAACGGAAAAACTTTAAAATTATTAGACATAAATAAATATAATATATTATAGTTATATCAGGGCTTCTTAAACTTTTGTCATTCACGACCCCATTTATGATTGCGAGTTTCTTGACGACCCCGTACAAATTGGTAATTGGCCAAAATGGTATATATAAATATTTGACATTAAAATCTCTCGACCCCAGAATTTTGCTACGCGACCCCATTTGGGGTCGCGACCCGTAGTTTAAGGAGCCGTGAGGTATATAAACAATATGTCTTTGAAAACACATAAGGTGATATTAATATTAAATATATATACATACTTTTTACAAATATACATAAAATATATGTAGTTAAAATCACAGATAACATTGGCATAAATAGTTAAAACTATAAAAAAAAACTAGCATTATAATATGTTTTTAGTAAAATTTGAACAAAATGCACTTAAAATTAGGTTATCGTGATTTTATTCAAAATCTAACGTAGTTTTTTGTTTTTGTTTTATTTTTATTTATTTTTTGTATGAAAGAACTACGTCCATGGTCATATTTAAATTATCATAAGTATTTTAAATACATACTAGTGTCCCCGTTGAAGCGTTAATAACGCGTCCTAGCCACGTATCACATCTTACTTTATATAAACATGGATGTGAAACCATGGTAGTGTGTGTAACATTTATTTCATGACTTTTATATATTTTTTTATGTATTATTTTAAAAAGATACTATCATTCTGCACTCCTTCGCTATATAAACTATAAGTGTGTCAAGTTTCGTGTTCCTGCATCAGCGTAATTTTCATAAAAAATAAGTCCAAAGGTTTTGCTTCACGTATTAATAGCGAAAAACATTTTTTGATAACATATAAAAATTTGAACCCACTGGGACTTGAACCCGCGCCTCTGGAAACTGTCAAAGCACTCTGACTGCTAAGCCATATGTTCTTATCCAGATGCGTCGAAATTCTTATAAGCTTAACTTATTTATGTTGTTAGCATCTCTGTAGAGAGATTTTTCCAAATTTCTGCTGCCCAAAGACTATTTCCAAGAACAATCGTAATACTTATAGAATATTTATTATTTCCTAGTGTCCCCGTTGATGCGGTAACAACGCGTTGTCTTTTGTAATGTACTCGTATATGTCACTTTATATAAACATGGATGTCTAACTATGGTAGTGTGTGTAACATTTATTTTGTTAATTTAATATATTTAAAAAAATATAGCATACTGCACTCCTTCTCTATATCAAGTGTGCCAAGTTTCATGCTCCTTTCGCGTAATTTTCATAAAAAGGGGTACAAAATTTTTGCTTCACGTATTTATATATAGATGTGTCTAAGGTTTATTTTAACCTGACTACATAAAAAGGACAGTTCACAATTCGACTGTATTTTTTATATGTGTAATACATAACTTTATAATGAGTGAACCAATTTTGATGATTCTTTTTTTGTATGATAACTAACGTTTTTTGTTGTGGTTCCGTCGAAATTTAATTAAGATATTACGAGTTCTTGAGTTATTTGTAATAATGTTATTTTTTACTGCATTTTAATTTTAGTGGTTTATCTTTTTTTTTGTTACAATATTAATTATTTTTTCTATTTAAAGGATTTTTAATAGAAGATAGTCTACTTTAATAATATTTAACATTTAAAAATGTTGAAAAAAGGTTAGATTATATTTTAAATTTTAGGGAAAACTATTCAAAACAATGTTATGAATATAATATTAATATATAATTATAAATTAATTTATATACTCATTCTGGTAACAAGGCAAAGCGCGGCCTTGAGTTCCGTCACTCAGCACGCAATGCCTCTATCCAGTGGAAAATGGGGAACGGAAATGTTAAAGAGAACGGAGTGTCTTAACGCTAGGTTTTCAGGTTACCTCTGCCTACCCTTCTATGTGTGGGATACATCGTGAAGTTAAAAAAAAGTAAATTACTTTAAAAAAGATTCCGGCAAGTTACACTCGGATAAATTTTTAGGCAAATTTGGCAAAAGGTCAACATAGTGTTACAAGGTTTTCTAAAAGTGATAGTTTGATAAATGTAAAATTAATACACATAAAATATATTAACAAAAAAAATAGTAAAAAAAAATTAAACATAATAAAAAATATATACTTTTTAAAAAGTGTAGTGTTTTGTGATTATTATCGGTCCTTGATAATTATGCAAAAATTCAAATGAATACAACATTTCTAAGTCGGTCAAAATCACATTATATATACATTCTTTGAAACCAATCGAAGTAACCAACAATATCTTATGACACGCGTTTTCCTGTATAACATAGTATCAGAGTACCTAGTGTCAAGACACTCTGTACTCCACTTTTCGCTAGAATTCGAGACATTGCAGGTAAGTTACTCTGGTGGTAGCAGGTTCATCCTCCGACTGGCCGCGACCACTATCATGTCAAAGACGAACCGCCAAATATCTAATGATATGTTTCGGTTCGATGACATGTAAGCCAAGTTTTCCTTATTCTCACCTACAACATTATCTCCTCCCCTTCTATTTACTCTCTAGGCTGGCAACGCATTTACAACTTCTCTGGTGTTGTAAATGTCTATCTATCCTTCTGCTCGTTTGCCTCCTTTGATCAACATAAAAATAAATAAAAGAAAGTAGCAGAACTTAAAGCTTGTATTACCAGAACGACAAAATAAACGAAATTAATATAATTTAAAATAATCATTTCCCTTAGAGAAAAGCGAACCCACACCCGTGTTTACAATCAGAAACCGTCCCACTGCGCCACGACGGCCTCACCTTCAAGAAAACTGAAAATTATTACATAGGCTACGGCAACTACGTCATAAAACTAAAAAACATCTGAGCTATGTAATCCTTTGAATTAGGTATCAAGTAAACAAAATTTAAATTTGATAATCATCTATACTTCCAAAACAACTGAATAAATACCCTTACTATTAAGTATGTTTTAGTTATATTTTTACCCGACTTTTAAAAAAGAATTTCTCAATTAGATTAGCGGTAGTAGTATTTTTTTGTGTGGGTTAACGCCATAACTTTTAACTGGGTGAACCGATTTTGATGATTCTTTTTTCATCATGATTCCATTTTTATTTTTTTAGCTTCACGCTGTATCCCGGCTTTAGCAGGGTAGGCAGATGGAACCTGAGAACCTAGCGTTGAGACACTCCGTTTCCCACTTTCGCCTGTCATGGCGCAGAGGCACGCTTGTGCGCCATGACAGGCGTTAAATATACTGGTTTCCCTAAATTTATATTTCCTAAATATATGATGTCTTCCCTGAACATATACCGACTTTCTTTAATCTCCTTAATCTACTGGCTTACCGTTTTAAAATTTTATCCTAGGGATAAAAAATTTCAAAGTAGTACCTTAAAATTCGAAATGGATATCTTTTTTAAATATAAGAATATAAGCGATTACCGTAGTATTTTTGCCATAAATATATTTTTACATTTTTTTAATTTGTGGTTTTTGAATTGAATCAGCGATATATTAGTCGCGTTTGCAAATAAATTATAAGCATACATATATACACAGAAGGTATACTCAGCTGTACTAATTGTAAAAACAACAAAGATATAAGTAGGTATATTATAATATTTATAATTCAAATAAAAAAGAAAACGCTTGGGTATCACCTAATTTAAATGAGGCCAGTGGGACGGCGTCTAACTGTAAACACGAATAGTTGTGGGTTCGATACTCACTCGTGGGAATGATTAAGTTTTCATTTCCCCGCTCTTGTAAAACAATACGCGGCATTGTCTTCTGCCACTCAACAAGAATTGTATAATATTTGGGCGAAAATAGAACGGAGTGTCATGACACTATGTTGCAGTGGTGAGGGGTGAAAATTTTAAGGTAAGCCCGTATACTTCGGGAAGCCAGAATGTCAAGTTTTTCAGCAATTTCAGTATCGAATTTTGTTGACAACCTTTTTGCTAGGTGTCAGCTTGCTTTTTGCAATTTTATATCCACAATTCTCCTGACGACCTTTTTTTAGGTCTTAAACTTTTGTTCACCTTGCTTTTTTTGCAGTCACTCCCAAATTTCAAATAATATATTGTCATTTGCAAAAGGTGTTGTAAAGCGGGTGAGAACCGTGTTATATGAACGCCTCGCTACCGCGTGGTTCTGCCTGACTGTCCGGCTATGCGAGAAAAGCGCGATTTTTTTTTTCGAAAAACAATAGATTTAAGATCATAAAAAGATAAGAAATATCATCATACATATCTACCATGTACTTCTTAAAAATGTATTTTTTAGTTTTAATTTGCAATTTAAAATTAAAATAGTACAAAAAAGCGTAGGTTAATAAAATAATACACATATATATAATAGTCATACCACGACTATAATATTTAACAACATCAAAATAGGTTCATGAATATTCTATGATTTGCATAAAATGAAGGTGCTTTATTATTCCGTAAAGATTTTGAATAGATATTCAAATTAGAGCAATGAAAAATACAATACAATATCAAACAGTAAATACTTATTTTATTAGTTTTAATTTGAATAATTATGATTTTAACCAAAAAAAGGTAAAAAGTGAAGTTATTACGAATATCACAAAAACTACTCGTTAGATATTAATGAAATTTAAATGGGACCCCATCAGAAGCACTAGCTTAATTATTAAAAACAAAAGAATCATAAATATGAAAGAATCATAAATAATAAATATTTATGTATATTTGTATGTATATATTATATGTATGTATTCATTCAGGTATATTTACTATTATATTGGAATATATGTATGTATGTAGGGCTAACAGTATGTTAGGTTGATTTATTTATTTAGTTATATCCGTTATATTTTTTGCACCGCATTGTGCCCGCTTTTATCTGTAGATCCTTTCAGTTAGGTTGCCTGGAAGAGATCACTTTTGGTGATAAGGCCGCCTTTGTGCATTTGTTGTATTATTTAAGATTTTTTTCTTTATGTATAATTTCAAGTGTGCAATAAAGTTTTTCTATCTATCTATCTATCTATCTATGTAATTGTTCTTATACTTTTAAAATACAAAAAAAAATGTTCAATTAGATTCTAAAATATCTATGTATAAATCAAAATATATAAATATACAGACAAAGCGCGGTGTTGAGTTCCGTCACTTAACATGTCTCGAATTCAATTGGAAAGCGGAGAACGCAGTGTCTTAACACTAGGTTCTTTCTGGCTAATTTGCTACTCGTATACGGGAGTATCAATTGGGAATAAAATGTAAAGATATTTTTTTCTAGAAAATAAGTAAAAAAACATGTGTAGCGAGGCGTCCACATAACATGATTCTTATATTATTTTTTATATTTTTTTAAATAAATATAATACTATATTAAAATAATGAACATTAAACATTTGTGAGATTAACTGTATATAACAAAAAGCTATTTAGAATTTTCCACTGTACTGTATATATTAACAAGGATGAATTGAAGAGAGTCACGTGTTTTAACACTCTTTTATAATTAATAAAGTCAATTAGACTGACTTAAACGCGATTGGGTGTGGGTTCAATTCCCACTCGGGGTGAATAATGATCATATTTAAATCATTTATCTTTCTTTGCGCGGCGTCGACTTCCGCCACTTAACACGCAATGTTTCAAATTCTGGAGTAAGTGGATAACGAAAATGGAGTGTCTTGACACTATGTAGTTAATGACCACCCAGATTTCTGGAAAAAGCGTGAAGCTGCTTTTACTAATCCATATTTTTTATTAGCTTTACACGATATCCAGCACATAGCAGGGCAGGCAAAGGAAATCTTGTGTTAAGACACTCCGTTCTTCACTTTCCGCCGAATTGAGGCATTGCGTGCTCAGTAGCGGAGCTCAACGCCGCGCTTTGACTTATTACCAAACCCAGGAAATGAAAAATTCCATTTTTTGGAGTGCGAATCGAATCCGCAACCTGTCGCGTTTAAAGTCGCATGCCTCTGTGCCACGACAGGAGTTTACCATTCGATTTGCGTAAAACTTGACACAAGTGTTCTATTCCGATAACAATACAATATATTGATATCATGAATCAGTGGGAATCAAACCCACAACCACTCCCGTTTAAAACTCGCTTTTTAGTAAACCAGAAAAAGGTCGTCAACATTAGATAGTGAAATTGTAAAAAAAACTTAACATCCTATAGCGTCATCCATATATAGAGGTAACCCGGACCTCTATGTACCGGCTTTCACAAATATACCGGCTTCACGAAATCTTAACCGACTTACACTGCTATCTAGTGATACTCAAAAAATGTAGAAACTACAAAAAAATAATTAAATAAATATATTTTTGCTTATTATTCTCTAAATATTATTATTTATTATGACAGTTAATTATGAATCATAGCATAAACGTAAAAAAGCGAAACGCTTACACTATACTTAGTAAAGTATAAAAAATGATATATTATATATATTAACGGAAACGTAAATTAAAAAAAGAAATTAAATAGAATATGAATATAAATAAATAATAGATACATAATATATATATATATATATATATATATATATATATATATATATATATATATATATATATATATATATAGGGATCAGAAAGCTTTAGAGAACAAATTGTCTTAACACTAGGTTCTCAGGTTCCCTGCCTATCCTGCTATGTGCGGGATACAGCGTGTATACTCCATTCTCTTTCAACAATTCCGTTTTCCACTTTCCGCCGAATTGAGGCATTGCGTGCTGAGTGGCAGAACTCTACGCCGCGCTGTAGCCTTGTTCCCAAACCCAGAAAATGAAAATACTAAACTTAACATTTCCTGGAGTGGGAATCGAACCCACAACCTGTCGCGTTTACAGTCGCACGCTTGTGTCTCTGCGCCACGACAGGCGTTATAATTCATATTAAATAATATGCAAAACGAATCGTGCTAAAGAGCATTAGGATAAAAAATGATACTGGCTAAGTGTCTGTAGTGATTGATAATTTTAAAATATATATGAAAAAAATTGATGCCTGGCATGTCATATTTTATTGGCGTATCATTAATCATTTTTTTACCTAACTTCAAAAAGGGAGGTTCTCAATTCAATTCTATCATATTTTTTTATATATACATACATACATAGCTTCACGCTGTATCCCACATATAGCAGGGTAGACAGAGGGAACCTAGTGTTAAGACACTCCGTTCCCCACTTTCCACCGAATATAGCATTGCGTGCTGAGTGGCGGAACTCAACGCCGTGAAGCTAAAAAAAAATAAATAAAAGCCTATATTTAAAATTTTAAAAAAATTATATGTTTATATAACAAATCACTTTGAAATGAGTATTAATGAATATGAATGATATACGTCAAAGTTCACACTTAAAACAGAAAATCGGCATATTAATATCATTTATAACAGAGGTGAGCAACCTTTTTTAGCAACGGGTCTAACAAAATTTTTATTTTTTTAGCATTTTTTTGATAATTAAGATCATATTCATATTATAAACATTAGATAACAAAAACTAAAGACCTATCTGGCGCAGAGGCACAAACGTACGATTGTAAACGCTACAGGTTGTGGGTTCGTTTTCCACTCTAGGAAATGAAAATAATAATAATAATAATAATCCTTTATTGTACACCCATATTAATTACAAAAAAAGAGAAACATGAAACAAAAATAGTTAAATTGTACAAAAGGCGACCTTATCGCTATAACAGCGATCTCTTCCAGGCAACCTTAAGGCATAGGAAATAAAGGAAGGGAAACGGGGCTAAGGGGGTGTGAACAATACATAAAGTAGATGCGATAATAGATAAAATAAATATACAGCTATATAAGTAATACATACAATAAATATATATCATATACATACATATACTTATTACATAATATATACACTAATAAATACATATATAAGTATTCTATAATCATATATATTACATATACATGAAAAATATATATACATGAAAATATTATATATTTTTAGTGTCTTTTTTTATATCTTCATTTTTTCGCTCTAGTAACAAGGTAAGCCGTGGCGCTGAATTCCGCTCGGAATTATCCGCTTCCGGCGAGATACAGCATGAACTTATAAAAAAGATAAAATGAAGTTATATATAAATGGGATCACATCACAAGCACTGCCTATCACATGAAAAAAGAATCACCAAAATTGTTGACCATTGTTGAAATGCGCACAAAATAAACTACAGTCAAATTGATATCCTCTTCCTTTTATGAAATCGGTTAGCAATCTTTATATGTATAATGTTAACCTCTTTAACCCACATAATCCATCTAACTCCCCATCGGGACGGTATCCGTAATGGATTTCCTCACGTTGGAAAAAAAGGTAGTCGAAAGAACTTAGTGTCATAATATTCCGTCCTCTACTTTTCGCTCAAAAACCTAAAATAAACAAGAATCATCAAAATTGGTTCACCAAGTAAAAGTGGGGAACGGAGTGTCTTAACACTAGGTTCCCTCTGCCTACCCTGCGGGATACAGCGTGAAACTATTATATATATGTATGTAGTAAAAGGTTATGCGGTATAATAAAAAAAACAGTCGAATTGATTACCCTCTCATTTTTTTAAGTCGGCTAAAGAATCTAGAACAGAATGATTTATCAGTGTATTTTTTTACCTTACAAATTGAGGAAAACGTGTGAAGGTAATTTGGTCATAACACACGACTATCCCTACAATTATAAATGTGAATGTAAGTTTGTTTGTTACGCTCTCACACCTAAACTACTCAACCGATTATCATGAAACTTTGTACACATGTTCTTAGAGGTATTAAAAAGGACATAGGATAGAATATTAATATATATATATATATATATATATATATATATATATATATATATATATATATATATATTGCTACATATGATTGTTTGTCAACAAAATTAAAGATTTAGCTACTTCAAAACCTTTAAATTAACGCATATATGCACTATACACTATAGTATGTAGTATGGACTGCCATTAACAAAGCGATCGAAGCCGCGGGTAACAGCTAGCAGTCAATATTGAAGCAAGCACTCAAGTTCGAATAATCGTTTATGGTGAAACGATGTTTGTCTTGCGTAAACAAAATTGTGTCAGTAATAAACTTTTTGGAACAGTTCTTTAAATAACCAATGCGTCCTTTTATTGCTTTTTACCGAATATGGTAGCAATAAAAATTTATTTCCCCATAATACTTGTTAAATAATAAATATATATAGCTTTAAATAGATTATCTATAAATGTTAGATTTTATAATGGCTTATCCTTAATGTGAAAATGGGAGTCAAGTTCAATATGCACTCAGTCAGGTTTCTCACCAATAAAAGAGTTAAGATAGAAATTAGTGCCAGTTACTTGATATCTATAGGTGCATATATAACGTTTACGTTTTTGTATTGAGTGACAAAAAAACAACCTTCTGTGAAATTCAGAAGAAATTAAAAATTGAAATAGCAAGTTGGTAAATTAGCAAATAAAGCAATTTGAAAATTCAGTTTTTAAAATGAAATTATTGTATTATTTTTTTATTGAAATATTTATGCTTAATTCGTCATTGATAAATTTTTACAAACATAGGTATGTGGATAAAAATTATAAATGGATATTTGTATATATTATATTAAAATACGTATACAAAGTGATTGTTTCATTTGACAAAAAGACAACGTTCAGAAGGATTCAGAGGAAAATTAAAATTGTAAATTGGCTAATTAGCAAATAAGCCGATTTTCAGTTTTTAAAATAAATTTCAAATTGGCTTATTTCCTAATTTTGGGTTATTTTAAAATTGACAAATAAGCTTCTTGAGAGTATAGAGGAGCACAAATTGAGTATTTCTCAAAATTCTTACGCAAGACGGAGAAAAGCAGCATAAAGCTAGTTCTTTTATAAGTAAATAAATAAACTAAAGTAGGACTAAACTTGGTTTGAAAATTCAATGAGTTTGGTGAATACTTATACATACATTAAACTTTGTGTTTTTAAATAGATTTTTATTCATCATTCAAATGGTTTTGTTTTTAGCTTTTCAATCGCTGTATCTCGCATATAGCAGAGTAGGCAGAGGGAACCTGAGAACCTAGTGTTAAGACATTTCGTTCCCCACTTTCCACCGAATTGTGGCATTGCGTGCTGAGTGGCGGAACTCTACGCACAGTCGCACGTTTGTGCATCTCCGCCACGACAGGCGTTGAAAGTTTTAAATGGATCGTGTAATATGACACTAGGCATCCTAAGAAGAACTTGACTGGACACGCTACCTTGAGTCTAGATATCGATTTTACTTTTATGAGTAAAATGGATACACTATATACACCTTTATGTAAACCTTATGGTTTAAAAATAAGCTGAGTTTATACTCAGCATATTTTTACAAGCTTTTATTTAACTTGCCCTGTGTGATTATTTATTTGTTTGGGGTCCAATTTAGTAATCTAAATCCGTCCTTCCTTTTGAAATAACTTTCTTATGAAATAACATAATTAATGAAGAATAGAATTTATATGTTTTTCTTATTATTTCAATTAAAGTAATACAGCCAGAGTCTTGAGAAGCAGCATGGGCGAATATTGGCATCAGAGCATCATGCCGTTTACAGTGACGGCAAACCAATCCATTTATCTACCAACTTTTTTTTAATAAAACGAATATTTAAAATTGTCTAAAATTTAATTTAACAATAACATAACTTAAAACTATAAGATATAATGAAAATTGTTCATTTCTAGCACTATTTGTTAATCTTTCAAACTCTTTTCTATAATGGGAATGATGTGGTACATCTAATGAGTGGTGTTTGATTACACTAGCGTAGTAGTAAGCTGAGGCTCGTGGTGTACGCTTCTTTAGTGGATCGTTGAAGTCTACGTGGTAGAGGCCGAATTTCATACTGAAAATGTAAAAAAATGTTTAAAAAATAATAAAAATGGAATATTTTAAGTGTATACGTATACTTTATACATGGTAGAAGTGAAACTTTAGAAAAGTAACTTAGGAGAGAATGACATGAATATAAATTATTAGGAGTATCTATATATTGTAAATACGTGAAGCAAAAACTTTGTACCCCTTTTTACGAAAACTTCGCGGATGGAGGAGCATGAAACTTGGTACACTTATAGTTTTTATAGCGAAGGAGTGCAGAATGCTAATATCTTTTTAAATTACGGATAAAAATATGTTAAGTTAATAAAGTAATTCTAAAACACACTAGTAGTAGGCTTGACATCCATGATTTAAGCATGCCAAATTTCATACTCCTCAGTACCCACAATTTTCGTAAAAATGGGTAATATTTTCTGTCTCGTTCTCTCGCCGACTTAATCGTATATCTTTGTTTTTGTCTACCGTGACGCTTTTTCGTAACATTGAGTTGTAAATAACTATGATTGTAAGCAGTTTTACTTAAAAAATATATTTTATAATATAAAAATTGAAAAAAACTTACGTATATCCAAACATCCATTCAAAATTATCCATGAGTGACCAAACAGTGTAACCCATCACGTTAACACCATCCTCTTTTATAGCAAGAAGGATCTGTAAAACATTTTGTTTCACCGTTATACATACATACAAACATCGCTCCACGCTGTATCCCGCGTATAGCCGCGTATAGGCAGAGGGAACCTAGTTTTAAGACACTCCGTTCCCCACTTTCCGCCGAATTGAGGCATTGCGTGCTGAGTGGCGGAACTCAACGCCGCCCTTTGCCTTGTTACCAAACCCAAGAGATGGAATATTCCATTTCCTGGAATAGGAATCGAACCCACAACCTGTCGCGTTTACAGTCGCACGCTTGTGTCTCTTGGTTTAGAAAATATGGACATTTTCTACACTTTCTACTCGTTTCTACACTTACTTTTCCCGCAAAGAATGTAAAAGAAAGACAGAGGAAATTTTCCACTTTTTTTTACGTAGTTTCGACGTAGTTAAATGAGTCTAACGAAAATTTTAATATGATCTTTCCTTACTTATAATATGATGAAAATTTTAATATGATTATCCACACTGGGAATCGAACTCACAATCCGATAAAAAAATAACAAAACAAGACTAAAAATATTTTGGATATTTGTATAATAATAATTTTTATGGCACATAGTTAAAATTTTAACGAAAAAGAAAATCAACTTCTATTTAACGTACTAAGCACTAAGAAGTGTAAGGTGTAAGTGTAGTTATTACGAATAACTCATAAACTACTTTTCATATCAGAAGCACTAGCTATAATAACCAATAAGAATGATCAAGATCACTTCAATCAGTAAATAATAACGCGGTTACACACAAAAAGTACAGTCTAATTGAGAACCTCCTATTTTATTTAAAGTCGGTTAAAATAGAGTTGTCTGTCACACACATACACACATATACACTTACAGATATTGAAAACATAGTGTTATGTCACTCCATATAACGTAGTGAACGTACCTGTCTCAAATAATCTCGTATGTATCCAATTCTAACTGAATCATAACCACCACTGTCGAAACTGCCGATACCGTTCTCAGTGATAAGTATACTGACGTTGTTATATTTCTTTTGTATCCATCCCATTTGACGGCGAATACCTTCCGGAGTTATCTGGAACAGAATAACATATGTACATACATACATAGCTTCACACTGTATCCCGCATATAGCAGGGTAGGCAGAGGGAACCTAGTGTCAATGCACTCCGTTCCCCACTTTCCGCCGAGTTTTGCATTGCGTGCTGAGTGGCGGAACTCAACGCTGCGCTTTGCCTTCTTACCAAACCCAAACCCAAGAGATGGAATATTCCATTTCCAAGCGATAAATTCAGTTAAATGCATTTAATATATGTAAAAATTACAAAAATCAAAGATCTCATTAGAGTAATATTAGTTATTAGTTGTCTAAGAATAAATAAGGTTTAAGAGGCCATCAGGACAGAAAGTAACTGTAAACTAGCTTGGTTACGGGTTCGATTCCCACTCTAGGGAATAGTTATATTTAATAATTTTTAATTTCTCCGCTCTGACAAGACAAAGCGCGGCGTTGAGTAGCAGCGTCTCTAATTCAGGCAGAAAGTACAGACCAGAGTGCCTTGGAACCAAGATCTCTCTGACTACCCTATTCTACTAATCTGAGGTAAAAGGAGTGAAAGAAAAACAATAATAGATAAGTTTTTTAATTTTTAACGTTCAGTCTCGCCACTTGACACGCAATGTCTCGATTTTAGACATAAAGTGGTGAATAGAATGTTGATACTAGGTCCTCTCTAACTACTAAAGAATTAGAGCTTTTTTTCCGCTCTAATAAGACAAAACGTGAAGTTGAGTTCCGCCACTTAATACGCAATATCTTAAATTCAGACAGAAAGTGGTGAACGGAGTGTCTTGACACTAGGTTTTGTTTAACTACTACAACAACTGGCTATAACAACTACTAAGGTGACCAGGAGTTCCTTTACACTAGGTTCTCCCCGAATACCCTGCTAAGCGGAATAAAACGTGAAGCTAAAAAAACAATATTTATATGTGTATACATACAGCAATAGCTCTAAAGTCACTATGCTGCCATTTCGGATGTTCTTCTAGCACTGCGTTCAGTTCTTTGGAACCTTCTAAGAACCACGGTCCGGGGACTTCATTGTTCTTCGCAGGTCGGACTAAACGACTCGTGTAGTGGTTTAGACTGTAGAAATCATATGTACCTGAAAATGTTAATGTTATGTATGTAATGACTACTGTAAAATGTTCGAAACTTCGGGTTTCCAAAATATTTTCTATTTATTTTCCAAAGTATTTTCGAATACGCGATTAATCCGGTTGAAATAGTTTCATTTAATATTTGTAATAATCGCGAAAATCAAAGAGCTCATTATATATTTATTTGCTTTGAATATAGGATTTTTTCAATATTATGTATCCATTTATATTTTACCTTTAGGGATGCAAAAATTAATTTCTGCATTAAAATTACAATCTTATTATATTTTTTACATTTAAGTAAAAAAATAGGATCTCGGTTACAATCTGTCGCGTTTACAGTCGCAGACTTGTGCCTCTGCGCCACGACTGGCTATCAAAGTTATTAATAAAATAATTAATTGTATAATAAGCATTATATCTACCTTGAATAAATTTCCTTTCCTCTTCAGTGAAAGCTGGTAGCTTAGAACGTAAATGTCCATGCTTTAGACTGTAGTCCGCCATAATTTTCTCAATCCTTGGCGGCCAACCGCCTTCTTTTGTATATATTGCATGGGAATATCGGCCTATCTGTAAGGAAAATGCATATCAGTATTTTTTTAACTACACGCTGTATCCCGCATATAGCAGGGTAGGCAGAGGGAATTTGAGAACCTAGTGTTAGACTCTCCGTTGTCTTTCAACAAATCCGTTCCCCACTTTCCGTCAGATTGAGGTATTGCGTGATGGGCGGAACTCAACGCTGCGCTTTGCCTTGTTACCAAACCCAGGAAATGAAAAATTCCATGTCCTGGAGTGGGAATCGAACCCACAACCTGTCGCGTTTACAGTCGCACGCTTGTGCCTCTGCGCCACGACAGGTGTTCATCATATATCAGTATATATAATAATTAAAATAAAAAAAAATAACTTCAAATGAATTGCGCTACAAAGTAACATTATTACGCATAACTCAAAAGCTATGCGTCAGATCTTAACTTTCTTGTCTTATCATAGTGAAGAAATGAAAATACTTGTAGTATAATCATGTCGTTTCTTAATGGAAATTGATTGATATTAGCATTAGGTTCCGACCCCGTATAGAATATATCCCTTAAATAGTCATAAATATTAGAACTGAGAGACTTATCACTAAGTTCTCTCTGTTAGTTGTATAAAATTGATTCTTACTCCGAATTCTCTTGCCAGTTCCGTCAACTCTTCATCCTCATGCGATTTAGGTTCGAGCCAGATAGGGTTATTTGCTATCGACACCATTCCTGTGGTAAAGATGAAACATGTCATATATAGTAACTCAGGAAATAAATAAAATAAAATTAAAAATAATCACATGATTTTTTTTTAATGCGTACTACATAGAAAAGAAGAAACTCCTTCTCAGACCATGGATGCCCATCGCGTTGCATGAAAAGGTGTTTGGAGAGTGTCTGAGACTAACGTAAAAATAGCTTAAATATAACCATATCCTCGAGTAGGAATCGAACCCACAGTCGCTGTCCCACTACGCTGCTGTTGTGCATTTTATTTATATAAAAAATTGTTATTTAAGGCAAAAAACGGCGTTGAGTTCCGCCACTCAACACAAAATGCCTCAATTCGGCGGAAAGTGGGGAACGGAATTGTTGAAAGAGAATGGAGTATCTTAACACTAGGTTCTCAGGTTCCCTCTGCCTACCCTGCTATATGCGGAATACAGCGTGAAGTTAAAAACAATATAATATTATTTTTACCATGATATCTAGGCTTGAAGTCCTCATCGTATATCCTCCAAGCTTTCGCATGTGCCATCAAAACATTCTTATTACAAATGTATGGACCTATCTCCTTCTCCTCGACCAGGGGTACTAAACGTTGGCCATTATATACAAAATCACAGACGAAAAGAGGCTCGTTTATAGTTATCCATATTTTAACTCTATTGGCAAAGAGAGAATAGACTATCCTTGCGTAGTCTGAAAACCAGTCTACTATAAGAGGGTTCGCCCAACCACCTGGAAATATAAAAAATATATTTTAAACTTTAACATTTATATAAATGGCAGTGGCGAGGCGTCCATACAAATCGGTTCCCACCGGCTTGCTTAACTTTTCAAAGTACAAGTACGAGACCTAAAAAAAAAGTCGCCAAGAAAATGTGAACTTGAAATTGTAATTGAGTTTTCAAAAAAACAAGATCACGAAAGAAGAGCTAAAAGAAGGACGCCAGAAAAAAATTGTTGAAATTACTAAATACCTTCACATCCTAAACCGGCTTACCTAAATATACCGGCTTGTCTAAAAATTATCGGCTTCCCTAAAAATATACGAGTATACCGGCTTCCGTAAATATGCATTGGCTTCTCTAAGTTTACCCGCTAGTCTAACTAAAACTTTCACCCCTCGGAACTGGTAGATGATGTATATTTTTTTATGTCATAGAGAACATAGTGTTCTGTTTTCCATTTTCTTAGTTGACTTTCAAAAATAAAATATCTATGTTACTGGAAGAAGGTCACGTAAAAAAAGTGAGGAAACCAAAAAAGTATACAAGGATCATAGCGTTTGGCTCTCCATTCTTTCTGACTAACCCGCTTGGAATAAAGCGTAAAGCGAAATAAGTTACTTACCGAGGTTCTGTATACTCTGTGGTAAATCGAAATGATACAAAGTGATGACAGGTTTAATTCCTTTCCTAAGTAGTCCATCAATGAGTTTATTATAGTAATGTACTCCATCTTTGCTTATTTTATTTGGAAACCCCGTTGGCAAAATTCTTGCCCATGATATGGAGAATCTGAAAAAAGTATATTTTTTAATATTAATATTAAAACATGAGGACAACGACACCGGACAACAACAACGGACAATAACGGACATCATGCGGGTGCCCATCGCAGGAGGGTACCTGGGACTTACGACTCAACGTGTACTACCTCTACTATCCGCGCTCCTCTCTCTACCAAATCAAATTTGAAAAGATCTTACTAATGCCGTCTTAAAATACGTGCTAGAAAAGCCGAGATTTTTTAATAGATTATAGAGAGATTGCGCTGTTATACCTCTCGGCTTACCTCTCGTTGGTAAGTTCGTAGTATTTATTCACCTTGAAATTATACCATATTAGATGAAAAGTTCAATAAACTTATTTTTATAATCATATAAGCCTTTAGCAAATACCAACTAATAATTTTCTAAGTGTAAAATTTATTGATTTAAACAAAAACTATATAATAAATAGTATTTAAAATAACAAAAAAGGGCGAACGCTTAACGCCTGTCGTGGCGTAGAGGCATAAGCGTGGGGCTGTAAACGCGACAAGTTGTGGGTTCGATTCCCACTCCAAAAATGGAATTCTCCATTTTCCTGGGTTTGGTAAAAATGCAAAGCGCGGCGTTGAGTTTCGCCACTTACCACGCAATGCCTCAATTCGGCGGAAAGTGAGGAACGGAGTGTCTTAACACTAGGTTCCCTCTGCCTACCCTGCTATATGCGAGATACAGCGTGAAGCTGTGTATATATGTAGGTAAAAATGGAGAATGATTGACGTAAAAACACTTATAAAACGATATATATATGAAAATTCTTTTAAGGATGTAACTGACAGGCAACACAAAGATGACATATTTCATGTAAGGAAAATGGAAGAAGACACCTTTCCTGGAGAGTGCAAGGGAACTAAGAGAGTGTTTTTTTCGATATTCCTATTTGAACGGAAAAGATGATTTTCAAAAACGTATAATATAATAAAACTTATTTCAAATAAAAAGCACTAATAAGCACTAATAAATACTTAATTATTTTTTTTTTTTCAATATTTTTTATTAAATTAGTTGTCAGATCTTCCATTTATGAGCCGATTTCAAAAAAATGGGGAGGTTCTCAATTAGTGAGTTTTTTTAACGTGTAAACACACATTAATCATAACAATTAGCTGGATGGCCCAATTTTGATAATTCTTTTTTTATATGACAACTAGTGTTTCTGATCAGTAGGGTAAGTACGAAAGCAACAAAGTATTCGTATCGTTATCGAAAGCATTTTGTATGGGAAAACTTTAGTTCCTCTTACGCACGGTAGGGGCGCTTTTCAATTCCCATACATATTCTTTCGATAACGATGCGAATACTTTCTCGCAAGTTTTCGTGCTTCCCCTACTGGTTCTGTTTAAGTTTAATTAAGGTCTGATGTACTAGTAGTAGTTTTTGAATTATTCATAGTAATGTTACATTTTAGTACATCTTATTTGTTTTAATTCTTATTATATAACACCTATTATAAATTATTTTCAGCTTCACGCTTTTTTCCACATAATTGAATAGTTAAATCACCGACCTAGTGTCAAGATACTCCGTTCCCCACTTTTTATTCAAAATCGAGACATAATGTGTTGCGAAGCGGAACTCAACGCCACTCTTAGTTTTATCAAAACGAAAAAATGAAAAAAATTAAAATATAATGTTTCCCTCGAGCGAGAATCGAACCTACAACCAATTGCGTTTACAGTTCAACACGACATCACGACGGTCCAATAGGTCTTTGACATGTTGCGAATCATAATAACATAGTAAAAACAATTTAAATTTTAATTTAAACAAAAAATATGTACAATTCCTACATACTTATACAAAAATACTTTTGTACATAGATTTTGTTATTGTATTTTTTCTATTTTCTCAAAGTTATTACCTCTTATTTACGTAGATATATGAAATTAACCCATTGACTGCTAGCTACGAGATATCTAGTAGTACGTGCTATTTTAGACTCATTACAAATGGCCATTTCAGTTAAAAATATTTTTAAAAGGAGAATGAAAAGTTACTGTAAATGCTATTACAATATTATATGAGTAACTTAATATAATTACACTTTGTAAACTCTAATGTATTCCTCCTTATTTCTAATGTATTGACGCCTGTCGTGGCGCATAGTCACAAGCGTGCGACTGTAAACGCGACAGGTTGTGGGTTCGATTCCCACTCCAGTAAATGTAAAATTTAGTATTTACATTTCTTGGGCTTGGTAAAAAGGCGTTGAGTTCCGCCACTCAACACGTAATGCCTCAATTTGGCGGAAAGTGGGGAACAGAAACGTTGGAAGAGAATGGAGTGTCTTTACACTAGGTTCTCTGGTTACCTCTGCCTACCCCGCTATATGCGGGATACAGCGTGAAGTTAATGTATTCCTCAAAATAAAAGCTTAGCACGCAGGGCGAGACACTATAAATATGTCTGGCACTCAATGGGTTAAAAGCATAAATAGTATAATTAAATAACTTCATGAACAAAAAACAATAACAAATGAAGTCCCCGTTGACGCGTTAACAACGCGTTGTCTATCAATTTATATGTCACTTTATATAAACATGGATGTCAAACCATGGTAGCGTGTGTAACATTTATTTTATTAATTTAATATATTTTTATTATTAACGCCGGTCGTGGCGCAGAGGCACAAGCGTGCGACTGTAAACGCGACAGGTTGTGGGTTCGATTCCCACTCCAGGAAATGTAAAATTTAGTATTTTCATTTCTTGGGTGTGGTAACAAGCCAAAGCGCGGCGTTGAGTTCCGCCACTCAACACGCAATGCCTCAATTCGGCGGAAAGTGGGGAACAGAATTGTTGAAAGAGAATGGAGGGTCTTAACACTAGGTTCTCTGGTTCCCTCTCGCTACCCTGCTATATGCGGGTTACAGCGTGAAGTTAAAAAAAGAAAAAATATATATATTTTTATGCATTATTTTCACTTTAGATATTATCATTGTTCACTCCTTAGCTATATAAACTATAACTGTACAAAGTTTCATTATCCTCCTTCCACTTAACCTTCGTAAATAGGGGTCCAAAGTTTTTCCTTCACGTATTAATATATAGAATAAAATTGCATTAATATAATCATAAAATCACATTTAAGACATTAACGCTAAAAGGTAATCTTTATGTTTTTATTACGAGTATTACTTAAGTAGGTCAAGAAAGTAACAAAAGTAAAGTGCTTTTATATGACCCTTAGTGATTAAAATATTTTGATTAGTGAGCTTAATAATCTAATGAGGCTCGAACGAGAACTAAATAATTATAATGATTTATTAATCATTATAATTATTTAATTTTAACCGATTTCGAAAAAGGAGGTTCTCAAATTGTCTACATTTTTACCGTATATTTTTTACTGGAGTATTCTTTTTCCACATGATAGCTAGTGCTTCTGATATGGTCTAATTAAATTAATTTAGAAACTGATTACTAGTTTATGAGATATTCGTAATAATGTTACTTTTTAGTACATTTTATTTGTCAGTCAGTTTTCTATTTTTGTTAAAATTGTAATTATTTAAAAATATATATACGTGGTATAAAAGTATGTGCATAGTACTTTAAATATATACGCCATTGCTTGTGAGTTGAAATCCTCTTCGGGGTAAAAAGCCTAAGTCAAAAAGCATCATTTTTTTTTGTGAAATTAACTTAAAATAATAATTTACCCGGAAATTTTGTTAGGAGTACCGTTAAAATAATTGTTAAGTGATGAGATCACTTTTTGTTCTTCAAGTTTTTATATTAAAACATAATTAGTAGTTGCTATTTTTTTGGTAGCTTTAAATTTTTCTTCTTCTGCTTCTTCTAGCACTTATCCCATTATTTGGGGTCGGGTCTCCTTACTTCTGCGCCAAGACGTGCGATCTTGGGTTGTTGGTTCAGGCAATTGGTCTTGATCTTCCGCTTCATTATATTCGCATTCGCGTCGCATGAGGGGTATGCCCCATAGTATTTTTACCCGGTTTCATAGTCTTGTGCTTTCACGTAAGGAGAAAATGTTTTGGCTCTTAATTTTACGGTCGGTTGCCACCTGACGGCAATGCAGTAACTCTTTTGAAGAGGCAGCATTTACTTTGATATAAATTAAGTTTGGAACCAATTAATCCTGTTTTTAAAATATTTATCCATATTCTTCCAATGATATAAAGATTTGTGGTAACTTTAAATTATTATTCCATTTTTAGTTTGTAGTGTAGAATACATATTTTTTATGTTATAAAAAAGCAGCTTCGCTCTTTATCCCGCATAGGTAGTTAGAGTGAACCTAGTGTCAAGACACTCCGTTCTCCGCTTTCTATCCGAATTCCAGACAATGTATGATAAGTGGTGGAACTCAACGCCACGCTTTGTCTTTCCAGAGCAGAGAAATGGAAATAATTTAAATGCAATGCCACGAGTGGGAATCCACGGAATTTATATATTCCATAATGAAAAATTGCTATGTTTTGTGTTTGCAATTATGCAATTATTATTCAGTTTTTTGTTTGTAGTGTAGAATACGTAATTTTTATGTAATGAATTAATAACAAATAAAATATTATATATTTATTGTGCCATTAGAATTATAGTGACCTATTTAAAATATAAATTTTAGGGAAACGTCAATATAGATTTGTACATTTAAGTTTTTTGAAAAGAAATTATTTTTTTAATTATATCTTAATTTATATTCTTATTTTAATCAAAATCGATAGAGATCGTTTTCTTAAGTCGTTTCTCTGGCAAGGCAAATGGCGGCGTTCAGTTCCGCTACTTAGCACGCGATGCCTAAGGAAACGGGGTGACTTAAGACTAGGTTCTCTGCTTTCGTCTGCCTACCCTGCTATGTGCGGGGTACAGCGTAAAGCTTCAAAAACATAATAAACCTAATTTACCTGTAGAAATGTACTCCCAATTCGTGAACAATATGAATATCCTCCTTCCATAGGTGATAGGAATTGCAAGCTACATCGCCATTGGAACCGTCTGCTATGATACTTGGGTCGTTATGGATCATATGATCCCATATATTTTGGCCTTTATCTGTGAAATAATAAGTAATTTTAGTTTTTGAATGTATATGAGGCGGTAGTGGGTTCGATATTCTTTCGAGGGAAAAAACTAAAATTATGTTCACTTTTCACGTGGCATTAAGTACTACAACAGCTTTCAATGTTTCAAAATTCAGAGGAAAGTGTAGTGTAATATGGCCTGACATTATTTTCTCTATCATTTTCGTGAAAGTTTAGTTTACTAAATGAATCTTTCTAGAATAATTCATTAACCTATCAAATTAAATTAATTCTAAAACATAATTTAATTTCAAGGATTTGCACTATGAAAAGCCAAGATTTTCAATTCATATTATATATTTTTTCTGTAAAAGTTATAAAAAAGATGTATTAATAGTTTTACTTCACAATATGCTAAAAATACTAGTAATATTTTAATAGCAAACACTAAATACTTTTGAATACAAAAGATTTAAATAATAATAATAATAGTACTTTATTGCACATAAAAGCATACAAATACTAATTGTAAAAATACATAGTACAGGTTATGTGCAATAGCGGCCTTATCACTAAGAGTGATCTCTTGCAGGCAACCATTAAAATACAGAATTGATTTTCAGGACTGTTCCTAGGGCGCAAAAAGTATTTATTATTCATAAATTAATACACATATATAAATAAATACATACATAAGTACATGAAAATGACAGTTCTGTAACTTTCTGAGAGTTATTTCATTTTGTGTCTAAAATATCAGAAATTAAGGCAGAAAAAAGTAGAAAATAGAGTTTTTTTTCTTTGTACACCCTGATATATGTCCTAAATATGTAAAATTTAAAAAAAACATCTGGATTAAGTAAAATATGGTCCAAGCGCTTTAAACGCTAAGTTGTTCATATTCACGTAAATCACGTACGTAATTCTAATTCCTTTTTTACCACTTATTTCTTGTTATTAACTTTAAAGAGACTTTTACAACTTTATTTTATTACTATATAACCTTCAAATTCAAATACTTTTAATATTATAAAAAATGTGTAAAAAATCGTATTACGTAATTCTTACGTAATAATTTCATCGTAGTGGGATAAGAACGTATGGCTTAGCGGTCATAACACTTGGACAGTCTCCAAAAGGAGCGGGTTCGAGCCCCATATTGTTCAACTTTTTTATACGATTTAAAAAATGATTGTCTATACCTAAATATGATTAACACTTTAAAAACTATTAAAAACATTTTTCTTCTTATCCCAAAGGTTAAAACTCACCGCTTACATTCCAAGCTCCTTCAATTTGATAAGCAGATGTGGCGACACCAAACATGAAGTCTGGAGGAAACTTCAGCTCTGAACATTTTCCACTTATTAACAGCAAATTGAAACTGAAATAAAGAATTTACTATATACTTTAATGCACTTAAAACCCATGAGAAAGAAAAGTGGGGAACGGAGTGCCTTAACACTAGATTCTCAGGTTTCCTCTGCCTACCCTGCTATATGCAGGATTTCCGCCGAATTGAGGCATTGCGTGCTAAGTGGCGGAACTCAAAGCCGCGCTTTACCTTGTCACCAAACCCAAGAAATGAAAATACTAAGCTTTCACATTTCCTGGAGTGGGAATCGAACCCACAATATGCCGCCTTTACAGTCGGTAATACCTACAATTAAAATATATTCTCCATTAAAACATGGACAAAAATAATTTGCTACTTTATAAAGTACCGAAAATGACATAATATTTAAAATAATTTTATTGTTACATCACAATTTTATTGTTTGATTCAATTCACAACATTATTTAATTTTAATTAGTCATAATAAAAACTATAAAAAGAAGAACAAACTATGTGGATTTATTTGACCGTACATAATACTAGGGGACTCTGACCTCTACTCGCTTCGCTTGCCAACCTCCGCTTGCGAACAATAGTTAAGATTTTAACAATAAAATAAATATTATAAAAAATAAAATACCAGACTACATAAAGAAACTGAAATGAAAAGAACAAGTCCAACACAAAATAGAAATATTAAAAGTCGAAGTTAAGACGTAGAAGTGGCGAGGCGTCCATATAACACGGCTCCCACCGGCTTGCCTAACTTTTTACAGTACAAGTATGTGACCTAAAAACAAAGAACAAAGTCAAGCAAGTTGTAGGAGCTAAAAAAAGGGTCGCCAGGAAAAATTGGTTTCCGACATTTTGAACACCCTAAAAAAGGACATCACCAAAATTCGATAGTGAAATTACTAAGTGACTTCACCTCATATACAGGCTTACTTAAATATACGAGCTTCGCTAAAAATTACCGGCTTACCTAAATATATACCGGCTTCTATAAATTTACCGGCTTGCCTAACTAAAATTTTCACCCCTCGCCACTGAGACGTAGACATATCGTAGATACATACGTACATACGTAGATTCTACGTCTTAAACTTTCCTATTCGATCCTAGTCTTGCTCTTAACTACAAGTAAACGCAAAGTAAGTAAAAATACAAGTAAAGAACAGAACGAAAGCTAGTAATAATATGTTATATATTTAATATGTACTTATTAAGCCATTTTAAAATACACTTGAGTTTAATTTGGTCTAGATTGTTTTATAGACTTTTTATTGGTTAGAAGTAAAATTTAAATAGGAACACTGAAAATAATAGACACAAGATCTCTTTAGCTGATATAACTCTTTTTAGAAAAATAACGCCTGTCGTGGCGAAGAGGCACAAGCGTGCGACTGTAAACGCGACAGGTTATGGGTTCGATTCCCACTCTAGGAAATGTAAAATTTAGTATTTTTCATTTCTTGGGTTTAGTAATAAGGCAAAGTGCGGCGTTGAGTTCCGCCACTCAACACGCAATGCCTCAATTCGGCGGAAAGTGGGAAACGGAATTGTTGAAAGAGAATGGAGTGTCTTAACACGAGGTTCTCTGGTTCCCTCTGCTTACCCTGCTATATGCGGGATACAGCGTGAAGTTAAAAAAAAAAAGAAAATATAAGGTAAACACAAATTTAATTCTAATTTGAATAACGCATTCTATAGTATTATAGTATCGATATTTTCTGTTTTCCATCACTAGCCCTTCTGTCAAAAAGATCAAACTAACTTGTAATTAATAGTAAACATATAACAACAAATGTCAATAATTGTAAAATGAATTTAATTGACATAAATAATATACATATTTTTTATTGCGTTTTGAATAAAAACAAATGGTACAAGTATTAAAGTTGAGTTAATAATAGATGGACTTATCTCTAAAAGCTTCTCCATACAATTTCCTAATCAGAAATCCATCTTCTTCCAGCCAATTGTGAAAAGTTAGTGAAAAAAACATTTAGCAGGACAGTCAGAGTGCAAGGTACGTATAAATTTAATAAAGATCAGCATAATGTATGTAATCTCTCTCTGACATGTGGTAGGTTACATCTATCTTATTTTTATACAAAAAAGACATAGCAAATATTCCGTTATATTATTTACATTTGAATTTAGCCTATTCTATGGCTATAAAGACAACTGTTTATATTGAACAGTGTACATTGACATCTACTATGGAATCTATTCCAATTAATTTAAATCAAATTATAAGTCAATAGAGGCCATATCTGGTAGTATATCATGTTTCATTAAAAAGCTAGATAATAATAATGTAAAAATAAGCACAATTTGTTATGAGAATGATACAAACTTGGTGCATCAAAACATACAAGTGATGTTTAGATGTTTATGAGGTATTCTTGAATAGTAATGATATTCATATTCTTTTTAGTATAACTGAGCACTGGCTTCGAAACTGTGAGGCCATTTTTAATTTTAATAACCACCAAGTAGCTAGTATGTTTAGCCGAGAAAAAGTAATTCGCGGTGACTCTTTATTAATATTGATAAAATATTACAAATTTAAATAACGTAAAGATATTGTGAGGCTCTCTGCTGAGCAGACTATTGATATGTATATACAGACCTCCCACGGGTTTATATGAGTATTTTGTAAGTATTTTAGACCAAGCTCTTGTAAAATTATCTAAGAAATTTATAGTTGTATGTGGTGACTTTAATATTAATTTACTAGATAATTCCACCACTTGTACTAGGTTCAGGACTTTAGGTTTTTACTAAATTGATATAACCTGGCTAATTTATTTCTAGAGCCAATAAAAATTACTAATGGTACAGCTACTTTCATTGATAATATTTTTACAAATGCTGTACCTAGGAAGAATCTTATAATTAATATTTTGAGCTCTGATCATTGTGGACATGTAATTACTTCCAAAACAGTAAATTCTAGGAGTTTCTTATCCTTTAATGATTGGGTAACTGTGGGAATTCATAAAATAGTAGATAAAGGTTATATGAACTTTATAGTGAAAGAACGTACCAACCACAAATAATTTTTTCGTAATTATATTAAGAATTATTTTAAATTGCTTAAAAAAGTGTGTTCCATGGCAAAATCTTTACATATTAAAAACAAAATTAAAAATTGTTCTGATAAAATTAAAAGAACATGGAACATAATAAATAGTGAAACTTGAAAATCTAGGAATCGCAACTGTGAATTTAAGTTAAAAGTAGACAATGGTGTAACCAGCTCTGATCAAGAAGTTGTGTGTGTATTTGAAAAACTATTTGCTGATATTCCAGTTTCCATAACAAAAGCTCTTATATCTTCCACAACCGACGCTGAATCATTACTTAAGGAGAGCGTACAGAAATCAAATGTAGATTTATATTTTAACGAAAGAAATAGTAATAATTTAATAAGAACGAAATGATCTCGAGAATTTTGCCAGAGATAATAACAATATTTTATACAATGATCTAGCGAAGGTTAGTAAAAATTTTCCTACAGGTGTGCTAATAATCAAATTTTAAGCAATTTGATTTATATTTTGTGATTCTTTCTTTATATAATAGCTAGTGCTTCTGATTAGGTCCCATTTAAAATTAGTTAAGATCTGATGATACATTATTGAGTTATCCGTAATACTATTATGTTTTGCATTTTATTTGAAATTGGTTTTCTTTTTTTGTTAAAATCCTAATTATATATGAAGTCTTAATTGAAAGCTGAAAGAAAATTTTCATTTATATTTATAAATACAAAAAAATTGACATCAATAATTATGTAATTGGATACAATTACATAATTATTGAAGTAAATTTTTTGTTTTTAATTAATTTCTAATTAATCAATTAGGTGAGAAAATTATTATTTTTGAACTTATAAAATATACTAATTATAACTAAATTTAATTAGTTCACAATAACCGTTTTTGTGCTATATATAAAACCCTTTTTAACCGATTTCAAAAAAGGAGAAGGTTCACAATTTGACTATATCTTTATGTGTATTACCGCGTAGCTAGGAGGTGAGGTGTACACATGATACGATTCCTATCGGCTTACCTTTTGTAAATTACAATAAATTAGTGACCGATTTACCAGCAGACTAAGGAGTCTGAACTGACGATTTGCGAGTTTAGGGACACCCAATAAAAAAACAATATCGATATCGATCGATAATAATAAAAATGCCAAAAAACAAGGTCAATAAAATTTGGATGTTAAAAAAAGAAGGTCGAGAAAAATTAAAATTCCAAAACGAACATGGTCTAAAAAAATTTCAGTGCAAAAAACACAAGACAAGCCCAACAAAACTTAGACGAAAAAAAACTAAAAATGTAGGACTGGGATTGCAAAAAACAAGCTCGACAAAAATCTAACATCCTATACAATTAATTTATATAATATTTTCGTCCAGGTCAGACCTACATATATCGGCTTACCTATGTAAAATTTGCACTATTTGCCACTGATAGTTAGGACTTCTGACGTATTTAGATTCAATTAAGCCCTGACGAGTGGTTTTTAAGTTATTCGTAGAATTACTACGAATTTTTATCTAAAGTTGATTTTCTTTTTGAATATATACACATATAAGTCGACTTATCAAATTATTCACGCCTGTTATGATAATATCACATAACTGTTTTTATCTGTTTGTTTACCGTTTTTTCTAATGTTATTTTATAGAATCGTAAAAACAAAGTAAATCTTTTAATGTATTATTTTATGTTATTTTTCTTTTCTGAACCGCAACTGTATACGTACATATTTGTATATGTATTTGTGGTTAAAATCACACATATTTTATAGTTTTCAGCGAATTTCATTCAAAAGAAAGAAAAATAATTTCTTCAAAATTTACTCATTATAAAATGTAATGTACATACATACACTCCGTTCCCCACTTTCCGCCGAAATGCCTCAAGCATTACGTGAGTCCGCTGAGTAGCGGAACGTAACTCCGCTGAGTAGCGGAGTTCAACGCCGCGCTTTGCCTTGTTACCAAACAGGAAATGAAAAATTCATTTCCTAGAGTGGAATCGTACCCACAACCTGTCGCGTTTACAGTCGTTCAAAGTGGGGAACGGAGTGTCTTAACACTAGGTTCCGTCTGCCTACCCAGCTATATGCGGGATACAGCGTGAAGCTATGTATGTATGTAATATTTAAAATTATTTTTATAAAATATTGAATTTGAAACAAAAAAGTAAGAAAAATTATATACTTAATTGCAAAATTACTAGAATTATATAACATAATTAAAAAACTGCTTAAATCATTTTAACTGTTAATTGTGTTAACTATACATATTATATTATTTTACACTTTATGAAAATTAACCGGATGTGGTCATGAAAAAAGAAAAAAATACCCTTGCTGCTTTTCTAGAGTTCTCCGCTTTCTGTCTGAATTTCGACACATCAATTGAGTGACGGAACTCAACGCCGCGCTTTATCTTCCCAACTTTTTTACGAAAATATAATAAAAAAATTAGGAAAATATAATAAAATTTTAAGAAAACCTAAAAAATTTGAACGCAGCAGGACCCGAACCCACGCCTTTTGGAAACCGTCCAAGCGCTACCACTAAGCCATGCGTTCCGTCGAAATTCTTATACCCTTGGTACAACTTATTTATGTTGTTAGCATAAAAGTTTTCAAAAGGCGCGGGTTCGAGTCCCGCTGCGTTCAAATTTTTATACGTTTTCTTAAAATGTTTTTCGTTTCCTTAGGGGTGTTAACACTTTAGAACTATCAAAAATATAATAATATTAAACACTTACCCTAATATATGCCACAGCATTCCGAAAAGCTTCACATCCACTGATAGCAAAAATCATAAAATTTAATTTAATTTTACCAAAAATACTGAAGAAACGCGAGTCGTGCGAATATAGCAATTTAAAGTAGTAGAATGGCCTGAAGTTTATCAGATGGCATACAAATATATATATAAAACAACATTGCCATGAAGTTGGTACGAGGAATATTTTTTTATTATACTATTATTGGTCAAGGTTGCAAGTTAAATGCTAAATAATTAAAAAAATATGAGATGAAAGACTTTTTTATGATTTTTAATTAAAGCTAGATATTAAATCTAACTGTATTTAGCGATTTCGTTTGCTTGGAACATGAAATAAAACAAAATAATAATTTTCCTACGATTTCAAAAAAATCTTCTCTTAATGGTCCCTAAACTCCCAAAAGAGCTTACATGCCGAATTTTAACTTTCTATATTCAGTACTTTGGTTATATCAATAAATTCCTTGAATACCCAAATATTATACACACACGACACTTCACAAAATTTTGTCACTCAATGAAACAAAACACGGTGTAGAGTTCCGTCACTTAACAAAGCAGTCCCGAATTCGGGCGGAATATTTCGACACTAAGTCCTCTCTACCCTGCTAAGAAGGTCACTCAATAATTTTACGTATATCTCGTAGAACGATCATATACCTTATATTTGATTTTCACAAGTTAAATATTATTTGTATTACAAATATATTAGTAATAACATCGTTAGTAATGATTATTAAAGGCAGATCTGTAAACAATAACTATTGATTAGAAGAAAAACATATTGTTTTTGTCCTAATTACTATGAATGATATAATTATGTGATTAGAGGCCATCGTGGAGGAACGCGCGTTGTGGGTTCGATTCTCACTAGGGTAAATTATACATACATTATGCCTCTGTGCCACGACATGCGTTATTTATTTATTTATTTATTTATTTATTTATTTATTTATTTATTTAAAAAAAAAAAATTTATTTATTTATTTATTTATTTATTTATTTATTTATTTATTTATTGGTTTATTGGTTTATCACATAAGTACAGTCACAATATATATAAAATACAATTACACTTAAAAAAAAAAAAAAAACATTTTTAGAAGAATACAGTAACCGTACACATTTAT
>JAKGSA010000799.1:0-45805 GCA_033558755.1 Philaethria dido
TTTGTGGGTATTATTGAGTGAACATATATTCCATATGGTGTGGCGGCTGTTTAGTAAGGCGAGGGGTGAAGGCCGCATAGGTGTCGCCCATTAGAGTGGTAGAGATAATCTTCGAACTTTATCGTATGCAATGTTTGAGCATTGTTTAAATTAATTGTTTGAAACAATCGAGGGATCAGATATTAATATAATTGGTTTTGTACGTTAGGTATTATGTGTGTATGTGTGTTTGTGTCAATAGTTTAGCTTAGAGGATTTTATGACATATATTTGGGCGTATTTTTTTATTAATATAGATATTATGATAAATTTATCAATATACAAATGATTATTTATTATACTGGAAGTTTCTATTTTATTTACGTGCAAGTATAATTAAATATTATTTAAGGTATTGATTTTCATTTAAATTTTGAATATTTTTTGTATTCATATAATTACAAGTTACTTGATATCATTACATCATCAGACTGATAAATAATAAAAAATATATAAATATTAAAATATATGTAATAGGTAGAGAAAATAATAGAGTAACTTACTTTTACTTGCGACTCTGTCATGCCGAGTGCGTACGCGAGTTTGGCTCGCTCAGGGCCTGCGAGATACTTCGTCTGTTCGAAGGTTTTTTCTAATGCAAATATCTGTTGCCCGCTAAAGGTAGGTCTCGTGTGCTTCTTCTTTCCATCCTTATCCATACCTCCAGCTTGTGCTGCACATGCACTTAGGGCGCCATTACTCACTGAAACAATATCATTTTTTATGTTATTATATCTTTTCTAACGAGCCATTGAAGCCCAGTAGAATCTCTGAAACTGTAAACGCGATTGGTTGTGGGTTCGATTCCCATTTGAGGAAATCATTATATTTTAGTCATTTTCATTTCACCGCCCTGGTAAGGTAAAGCATTTTGTTAAATTCCATCATTAGCACGTAGTGTCGTAAATTTAGATGGAAATTAGCAAAAGACTGAAAAAAAAGCCTTTTCAGTTAGATTAAGTTCTTATTATGACGATTCGGACGTATCCGTTAAACATAAATCACTTTGCCAATGTCACAGTCTATGGATTGCACAGTGAAAAAGAGATTACGATGCACTACGATAGATTACATTTAATATATTTTTTAATAATAGATATAGTAATTTTTTTAATCTACAGGTAGAGAAAATTTATGTGGCACTTCATTAAGATTTTATAAAAAACGAAGATCTTTTGTAGACCAGATATTTCACCTTCTTTAATCATTTCCTCTAAAAAGAGTTGACAGAGACAACGTAGTGTTAAGATAGTGAGTTTTCCATATTCTATCCAATTTTTTTTTTTAAGTGAAGGAAAGTGAAAACTCTTTTGTAATTCTAATAATCATCAATTAAATCACATATCAGCAAATGATCATTAATTTGTTACCAACATAATTACACTTGCTCTCGTTTCCGGTCTCCACTAATTACAAGCGTGACGAGACGGTTTCCATGTTATTTGTACTCTATAACAAATGACATTTAGATACGAAGGCAGTTGTTTAAATAAAAGCTTAATAACTGATAATAGAATATATAGATAATAGATAATAGAGAATATATCTTAATATATGCTTACATTTTTTACTAATTTCAATAAAAGGAAGTTTTCAATTCGACTCTATTTTTTGTATGTGTTATAGCATAACTTATTACTGGGTAATCCAATTATAATTATTCTTTGTTATATGATAACTTTAATGAATAGTTTATGAGTTATTCGTAATAATGTTATTTTTTAGCATTTTATTTTGAAGTCAGTTTTATTTTTTAGTTGAAAATTTATATATTTATACACTGTTTTTTTTTCAGTTTCTACATTATAAATCGAGAGATTATATGTTGAGTAGCAGAAGACGCTATGCTTCATTTTTATCAGAACTGATAATAAATTTTAATTTAATCTTTCTCATGAGTGGGAATTGAACTATTTTTATCTTTTTCAGAAAACAAAAAATATTTCCATTCCCTTAGGAATTTCGGAAAATCCTCCTTGAGTTCCCCTACACTCTTTAAGGAAATTATGTTCCAAATCTCAGCTTCCTATACTCAGAAATTTGGGCTGTGTGTTTTTTTTAATGTAATATGTAATACATAATTTACTGTATGGAATATCTTTGAGTTCAAACATCACTACAATAATACAAGCAATTTTCTATCCTATTCTACTCTGGTTACCACGGCGCTCAGCTCCGTAGAGCAAAATCTCTCTCCAATATAAAAGCATGCTTAAGTTTAAAAGAACAATGACAATTATGACAAATGGCAAAAACAAAGGCATTTGTATGTATAGTTATTCGATCCCTCAGTGGTGTCGACGTTTTTATCATTATTCTCATTTCATTTCCCTCCGACCGCGCTCCCTCCCGCTCCCCACTCCCCGTTCCACGCCCGCCCAGGCCCCGGGGACTCCGCTCCCGGCCGCTTCATCAAAACATTTATACGCGATGAAAAATATAACAATGTGATACGCTTTTTGTTTGCCCTCCAGCCTCCAGCCTGCGTTATTGTCCTTTTATACGGTGCGATGATACTGATGCTAACAATATTAGAATCAGAAGATAAAATGCTGCCTGAATGTTAATTAATTTTGGCGTTTGCTAAAGGTTTTCAGTTGAAGGGTTAAAAAAGAAAGTAGCCTAAGAAATAGGTAAAAAATGTATGCTTATCTTTTTGTGATGTGTGAATGATTATTTCATTTATTATTAATCAACATGAATATATATAATTCTTCAATTGTATACAGAGACTGACACGCTACGTTCAGCCGAAACTACTGCGATTATAAGACTGAAATTAGGCATGTACTTTCTTAGGAGAGTAAGAAATGATATGATTCCTATTAGGAAATCATTTCTTAAAGTATATAGGAGGATGAGAACAAACGAGATTCATTCCATACTACCAAAGATAGAATTGAAAATAGTATGACAAGGACCATAAAGTCAGAACGAAGTTACAGACGGGAACTGGTAGGTACTGTTTAGGACTTTTTTTTTTTTTTTATTGATAACGGACGGCAAACGAGCAGAAGGACCACCTGATGGTAAGTGGTTACCTTCGCCCATAGACATCTACAACACCAGAGATGTTGTAGATGCGTTGCCAACCTAGAGGATACTGATGGAAGGGGGGACAATGTAGTAGTCCACTATCAGAACCACCACATTTTGGGGAAAGGATGGGTGGGAAAGGGGAAAATCTGGCTTACATGCCATCGAACCGGAACACATCATTAGATATTTGGCGGTTCATCTTTGACATGATAGTGGTCGCGAGCCAGTCGGAGGACGATCCTCCTACCACCTAACAAAACTCTGTAGTATTTAAAATAATAGTATCAAATAGTATTACGAAATGAGAGCTTTTAATAATCAATTACACAGAACAGATACAGAGAATATGAAATAAAAAAAAATTGATCAAAAACTTGTTTAAAGTTATTGTATTTTTTCGTTATATTTAAAAAGGGTGAAGATTCTTTAATTTTGTGTCTTCTCAGAAAATGCGTTAAGTAAATATTACCAACTACATACATACATACATAGCTTCAGGCATATAGCAAGGTAGGCAGAGGGAACCTGTTCCCCACTTTCCACCAAATTGAGGCATTGCGTGCTGAGTGGCGAAACTCAACGCCGCGCTTTGCCTTTCTACATAACCCAGGAAATGAAAAATTCCATTTCCTGGAGTAGGAATTGAACCCACAACCTGTAGCGTTTACAGTCGCACGCTTGTGCCTCTACGTCACGACAAACGTTATTATATTATCAACTAAATATTACCAAACCACAAAAAAAAAGTTTAGATTTTAAAATTAAATTGAAATAAATCAGATAGCAAGAAATCGTTCAAAGTAGCGTTGCAAAACGTTCTTACAAAAAACAATAGATACGAGTCAAGCGAATAAAAGTGTTTTAAAGATATAAAACTATTCGACAAACTTAACATATGTTTATAAATTCTATTTTAACTTTTCCTGTAGGAATTTATGGAAAGTCCTCCTTTATGATTCCGCTATTACTCCTCTTTAGGAGTGAAACATAAGTGCCAAATTTCACTTAAACGTTCACTGTACGTCTCTCAGTTACTGAATGACTAGCAGAATAATTCTACCTAGATTATTAAAATTTAAGCAAAAAAATAAAACAGATTTCAAATAAAATGCACTAAAAAGTGCAATTATTACAAATAACTCAAAAACTACTTGTCAGATTTCAACTAAATTTAATTGGAACCACGTCATAACAACTATTAAAAAAAAATCATGAAAATTGGTTAACGACTATCGTGGCGAAGAGGTACAAACGTGCGACGTGTAAACGCGTCAGATCGTGGATCGTGGTTGATTCCTACTTGAGGAAATGGAATTTCTCATTTCCTGGGTTTGGTAACAAGGTAAAGCGTGGCGTTGAGTTCTGCTACTTAGCACGCAAAGCCTCAATTCGGCGGAAAGTGGGGAACGGAGTGTCTTAACACTAGGTTCCTACTACTCTCTGCCTACCCTGCTATATACGGGATACAGCGTGAAGCTATGTATGTATGTATGTGTATAACACATATAAAAAATACAGTAGGATCGAAAACTCCTCTTTTTTTTTAAATCGGTCAATAAATTAAACTTGACACTTACAATAATAAATAATACACAATATTGTATTATTCATAAAACACATAAAACAAAAGAAAAATATTCATATCTGAAAGGTAGAGCAAATAAAGATATTAATTTCATTGAAGACAGGGTTAATCGAATGCTGCATTAATATTAATGTAAGTTAGCGTACAGATAGTTTGTTTATGCGGAGTGTACTAAATATATACGGACGGACGGTCTGTATTGCCGTCTTATGAGTTATGGTCGACGATTTATACTCATATGCTTTATGTGATAACCGAATTGCTTTGTTGAATTTGTTACTATATGGAACTTTATTTGGCAGAATGGTGCTGTTGACTTTTTATAATATGGTTGTGAAATTGTTTTAGGTGATATAAAAGAAGCCTCTTCTTGTTATTTTCATCGAGTTTTAAAGTTTTTAGATTGATTTATTTAATTTTATTTACTACCATGCAGCAATGTTGGCAGAGAGTACTTGAAGTTAAGTGTTATTCTATCCTCCAAATTCTACTCAAATCCGAGATATTGCATGGTAAATGTGTAGAACGTAGATTATGTGTAGAAATATAGATATCAGCTTGGCCAAACTTATATAAAAATTAAAACCGAAACATTAATTATAACTACATACATGCTGTATCCCGCACATCACGCTGTATCCCGCATATAGGCAGAGGGAACCTAGTGTTAAGACACTCCGTCAGAAATTATTCTGACTAACTAAAATTACAAAAAAATTCAAAACTACTATATTATGACTACTAATCTACTGAAAAATGTATTCTTACATCACATTAATTTAAAAGCTAAGGATTTCCAACGTGTTTTACATTATGACATGAAAACCCATTTCCCTTAGCAAATGAAAGCTCTATGTACAAGCTTATTCATTTCCGGTGTACGAAAGCACCGCAGACATCGATTCACTGCAAACCGGAACCGCACCACGCAACCAAACATCAACTCTACCCGCCTAACGTATGGTTGCAATTAATTTGACATTTGACTCTACATATTGTGTTTCACTATTATAAACTCTATTTTAATTGAATAAGGTTGGAATTAGCTTTAAATGTTTGGTAAATTATTACGTGAGGGATGCTGTAGGCTGTTTATATATCGGGACACCTATTGGTGATCTACAACATGTCCAGGAATTGATGTTGTAGACTGCGTATGCCAACCTTTAGAGGATTTACTGATGGAAGGGGGGACAATGTAGTAGCTCCACTATCAGAACCACACTACAATTTTGGGGAAAGGATGGGTGGGAAAAGGGAAATAGACACTTTTCAATGCAAAAGAAGCATATCCTTTCATTTATATTATACGTAGCCAAGTGTAAAGTGAATTAATTAATGTTTAAATAAAAAATATAGACATTTACCGTACGTAAAACCTTATTTCTCATACATTTTCATAGTATAAAATAACTAATTAAAACTTTTTTGTAACTTTTTTCTAGCTCTGAATATTTGTATCATTATTAAATAACCTTTCTTGTATAGAGCTAAGAGTTAAATTCTATTCTAATAAAACAAAATAAACACCTTAACTTTGGGAAATCGCATAATTTTTTTAATAAAATTATTTATATGAAGGGCTTCATGTTTTTATTGTGTAACGTGGTAGATAGAGAGAACCTAGTCAAAACACTTCGCTGTCCGCTTTCTGTCCGTATCAAGACATTATGTGTTGTTGTCTTCTCCGAGTGGGGAATTTAAATATTATAATTTTCCCGTGTGAAAATTGTACCCACAACCACCGCGTTAAGGAATGTATAAATAAGTATTTAAAAATACCGTCTATCTTCTTCTTCTTCCTAACATTTATCCCGGCTAGCCAGGGTCTGCTTTCCTACTCAACCTACTCCACTTTGCACGATCTTCTGCATCACGGGTGGTTAGTCCATTGGCTCTCATATCCTGCTTCACGACATCCAGCCATCGCTTCCTTGGGCGTCCGGGGGGTCTAACTCCAAGGAAGCGATGGCTGGATGTCGTGAAGCAGGATATGTCTATATGTAATGTATGTCTATATGTAATGTAGTATTCTCTTTCATTTAATAAAAGCTACCTTACAAAATATAAAACTCAAGTATTCATATATTCTTACATATAAACATTATAAGGATCAACATATACAAGTAAACAAGTAAGAATATGAAAACAACACAAACGATTATTACAGCATAATGAAACACGTACTACGTTCAAGATTCACGTTGTCGACAAGGAAACATGCGTTCGCGAAATCTGCGCTACATCATGTATTCACCCCCAACGCCTCCAAACACCCCCTGACACCCCCAACACCCCCCACCGTTACCCTTGAGGGTCGTGGTCTTGAGAATAGCAAGTTGCTCGTAATCGTAAAGGGTTAGAATAAAGTTTGGTGCAGCTTTAATTGTGCCGGCGTGTCGCGGTTTCCTCGGTCGTCGGTCGTCGGGCTTCGGAGGGCTTTGTCACAACTTTTGTTTTGTATTCGGATGATAAAACTTGGGCACTTCACTGAGATTATACAAATTATTGATATCACTCTTGCTTATTGTTATTATATTTATTCATTAATGGAACATTTTGTGAGTTAGATAAGTGGTTATATAATTGTTTTTTTGTTTGAATGTG
Organism: Philaethria dido; assembly: GCA_033558755.1. NCBI lineage: Eukaryota > Metazoa > Arthropoda > Insecta > Lepidoptera > Nymphalidae > Philaethria > Philaethria dido. The sequence continues at coordinate 7,271 of JAKGSA010000799.1, forward strand.
TATGTGTATTTATTTATATGTAATGTAAAAATATTTCAGATGTAGAGTAGATTCTAGCCTCTATAAAACTGGTTTTACTAGTATTGTAAGAAAGATCATTTTTTTTCTTATGTACCGATTTAATACTTATATGCATCGTCGCATTACTATATAGTTAGTTACTTAAATGCGCAATTCGACGGAAAATGAGGAACGGAATTGTTGAAAGAGAATGGAGTGTCTTAACACTAGGTTCTGTGGTTTCCTCTGCCTGCCCTGCCATATGCGGGATGCAGCGTGAAGTTACTTAAATACATCGAAACAATTCTTATAAAAATGATTACGTATGCAAAGTTAAATAAACATGCATTTTATACTTTATATTTTTAAGCATTCTCTTCATACAACTGCGGATAAAAATACAGTAAGTAAGTGTTAGTTTCCTTTATTAAAACTCTATTAAATCTAACTATGACACGTGAATCGAATCCATAGCCTGTATAGACATTACTACTACACTACAATGGCATAAAACATAAAAAATAATCACATTAAAACAAAGATAAACCTTAAAAATAACATACTTAAAATAAATAGAAGACAGCCGTAACATCACGCACATAATTTTCGCCAGTAACCCTCACACCAAGGGTGGTAGTCTCTACATAGAGCTACATATATAAAGGCGAACCTTCGTTGGCTCCTCGTTAGATACAAATTGCTATCCCACGGGACGGCACAGATTTACCGGGATAATTGTCTCTCGAATAATTATCCCAGAATAACATCGTTGGGATAACGTGCGTTATAATTGTTATTGGCCACTTAAGCGACAAAGGTTTGAGTCAAGATAACACTGATGTAGTGAACAGTGAAGGGTTTGGATGACTGTGTCAAAACGTTTATTATTTTAACTTTTGAATTGCTGGTTCTAATGTGGAGTTGTTGTTGATATTTATTTTGGTGATGGTATGTGAATATGCTATAAGTTTTAATAATATAGAGTTTCTTTAAATTAGGTTATATTATATGCTTATTTTATAGCCCAATTATATAAAGTGGGGAACGAATTGTTGAAAGAGAATCGAGGGACTTAACACTAGGTTCTCGGGTTCCGTCTACCTACCCTGCTATATGCGGGATACAGCGTGAAGCTAAAAAAATATATATTTAGTCTTTATAAATTGTACGTTATTTGTTATTTTGATGTATAAGCTATAGTATTGTAAAGTTTCATCTAAATCTGAAGAGAAAAAGCATCCATACACCCTTCCATCCTCACGAATTGGAAAAACTTTTGGGAATTTATAATATTAATAGAATGAATTTTGTTATAAATTTCCAACTACTGATCGATTATAATTTTTAATAATAGTAGTTTTTAAACATATAATGCATAGAATATTTTTGCGTATGAACTATCTGTGTGCAATTTCTATACGAATCTCTTCAGAGGAAGTCATGTTGCTGAAGTCGACGTTCTATTTTGTGTTTTTTTTTTCAATGTCAATCATAATATAAAATATATACTATTTTATCTAGTATGTATTTCAATGTTAGTAATCGTATATGTACATTTTTTTAATATTTGACCATTTATATGGCGCTTCGAACGTGCCAATTGAGCACAAATCACTTCGCCAATGATGATTGACCGGTAAAAAAAGAGACTTAGTTACACAATGATAAATTGCATGTAAAAAGATCCAGTAGTATTGGAGCTATATGACCTTTACCTATTTGTTAGTATACCTGAACGAAAAATTTTGTACCCTTTTTATGAAAATTAGGCGGACGAACAAGTATGAGATCTGGTATAGGGACTTAAATTTTTTGTTATGAAAGGGTGCAGTAACCCAATATAAGATCATTTTTAGCTGTTTTATTACAACAAACTTCATAAAAAGCAATTCATACACCTTGCTAATATTAGTAAGTTTTTTATTATTATAATATCTCGATACAGGTTCTCGGGTTCAAAGAGAACCCCGGTCCTTTGGAAGGCTTGCGTGGGGACACAGGTCCAACAAGTAGGGTCCCTTTGAGACAACAATATTTTTAATCTGACGCATTGACCGGGATCCATCTCTGAGTAACCAGGCAATTGCTCAGAGATGGTCTGTCAATGCCCATAAGGCTATGGAACATATGGAAAACTTTATTATAATTATTATCATTCTTACATGTTTTGTTTTTGGACCAAACCCGGCAGTGTTTACTTCACTTATAAAGCATGATGAGTTATTTATTAAACTTTGAAAAATAAAAAAATACCACTCTTGTATACTTCCACATCTGTGCTATTTGTTGCATCATTCACCATTCATAAAGACGCATAATTTTCAGTATTTCAAGATAAATCTTATTTCTGTGCATCCATGAATCATTTTTCATCAATTATAAGTATGTTTGTTTAAAGGTTTGTGAATATTAAGATGAAAATGATGTGAATAATGTTTGAACCTGTTTGCGATGTGGCTCAGAGACCAGCTGAAACCATTGTTATGAAATTTTTGTTTTGACTATGGCAGGTAGGCGAAATGGGGTTAATTGGTACTGATTTTTCGCGATCTGGTAACAAGGCAAAGCGCGACGTTGAGTTCCGCCACTTAGCACGCAAAGCCTCAATTCATCGGAAACGGAAATAAGCTCTAGAAGGAATGATAATATTTAAATTATCTTCATATCTTCGTTCGAATAAAACAAAGTGTGGTGTGGAGTTGCGACACAACTACATGCCACATGTGCCTTCCCAATGATGTCATTAGCTTGTTATTCTGTTTTAACAGCGTCACATTTTCTTTCGCTTAGCTGCCTAATTAGATAAACTCTAGTGTCCTTCACTTCACTTTATAAACAAGACATTACGTATTAAGAGTGGCGGAACTTAACGCCGCACCGTCTTACTAGAGCGGACAAATGAAACAATTATTCCTCCAAATAGAAATTCATCTCATGATGACCTCTTAGTCTTTATTTCTACAAAAAAACATAAAAATGATATTCAATAATATTACAAATCATCTACTAATCCAAGTTTTCAAAGTATTTGGCATTGCGGACTCGTGCCTGAGTCCCTGAGTCCCTTGAGGTCCCCCGAGGCGTAGCGTTGTGGGAGCGATTTAATTATAATATTTATTGCGAACAATCAGACACCCCATTGAAAGCGTTACGACTTGCTTTAACCACTCGTATTACTATTGTTAAATACTCTATGAAAAGTTAAGACGTAGCTTTTCTAAAAAAAATTATTATATTATTGATTTTGTATACATTTTTTCAAAATATATTGCACTTTTTGGTTTCATGTGCTCTAGTGAGTGTTCAGTCACTTGACACGCAATGCCGTGCTGAAAGTAGCGAACGGAGTGCTTTGACACTAAGTGTACTCTGTAAGTCTGCTTCACATATGAAATATATGTCTTGAGGTCCTCATGACGCAGTGGCTGGCTGTACCGACTGTAAATATGATTGATTGTGATAAAGCATAAAGTTGTTGTTTTTTTTAAAATACGTTACTAAAACTGAACGTGCTTGAATGTGTCATTTGTGGATTTGAATCCCATTCATGAGAATACTATTATTTAAAAATATTAAAGTTAGGTTAATTACTATATTAAATTCCGACATAAGAATATCTTTTCTTTACCTCTTTAAATGCGGAATATGTATATTTATATATTTAAACTAGGTGTGAATAACTTGGTAAATCAAAAATATGTACTTTTCGGGACATTCACTTCGTCTGAAAATTTAGGTTTAGTGTAATTAAACCTTTTTTTTATATGTAATCGCTTAATTTGCTAGTTTTTTTTTTTTAATTTAGTCATTTATTTACCCTATGAATGAAACAAATCCTAATGGCAATTTATTATATAAAAAATATAAATACATGTCGACCTCTCAACCTGTTAACACCTGCCATGGTTATACGAGTAATGAACAAGAAATTAAGCGATGAAAACTGTAAATATACAATAAGCACATTGAGAGCTCTACAATCAATTAAAGGCTATATCTATTTCAATTTTTGCTATCTACATAAAGACACAAATTGTCCGTCAAAATCCACCCTCTGAAAGAGCATACGAATTCAACGTGCAGTGGGACATATGCTGCTATGGGGAGTATGGGGGGTGACCATGGGGGGTCGGGCGTTGGGTAATTAAAAAAATGTGTCCCACTTCATCCGAGCGGCGACCGCAGCCCGCTGCCCGCCCTGCACTAATTAATATCCGACCCGACGGTATAAAATCTACATACACTCTAAGCTGCGATATGCAAAAATATGTACAGATACAATTTTTAAAGAACTAAATGTTTGTCAATAAAATTAGTATGGTAACGGTTATTCAGCTCACAGTAATTAAGTATTTTCATTTTTTGGGTTTGGTAACAAGGCAAAGCGCGGCGTTGAGTTCCGCCACTCAAGACGAAATGCCTCAATTCGGCGGAAAGTGGGAACGGAATTGTTGAAAGAGAATGGAGTGTCATAACACTAGGTTCTCTTGTTCCCTTTGCCTATGCGGGTTACAGTGTGAAGTTAAAAAAAAAAAAAGAAACTAAGATTTTTATATATATTTTGAGTGATTTTTTTTCTATAATCTTTGAGTTAGGAATCTCTATTACTAATCACTACTATAGCAACTATATAGGTGTACAGTAAGAAATTTATATACTGTTTATTACTTATAAGGCTGAAATATATCATATTCACCTATACATATATTCTTGAAAATTTATAGAATAGAGTTCATAATACTTCTAGGGATTTTTAGATCAACCAACTAACAACTATATCCGTATTGTAAAAGCGTAAATAACTTGATAAATCGAAAACGTATACTTATGGAATTGGTTTTTAAATTTTTTTTAGTAAAATCAGTTGTTTTGTTATTATTTATTAACGTTTTTTTAACTTAAAAAGATTTGATTTGCTAAAACTCTTTTAATTAGACTTACAAATAAAACGAACTCAACAAGCTTTTAAAAAAGTTATATATTTAGAGACTTATCAACCTATTCACGCATATTACAAATATAGTTCTAGTTAGTACATTCCGATATCTTCTTTATTTATAAACAATAACAATAATAATAAACTTAAAAAAGTTATATTTTTTGTTTGGTGGTAGGAGGTTCGTCCTCCGTCTGGCTCGCGTTACCACTATCATGTCAAAGACGAACCGCCAAATATCTTATGATGTGTTCCGGTTCGATGGCATGTAAGCCAGGTTTTCCCCTATCCCACCCATCCTTTCCCTAAAATGTAGTGGTTCCGATAGCGGACTACTACATTGTCCTCCCCTTCCATTTGTATCCTCTAGGTTGGCAACGCATCTACAACGCCTCTGGTGTTGTAGATGTTCATGGGCGAAGGTAACCACTTACCATCAGGTGGTCCTTCTGCTAGTTTGCCATCAGTTATCCATAAAAAAAAAAAAAAAAATTTGAATCAATACATAAAATACAATAACGCATAAAGCTCGACTGAGCTTTCGCATCGAGTGGACGGTGAGGCTCTTAATAAAACAGCCTGTGAAGGTTTTGTGATTTTAATAAACATCAAATGTTTCCGAAAGCGCCATTACGAGATCGCAGATTATCCTCCCCGTTATTATACATCCGTTTCCGTTTCAAGTATAATTTCATACAATATTATTGTCTTTGAATATTATACGCGTTTGAATAGATTTATTTTAATATTGAGGCCGTCGTGGCGCAGTGGGACTGTTAACGCGATTGTGGGTTCGATTCCTTTTATATTATTTTCATTTTTTCCATTCTCATAAGACGAAGCGCGGTATTGAGTTCTGCCGGTTAACACGCAACAGCTCGAATTAAGAGGATAGCGGTAAAAAGAGTGTCTTGACACTAGGTTCTGTATGACTACCCTGTTATGTGCGATAAAGCGTGATTATTTTCAAAATTAAATAAAATTGTATTTTGAATTACTATGAAATTAAAGAGCTCAGGTAAAAACATTTGTAAATAATATTTACCATGTTGAATGCTAGAAAGTAATGGTAATATTTTTACATACATACATACATAGCTTCACGCTGCATCCCGCGTATAGCAGGATAGATAGAGGGAACCTAGTGTTAAGACACTCCGTTCTCCACTTTCCGACTAATTGAAGCATTGCGTACTAAATGGCGAATCTCAACACCACACTAAGATTTGTTACCAAACCCAGGAAATGAAAAATGCTATTTCCTGGAGTGAGAATTGAACCCACTTGCATTATTCTTGCTACTCTCTCCTACTTTATTACTGTGCCGACAGACAGTGTACAGACGAAAATAATGGTTATAGAAGGGTGAAATTTAGAATGTAGGTAGGCTAGGCTCCTTGTGGAGTGGAAAACTAAGAGAAGATTTCTCGAAATTCCTATAGAAACGGCCAAAAAAATCTTGCAACACTAATTTGGCCTACCTTTTGCCGTTTGATTTGCTTCAAAACTTGCACACGTGTCCGAATTTGATGACAGCATAATATTTTCATAGCAATAACCTGATTTAGTTATCATGACAACAACATATCAAGAAAATACTTTAAAAAGGCTATACGAGTAAGTATATTACAAGCAAACAATATTTAGTTATAACAAACGCTTATTAATCAAAAAAATTGTCTCTACATAGTGAATAAGCATCAATATAACTGATAAGGCGGTAGCCATGGCGCCACGAGCCCGAATCCTTTAACAAATTAAGATAAAACACCTATATAATATAATGTTGAAGCATTATTGGCTGATAAGGATATTCTCTTATCACAATATTGCGATGTATGAAGCCGCGGAACACCTTGTTATCACACGTGACTGTTAGTATTATGAAGCTAATTAAATTTCCTACTCTAGCGTGTAAATGGTTATAATTGACTAGTTCAAGCGCGCGGTTTTTCATGACATTCGTCTTTTTATAGTAGCCTGAAAGAATAGGCATAAACGCTACAGTCATTGCCTTGTCCACAGTCATAATATATATGCCTTCCAGAAGTCTGTCATGCTTTTTAGGTTACTTACATTAAATATATTACGTTCTGAAAGGTCATACGAGATCTTTCCTTACATATATATTCGTTCAGTATTTTAGCCACATTATTTCTGCACGTAGCAAGATAGAGAGAGAGGTCAGTGTTGAGAGACTCCGTTCTCTTCTTTTAATGTATTACAAACACTTGTCATGATAGAATAAATCAGTACTAGGTCTTGATAAATATAAAATATATATATATATATATATATATATATATATATATATATATATATATATATATATATATATATATATATATATATATATATCTTATAACTCATATATATATCTGCCCACATATGACAGCTAATTTAAAAATATTAAATTTAGCATCAAAAAATTATTTCAAGGGAGGAGAAAAGCGACTCAAAATTCGATAGAACAATGAGCACTAACTTCTCTCTTTGCATACTTTGGATAAAGCTTAAAAATGTAGTCTCCCCAACCAATACAAAATAATCAATATAAAAACTAACACTCCACAGCTTACCTGTTCTGTGGCAACGCGGGAATCGAACTGATAACTGATAACGTACCACGACGCAATTAGCTGCACTATCTCGAGTGGGAGATTAGGAAAGATTACACGCATTAAGGCTGTAATATTGTAATATAGCGATAAGCTTCATAGATATTAATTAGAAAAGCTGGGTGCATGTGGTGTAGTGGTGGTTAGAAATAATAGGGTTAAGGTTCGTATTCAATTTTAAGTTTGTTTTGCTTTATGATAAAAGGTACTTGTATGGCCATCTTAAAATGTATAAGGCGTGAATAGGTTGATAAGTCAATTTGTATAGACATTTTATTCATTAGTTGGGCATTAGCATTGCTAAATTTATAGGATAAATTAATGAAATAAAAAAAAAATCTAGCAAATAAAAATAGAATTTCAGATAATTGATAAATTTGTTGTTTTGTTAGGTGGTAGGAGGTTCGTCCTCCGACTGGCTCGCGACCACTATCATGTCAAAGACGAACCGCCAAATATCTAATGATGTGTTCGGTTCGATGGCATGTAGCCAGATTTTCCCCTTTACCATCGCTTTCCCCCAAAATGTGGTGGTTCTGATAGTGGACTACTACGGCCGTCCTTCCATCAGTATCTCTGGGTTGGCCTTTTGCATCTACAACATCTCTGGTGTTGTAGGTACTCTATAGACGAGTAACCACTTACCATCAGGTGGTCCTTCTGCTCGTTGCCGTCCGTTATCAATAAAAAAAAAAAAAATTTAAAACTGCCTGCCGGTACTTGGGTAGTGGCATTATTAAATAAAAAACAGTATTTTGTTTTAAAACGTGATGCCATAGTTTTATTCTCAAGACACATTAGGAAACAATAGACAATTACAGAGTAGTTAGTTTATAAAGTTTACATAACAAATGCTAGTTGTCATGTACATTCATACATAGCTTCACGCTGTATCCCGCATATAGCAGGTTACACGCAGATTGAACACAGTGTTAAGACACTCCGTAGTAGTTGTCTATGCATATTATTTTGATATAAAAATTTAAGAGGTAGTATCAATTTCCTATTTATCAACATAATTTGGATTTTTCCGGATATATTCCAAAACATCAAAAAATTACACATATAATAATAACAGCAGTTTCCAATATACTGTAATATGCCTTTAACTTTAAAGCTCTTCTAAATAATTGTCATATCTTTAAATTATTAAATTTAAAATACGCAAAATGTATGCTTTGTAGGGTAGTGAGAGAGAACCTAGCGTCAGAACTCTCCGTTCACCGCTTTTCTCGAATTTTGACATTGCGTATTAAGTGGTGGAACTCAACGTCGCCCCTTAATCTTACCAATTAGAAGATATAAAAATAATTTAATATATTGATTCACTCGGTGAAAATCGAACCCACAACCAATCCATTTAGAGTCCAACAGCTCCACTACGTCACAATGACCTCAAATCATTAAATTTCGAATACAAATATTATTTGTTGGTTTTTCTGCAATATTAACCATATTATAATATTTTTTGCTAGCATTTCGTCCATCATGTATTCCTTAGCTTGTTCTAAACGCATTTACATTATTAATAACACGGTAGAGCTCGTTGGCGTTTGTCCAGTTGACGATCAAACTGTCGCTACTCTGACCCTATTGTATATTTGTAAGTAAAATTATTTTATGATTTTCATCTAAGTAATATGGAAGATTTTTTAAGTAGGTATCTTTTATTTAGTTATTATATCCGTGACAGGCGCGAATAAGTTGATAAATCTAAAATAAATACTTTTTGCCTGAATATGTTTGATTTTCTTGAGGTTTTAGTCACTTGTTTACACTGTAAATAAAGCAATGTTAATACTTATTAAAATTCCCAAGTTTCCCAAAATGTGTGCTAGTTGACATATCCAGATATTCACGCCTGGACTTACCTGTATGTACAATGACTTCATTAGTGGTGCTACAGAAAAATTTTGAATCGTTTTGTAAAATTTTGAGTCTGTCTATTTTAAATTTGCCTTTAAAACTTAAAAACAATGTTAATAAATAAAGCTTATTACTCTATCCAAGAATATTTAAATGATAAAAATGTATGGAATTGAGATTACTACCATTGTATTAAATAATAAAATTGTAACTTATATTTATTTATTTATTTATTAGGAAGACAAACAGTGTATCAATACAGAAAACAAAAAACAAAAATAAAATTGTACATACACCAATCAAGTCTCCACAGAATTACAAAACAAAACTAGGTGGACATGCAAAAAATGCAAAAAATTAAAAATTGAAATTACAACAAATACAGAATTTTTTTTTTATATAGAATTAAAAAAAACACAATTATTAAATAATAATAATATGCAATTATTAAATAATAATGATAGCAAGAGTATCTGATAAATTTTCAGCGACTTTTCTCACCTGCCTTTCTAACCGGTGGTAGTGGCTTTAAATTCCTTCACACTTCACCTCGCATAGCAGGGTAGTCAGAGTAAATCTATCAAGACACTCCTATCAGCGCTTACCGTCCAAATTTGAGACATAATCGCGCGTTAATAGCAAAACTCAACGCTACGCTTTGTCTTACCATCGCGGTGAAATTAATATAGTTTAAATATGATTCTCACGAGTGGGAATAGAACCCGCAACCAATTGCGTTTATAGTTAGATACGGTTGCACTGCGCCGTGATGACGTATATTGATTTAACGATACAAGATACAAAAGTCTCTTTTAATAAATATTTATAAATTATATGGATATTTTGAATTTAATTTTAGAGATTGTTTATGGAGTGTCCTAACATTAGGTTATCTTTACTTATACCGCTACAAGCAGGAGGTATGTTAAAATATATATTGTAGAAACTTTTATATATATATGGGAGAGAGAGAGAGATTACGTCACACTACGTAATTAAACTGAACTCTAAAATAAGCAAAACGAAGTTAAAATAAAATTGTATTAAACTTGCGTTGATTTTTAGTTGGAGTTTAATTAAGATTTTAACAAAAAAGAAAACAGAATTCAAATAAGCGGTACTAGAATTTTAAAAATTATTACGAATAACTCAAAAACTACTTATCAGATCTAAATTTAAATGGGGTCACATCAAAAGCACTAGCTATGATATAAAAAGTGTGGTCTACAAAAAAAATACAGTCGTATTGAGAACTTCCTTTATTTTGAAATCGGTTAAAGAGAGTATTTATTTATAAAAGAACCTAGTGCACGCATATTTTTTCATCAAATAAAACTCTTATATATATGAGCTTAATCCAAAAGAATTTTACGCCTTTAGGCATATATTAATTGCGTCTCGATGACGTCAAAACTAGTGTAATTATATTATAATATTATATGATATAGGTTTTTATATTAAAGTGGTGAATCATGTAAGTGATGATTAAGAAACCACAAAAAAAATTGAGCTTTATGAGATTTCACACATATTCACTGTTTAATTCCCAAATACTCAATTTTTTAATATATTTATATAGAAGAAAATATGTACGGGAAGTCAGTTCTAAGTATGGATTTATAATATATTTGTTTAATGAAAAAAATATCGCTTTTATTTTTAAAACTTCTATCTTTAACAAAATATAATAAACATAATGAAACTCTACTTATGAATCACACATGATGAAAATATTATAAGTTTCTTATCATTATCTTAAAAAAAAAAAAAAAAAAAAAAATATAGTCCACTATGAGTTTCTTGCCAGTTCTTCCTACTCAGGTCTGAGGGCATTAAGAGATTAGTGAACCGGTAGTAAATTATTTGACGTTCAAAAATGAAACATAACTTCTTATTTGAATAAAATTATTTGACTTTTGACTTTGTTGTATTATGACCATAATACACAAAATTTTTGTAAATTTTTGTCTGAGTAGTATTCCGGTGTATAACGTGTATAATACCGGATGATCCTAATTATTTAGTGGTTTTGCGTAGAGAGTAACAAACATTCATTCATTCTCAGAAACTTTTCGCCTTTTAAATTTACCTATACCTATATAATAAGCACTTGTGTTGCTAAGTGACTGACAGACAACGTAAGGCTAGTAGAATAATACATATCTAAATATAAGTTCCTTATATGTGAAAAACTAGAGAAAAAAATAAGGTTTTTATAGTCGAAATGCAAACAAAGTCGCTGAATACAACAAGTAGGATATGCAGTATACCTGAATAATTAATCAAAATTATAACAAAAACCCAGCATATAAATAGACAAATGAGAAATCGCCTCGCTTTATTTATTTAATATAATATTATCATTTCAATTACTTTTAATTCTGATTGACACGTTTCAATATTATAAGAGCTTATTGCTTTATATAGCACAGTATTTTATATACTAATAATATTTAAAAATTCACTTACAGTTTATTAATATAGAGCTTTGAAAATAATTATCCTTTTTTACAATTAGTGCTTAACTTGTGACTTCGGTTTCCACGGTTTATAAAGCCCAATCTCGTTTTCTCATTTTTTCATGAGGATTTCAAGAAATTTCCTCTTAGTACTCCCACCACTCCTCAAAGGATCCTATGCCAAATTTCAGCTTTGTTGACCAGCATTTTCTCCAGTATGTTATCTGTCAGTTGTAGTAACTTAAACATTTATGTATATCGACACAGACAATTTTATGACACGACTCAAAAAATATGTCCTTTCTTTTACCTTAGAATCCAGAAAACATCTACAATTCCCAGTCTATATCTACCATACCATGCTAAAGAGAATTTTAATTTAATATATGACGTTGTATTTTCAAGAACTAATTCTTTACTCGTTTGAGGTATGAGTTATGATTTTTACAAATTATTTTTATTCTTTAGTGCAAACCTCTTGCTTGACATACAACAAATCACTTTCGATTTGTGCCGATATATTACTTTATTTATAAATACATATATTGGAAGTGCTTTTACATATTTAAACAAAAGTTAAATATATAGTAAATATTATTTCTTAATATAAGTGTATGTAATACTTTCCGACGGAGCACCGGAAGTGGCGTGCGAGTTAGAGCGGCCGACGGAAGTTAACGATGGTGAATAAGCTATGTCAAATATATGGTTAGGCTTAGGTTATTTTTATTTAGTTATATTATTCGAAGCTTAATATTATGGAAATTATAATCTTTGTGTATTGTTTCATGCAAATATTATATTGTTTTATATAGTCAGACCTAATTGATTATGCGTGTGTATTTCTTATACAAATTCTAACTTATTTTTATTCTAATATCAAAACTATAAAAAATCAATTTTTATTATTTGAATCGATCTCTCAAATTATGAATATTTTCAAATATTTATAATATTTCTGAATTACTATTGTACTTAAAAAAAAAAATATATATAGAGCAGTATTTTTATTATAGCTGTTTTCATCAAATAAAATATAAATAAGAAGTGATATGTATGATATATTTGATTAATAAAAATCATAGTCATATATTCATATAATGGCTGACAATTCTTCTAATATTATAAATGCAAAGGTAACTCACCTCTCTCCTGTCTGTTATTACGCTTTCACGCCTATGCCACTGAACTGATTTTGATGAAATTCAGTATGAAGATAGAAGGCAAGCAGGAAAAGGACACTTAGAATATTTTATCGCGAAAAAAAATGATAGGGGGTTGAAATAGGGTTTGTATAAATTCCTTATTGCATCAAACATAAAATCATGTAAAAGATTGTTTTAACTGTTTTATAACTTTGACACATAAACCATAATAATTTAACAAATAGTCTAGACGTTAGGAAAGACTATGGGATCTCGCTGCTCATATCGCGCGATATAACCGAATTTCACATGGGCAGAAGCCGCAGGTGAAAAACTAATTAAAAAATATATTTAAAAATAAAATTATCTTGGAGCTTTATATTTCAAAAATTAATAAATAAGGATAACATTGAAATATCGATTTAAATAAAAAATAATAAAAATGAACTAGTTCTAATAACAGAGATTATAGAGGTTTTATATTTAAAGATAATATCTTAACATATATTCTAATAATCACAACACCTCATTAAATAAATATAATTTGTGTCAAAAATATTTATAAGAACTAATTTTTAGGCATGTCTCTAGCTAATATATAGTTATTTTTAATACATATCTACCAAAGTTTCATCAATATCTGTTTAACTATCAACGGAACAAAACCTTGCAATATTATTTTTGACCCACTTTCAACTTTGATTTACTATTTACAGAAATTTGCATGTGGATCTAGCTGACAACACAATATTTATATATTGTTGTATTAAATGGTGGCATTATTTGCGTGATCACGATAATAGGAAAATACATTTAAATGCTGTTCCTTTTATTAATATTATAATACAGCTAAAAATAGTTAATTCTAAAACGAATGAATTAATTGTTTAAAAGAATAAAAAACGAATAATCAATCTATCTCACATTCATCCAATCTTTTTTTTTTTTTTTATGGATACCGGATGGCAAACAGGCAGGACCGCCTGATGGTAAGTGGTTACCTTCGCCGCGAACATCTACAACAAGAGATGTACTAGATGCGTTGCCAACCTAGAGGATACAGATGGAAAGGGAGGATAATGTAGTAGTCCGCTATCGGAACCACCACATTTTGGGGAAAGGATGGGTGGGAAAGGGGAAAATCTGGCTTACATGCCATCGAACCGGAACACATCATAAGATATTTGGCGGTTCGTCTTTGACATGATAGTGGTCGCGAGCCAGACGGAGGAAGAACCTCCTACCACCAATCATCCACCAATCAATACCAAAATCATCCAATCTATTTATACTACCTACCTACTTATTATTTAGAAATACTATAAAAACGCTTAAATATGCTTTTGCAAATTCTTGCAATTGGAAATTTCAATACCTAGACTATATACAATTATTACTATTTTCAATACATGCCACATTTGTTATTTGTTTAGTTCCGTGTTCCTATACATTTATGACCTTTAACGTGGGATTATTGTTCTAAAATTTTATTCAATAAATTAAAGTGAATCAAATCTATTATAAATAGGGCTAATTTCATGAAGCCGATTTAATTATATTAGTTATATTAAACTTTGTTATACATAAATCATTCATCATTATTATATTAATACCTGAAGGTAGGTTTTGTATCCCTTTTTATGAAAACACTCCCTCCGTTTTCATAGAGGACGAAAATTGACATATATAGATATATTGTACATAGAGAAGAAGCATACCATACGGTTGAGATACATTTTTAAATAAATATACACGTTTCTAAGGAAACGTGTACTTTACACGTCAATGACGGTACTAATTGCTGTAATCTTAGATTTTCAACCAGCAATCCAATACAGATTTCGTTGATGTCTTTTCTAGGCGCAAATCACTCATACATTGATTATATAGAGTTACTTACTTGATTGTAATCGTTCCCTCCACGCCATGGGGTTGGAAACTAAGCCTTGGAAACCAGGCCAGTAGAGTGGTTTATGTTGCAAATAGTGCGCCATGCCCGCCGCCGCCGCGGCAAGTGATAACCTTGGGGTAAGCAGACCAGCTCCCATATTAGATCCAACTGATGGACGTGACAATATGTGGTCGATCCCGTGAGGGTTGGGAGCCGGAGGAGGTGCCTCCGCCAATGAGCTCAGGGCAGCCAAAGGAGCCCCAAATCCACCTTCCAAAGCCCGGGATAGAGGCGGCGAACCACGAAGTTCCGACATACTTAAAGTTCACTCACTGACGGAAATTTTAAAACATAGTCTATTCACAATAAGAGGTTTAGAAACACGCGCACATATCAGCACGAGGCTCGAGACTCGAGGCACGAGGTCGCTGTGCTCACGGCGAGGCGTGTGACCGCGCGCGCGGACTGACACCAAATGAAAAGCTTCAAAACCCGCACCAAACAAAAAAACGTTGAATAGAGAACGCCCAGTCAATCTAAACCTTATATCCGAGTCCCCGCCCCCTCGCAGACACGCCGCACAAACTGTTCCCGTCCCGCTCTGGCACCGATACGCACGAGCAGGACAGACGACACATAGTGTTAACACGAGAGCGTAGATTTAACGAATCGCTATTTAATGGCGCTTCTTGTCTCTTTATAATTAAGTCGGGTGCAGTTTTTGCGGTGCCCTGCCCCCTCCCCTCCCCGCCATGCCGCGGCGCTCCCCCGCCGTCACCCCCCCGGCCACCCCCCGCGACTCTACCCCGCTACGTACTATTGTACGGAATAATAAGTCCCGAAGTGAATAGAGCAGTTTATTTTATGGTCCTTTCTAAATACCGGAAGGATCTGTTTGTCGTGATAATTTATGTGACAAATATTTTATTAATTGACACTCGATGCGTGGAAATAAAACACCCAGAGCATTAACTCGCCATCTGCTAAGGGTTGAGACGGCAGCCTCGCTCATTGTTAACGCTTTTATGGCATTTAGCACCATTGTAATTGTGAGAATTGCATTTTACAACAGATTATTGCTAATTAAAATTTTGCATTCATTTAAATTTATAGTTATATATGATATAGAAACCACTATATGTAAATGTACCTATCATTTGAATGACAAATCATAGGGTAGTAAAATATTATAATTCTTTATGTTATGTCTCATTCATTAAAAAAAATCTATGTAAATTTCACCTTATTTCAATATAAAACCGCTCTACATATAAATTCTAAGGCAGAACAGACATTATCAAAGGTCTAATATCAAATTAAAAAGTATGACCACATCCGTTCACACCACAGACAAAAAAGAGAGAAACATAATAGAGTCAATTTTTAAGCCCCTTTTAATCCCTAATATGACGTAAACCGAAATTAAAAAGATACTTGCATTCAAACATGGCGGCGTAAATAAAGATAACAAAACATTTGGAACAGGATTAATAAGTATTAATTTATATTATAAAAGATTGGGGAGGTTTCAATAAAACCTACGAGATATAATTTAAACGTGAAATCTGATATTAATGATATTTATTTAATTGAAAATTTTGATGGAATATCTATTAGCATTTTTCGCATTACACTGTTTATTGGAACAAAATATTTATCTAAGGCCTGTCGTGGCGCAAATGTACAAGCGTGTGACTCTAAAAGGTTGTGGGTTCGATGCCCACTTCAGGAAATAAAAATATTAAATATTATTTAGTATTTTCATTTCCTCGCTCTGGTAACAACACAAAGCGCCGCGTTGAGTTCCACGTTCAGAACATAATGCCTAATTTGGCGGAAAATGGAAACGAAAATGTTAAAGAGAACGGAGTGTCTTAACACGTCGGTTCTCAGGTTCCCTCTGCCAACTCTGTTATGTGCGGAATACTCTGAAAAGAAAAGAAATATGAATGAAAATATGGTAAACATGCTGGAATCAAAAAAAAAAATTAAAAAAAACCTTGATAAGAAAAAATAGTAAAATTGATAACACTGATAATTCACTATTTTTTTGAAAAAAAATTGTGACGGTAATGCTGTCATTACTGTGGTCACAGTTCACTTTTTTATTTGAAACGTGACGTGACGTGGTTGTGGATTCGATTCCAGTTTAGAGAAAGATTATATTTAATTTGTTTTGTGGGTCCGACATAATAAAATATTAAATTTACTACCTATAAAAAAAATGTTGATATTTTTCTTATTACCAAAAATACATAAAATTTTTCAATCTTTCCAAGTCAAAAACCGGTTAAGAGCACAAATGATGTAGTTTTACAAAGTAGTTAACAAAGAAGTATTTAATAAAGAAACCTAATAAAAATGCTTGAATCAAAATAAAATTTATTCAAAAAATTTGGAAATAAAGAAAAAAATAATAGTAACAATATTAATAAAACATAATAAACAAAACATTACGTTACATAACAGTTTTATAGTCCGTTGTTTATCTGACATGCGGCGGTAATGGGTTCGATTCCATTCTATGAGAATAATTATATTTTTTTTACAATCCATCACCTAACATAAAGGAATAAGTAAAAAAATACTATGCGTAAATCTTATGAAAGCCAACAACCGGTCAAGAGCACGAGTGGTGTAGCTTTACAAAGTAGAGTCAATGAAGCCGACAGGTATTGTAGCTGGCCGGAAGTCGTGCGGACGCGGGACAAATCGACGAGGTGTGGCCGCAGTTGTGCCGGATACATTGTAACAATACATTTTTTTGATTTTCAAAAATTATAATATTTTATATAATTTTAATATTGATATTAATTTCTACGCTATTTCAGAGCTGGGAATAACACCTGACTTAAACGCAAATAGTTCGGGTCTGATTCCGCTTGGGGAAGTGAGAGAAGATTAGATTTCGGGCGTAAAGGGAAAACGGAGTGTTCGACACTAGTTCTATCGCGCTGCCCGAAAAAGTGTGTTGTTAAAGACAAGCCTATACTTTTGGAACATGTTGCTTGACAGTAATATGTACATTAACACAAAAAATATTATTGTACTATTGCTTTTACATAGAATATTAAAATAATTATAATGTAAACAAACAAAATATAGAATTTTTATTTAACTTATATTTTCTTCTGTATATAAAATATATTTAGTGTTTTTATTGCTAAGTAAATATTTATCTCTATATTTGCTTTTATACAAACTAGGACACACTGTTTAGTTTTGGTTAACTTGGGTCTGGTAACAAGGCAAAAGCGCGGCGTTGAGTTCCGCCACTCAACACGCAATGCCTCAATTCGGCGGAAAGTGAGGAACGGAATTGTTGAAAGATAATGGAGTGTCTTAACACTAGGTTCTCTGGTTCCCTCTGCCTACCCTGCTATATGCGGGTTACAGCGTGAAGTTAAAAAAAAAGGACACACTGTCCAGTATTTACTTTCAGTGTAGACGTACACATACTATATATTTATTTAAACTATAATTTTAAATAAGTAAGTATAGCTGTGTCACTTTTGCTAAATTTTCTATATTTTTTATTATATTTAAAATTTTATATTCTTTTAATCTTCAAGAAAAAAATAAATCAAAGATATAGATTCTGCTCTTAATATTCAATAAGTACACAAAAATAAAATATTATTATTTATTAATTTCCATATACCTACTTTAATAAAAATTAATCGATTTGGCGGAAAATGGGGAACGGAGTGTCTTAACACCAGATTCCCTCATATAGGCAGAGCCTATTTTGCGGGATACAGTGTGAAGCTATGTATGTATGTATGTATGTATGTATGTAAAAAAAATTAAGAAATATTTGCTCATAAGTAATAATATAGATTTCCTGTTAAAGAAATGTTGAAATTATTAATCACTGTGGTTTAAAGATGGGGTCATAAGTAATTCTCAGAGTTATTTTTTTTTGAGATGTCAATATATTTTTTTATTATAAATAAATATTTTTATAGCGATCTCTCTCTATTATTTAATGACAACTCTTTTTTTTTATATAGCAATTGTTAATTTTTTGTTCTAAATTATGTATGATGTACATCGCTAGCGCATTACTGAGTAACCAAAGAGAACATATATTTTCTCTGCTCCCCAAATAAAGACAGCATAATTAGAATCATAAAACACATTTACATTTACAAAATAAAAAAAAAATGTATTAATCTCTCCCCAAATTAAATTTAAGCTAACCACTAACTACTACACATTTCCTCTAAAATCTTTTTCAACTTGGTAAAGTGTATGTATTGTGTATTGTACTGTAGAGAGACTCTAGTGTCATAATCCTCCGCTTTCCACTATAAAAAAAATCACAAACTAATTTAAAATAATTATAAATCTAAAAAATATAAAAATTATAACATGTTAATATTTCCCAATACAATACAATACAATACAATACAATACAGTAGACGCCAGCGCTCAAACTTTTAAAAATAAAAAAAATCAACTTCACAGATATGAGGAATCGACTACGCCAATCTACGTATGCGAAAGAGACATACTATTGTGCGAGCGAGATGGTGAACCATGTTGTGCTGTGATTGGCTGAATAAGTGTATAAACCCCGCCCTCCCCCGTAGAGTCACCCACGTGTTTTTGTTGCGCTCAGATGAGTTTCAGCTGTGGAACGAAGTGGACGTGTCGTTGGACGAAATAACTGCTGATTGTACTTTTAACGCTTCTAGAATATGTTATATGTAAAATATAATAAATTTATTATTATTGTGAAAGTAGATAATATTTTTATGACACATTATAGTCATTTAGTAGTAGAAATTTAAATAATTATTTCATTTTTTTTTATTATATATTTTATTAAAAAATTGTTCGTCTGTCGTCGCGTAGAAGCACAAGCGTGCCACTGTAAGCGCGACAGGTGGTGAGTTCGATTCCCACTTCAGGAAATGAAAATATTTACTATTTTCATTTCCTCGCTCTGGTATCAAGGCAAAGCGCGGCATTGAGTTCCGCCACTCAGCACGCAGTGCCTTAATTCTCCGGAAAGTGTGGAACGAAAATGTTAAAAGAGAACGAAGTGTCTTTACACTAATTCTCAAGTTCCCTCTCCCCTCTCGCACATAGGGGTGGGTAGGCCCCTGTTATGTGCGGGATACAGCGTGAAGCTAAAAAAAGTTGTATAACATAAGTACATAAAAAAACACGCATCAATGCTGAAAAGGTCCAATTGGACAGCATCTCACTATCAACAGCGGCGTTGAGTTCCACTACTCAGCTACAATGCCTCAATTCGGTGGAAAGTGGGGAACGGAGTGTCTTAACACTAGGTTCCCTCTGCCAACCCTGCTATATGCGGGATACAGCGTGAAGTACTATGAATGTACGTATATACTATCAACAGGATTGTTCGTGGGTTTAACACACACTCGAGGACGATTATGTTTAAATTACTTTCATTTCTCGGCTTTGGTAAGACATAGCCTGGCGTTAAATTCCATGGCTTAACATGGGACGTCTCAATTTTCTTATTGAAAATGATGTGATAGATGTTAATAATCGGTATAATTTAAAAGGCTCCTACAGACAATTCATTGAATATATTTTTATATAATATTTGTTTTAGAATAAGCAAGTTTAAAAATTGTAGGACGCCTGAACGCCTGTCGTGGCGCAGAGGCACAAGCGTGCGTTACAGTCGCACGACGACACACGACCAGTTGTGGGTTCGATTCCCACTCCAGGAAATGTAAAATGTAGTATTTCCATTTTCTTGGGTTTGGTAACAAGGCAAAGTGCGGCGTTGAGTTCCGCCACTCAACACGCAATGCCTCAATTCGGCGGAAAGTGAGGAACGGAATTGTTGAAAGAAAATGGAGTGTCTTAACACTAGGTTCTCTGGCGTGAAGTTAAAAAAAAATGATTACATGTAACAAACTAGTTGTCTTAGTGTTAAGTGCAGTTTTGAGTTCCTCCGAACACCTATTGCCTCGAATTTGTGCGGAGAGTGAAGAATGGAGTGACACTAAGTTCTCTCTACCTATTATTACACGGGATAAAGCGTGAAGCTGTTACATTAAAAGCATAAACATAATTAAAAAACAATTTAATTATAACAAAAGTATAAGAGCTATAATATTTTCTATCCTATTAATTTTTAATCACGGCTGGATGGCACTCAGTTAAAACTAACTGGAATCAAATGGGACCCCATCCTTGGGGCGGTAATGATATTAGCAGCCTTATCGAGTTATAATAGCAAATGAAATCGTTCTACGCGATTAAACATAACATTGGTAAAGTAATGGATTTTGCTTCTTGACTTGGAAGTTATAGTATAAACAATTTTTGCTAGATTTATTGTTTGAGTGATTTAATTTTTGTCTATGATTGTTTTGTTTGTTGACTCTTTATGGTAATCTATTTCTAATTTAAATTCGGAGGTCATCGTGGTGCAGTGCGACCGTCTCACTGTAAACGTGATCGGTGGTGGATTCGATTCCAACTCGGGATGGTGGTACTCTGGTAAGAGAAGAGAGAAGTTCTGCGACTTAAGTCGTAATGTTTTGAATTCGGGCGGAAAGCGAAGAACTGAGTTTCTTGACACTAGCTTCTCTGCGTCTCTCTTATACGGGAAAAAAGTGAAATTGTAAAATAACATTGGTTTTCTAGATTTATTATATGACGAACTTAATATTTTTGATTCTATTATTGCTTAAAAACATTAAATTTTTAATTCCTTAAATAGTCTAGTATCGTCCTTTAAAATGAGTAAAGAAAACCGATTTTTTTTAGTATGGATGAATTGTTACACGACACAGATTTGTCACGTGGTTACAAATTATAAGGTGTTGACAGAGAGAACCAAGGGTTAAAATTCTACGTTCACCACTTTCAACGTCATAATTATACCTACACTTAGCTGCAATCTCTATTTGTTTGAGTAAAAAAAATGCCTTTTTTAATAAAACGAATAATCATAATACTTACATTAAATATTACATAGCTTCACGCTGTATCCCGCATATAGCAGGGTAGGCAGAGGAAACCTAGTGTTAAGACACTCCGTTCCTTACTTTCTGCCGAATTGAGGCATTGCGTGCTGAGTAGCAGAACTCAACGCCGCGCTTTGCCTTGTTGCCAAACCCAGGAAATAAAAAATTCCATTTCCTAGAGTGGGATTCGAACCCACAACCTATCGTGTTTATCTCTGCGCCACGACAGGCGATACACACTACACTACACACGTAGTGATTACACACTTCTTTTCATTTCTTATGTTTTTAATTAAAAAATATATATATTTTTTACATTTTTTTAATATAAAACGAATAATCATAAAACATAATTCACATTTATTTCCAAATCCAAGTTGTCGAAACAATAAACAGTTAGGGTAGTTATTGGAGGCTCGTAGCGTACGTACGTACGGTGTACGGTGTACGGTGAGGGGTACAGTAGAGCACGGTAGACGCAGGTGCGACGGTATTGGAAAACTTGCACAATTAACAAACGGACACCGCGGACGGTGAGTGCTTGACAGGTTGTTTGTCGATGTTTTAATATTTTATATTATGTTTAGATTAAACATCTATGAAAATTAGAAAGTGGGGAACGGAGTGTCTTAACACTTCTGTTTTCAGGTTCCCTCTGCCTACCCTGCTATATACGGTATATAGCGTAAAGCTAAAAAAGATCTGTAAAATATTATACCTAAAAAAACGGCTTCACGCTTTATTCCTCATAGCAGGGCAGACAAAACCTAATATCACGAAATATCGATCTTTCTTCGAAGTCATTTGTTTTATTCTCTCGGGTGACACGCAACTCGGGTAAAACTAATGCCTGCGCAGACCACAATGACCTCAATATTTTTACACATATTTGAATATTTCACACTACACCTAATACAGCAACACATATAGTGAAACTAATGCTTTTTTTTTTTTTTTTTTTTTTATACTACATACGATAACAAGGCAAGCACACGGCCCACCTGATGGTAAGTGTCAACCTGGCTTCAGTGGACGCCAGAACACCAGGGGCATCACTTACGCGTTGCCGACCCTTCAAAAAACCTATTTATTCCTTTTGAAGAAAATGCTGTTTATAATTATTTAATTTCTAGTAACATTATTTTATTGAATGCCTGGCAAAATACTGTATGCATACGCATGTGATGCATCTCACAAATTTATAGTTAATAATAATAATATAAATATGCAGTATGAACATTAACGATACTAAAATTTTCTCGAAAACTATTCGTCAGAGCGTAATTAAATTTAAATAGGACCATATCAAAAGCACTAGCTAAAAAACTAAATCATTAATTTTGGTTCACCTACCCAGTAAAAAGTTATGCGGTAACACATTATAAAAAATACCATCGAATTGATGGTATTTTGATGTGATCTGTTTCTCTTAATTAAGAACCTCCTGCTTTTTCAAGTCGATTAAAAGCAACACTTTGAACAAATCTTTCAAAAACACTTTTTACCAAAGCGTTATAATATTTTCATCACCCTCCTTATGGAGGGATACACAAATGGATAACTAAAGCGCCACCTATCCGATTAATCAGCTAAATAGATTATATATCAAATTTGGTTAGTAAAGAGAAGAGTGCGGGAAGTGGAGGAACGTTAATGTGCATTTTTAAAGGGCCCTTAAACCTAAGACTGAATGTAAGTCCCAAGCACTCTCCGAACTCTCTCTCTGCAACGCGATGGGCACCCACCCGCACGGTGAATCCATGATTGCCAGTTGAGCTTCTTCTAATAAGCCGTTTTACTGCTTCGTTTCCATACTTTTATATTATTGTATAAAAAGTAATCAGCATCACCATGACCAATTCTGCACATTACGTACTTATTTTATTTTTAAATTGTTTTCATTTCCCTGTTCTTATAATACTAAGCGTGGCGTTCAGATCCGCCAACCGTACTCAACATGTAATGTCTCGATTTTATAAAAAAACATGGAAGATAAATTTATTGACACTAGTTTACCTGCTATGCGAGAAAAAGCATAAAGCTACTGTGGATGGCTTCACGCTTTTTCTCATATTTAATTGGTTACATATAACGTAGTGTTAAGACACTCTATTCCATACTGTCCGTCTAATTTGAAGATCTATTTAGCGAAAATATAAAAAAAATGAAAACATGTAACAGATATCGATAACACACCCCCAGCACTATTTAGAGCAGGTGTTTGAAAGCTAGCTTTTATATCGTAGTAGCAAATGATCGCAGTACAAGTCGCAATCGCAGGTATTGGTTAATGAAAAACAATAAATATTGTACCCCAATACCAATAACTCCTCGTCCTCGTGGGGAGAAAAATAACGCGAATTAAAAAACTTACAAAACTCCCTTTATTTATATAAATTTAATGTACATAAATATGTACGAGAACAGTGATATATTTCTATGCTTACTTCCTATTGTTAGCACTTTATTTGGTTATAGGATTTGGTATTTATTATTTAGGAGGAGGTAAATTGGGGAGGAAATGAGTTTTTTTTTTTTTTTATGGATGGACTTTCTGATGGTGCAAATCGAGTGCAGTAGTGAGTCATTCGATGGCAAGTGGTTACCTTTCGCTCATGAACATCTACAACACACCAGAGCGCCAGGTAGATGCGGTTACAACCTAGAGTGATACTGATGGAAAGGGGGACAAATGGTAAAGTCCTCACTAATGAACCACTACATTTTGGGAAAGGATGGGTGGAAAGGGAAAAACCTGGCTATATGCCATCGAACTGAACACATCATAAGATATCATGGGTTCGTCTTGACACATGAGACAGAAGTGGTCACGTGAGCCAGGACGGAGGACGAACCTCCTACCACCAAAAAGTAAAGGCAAAAGTTTCTTTCTACAATTTTAGCCATTTTTAAAAGCTTAAATATGTGTTTCACATTTCATATATTAAAATTATGAATACCACCAAGTAAAGAACTGAGTTATTCAATCGAAGTAATTCTAAAATTTAAAGGTATATGCAACGAATCTTAGGATATTTTTAGCTCTTACGCTGCTCAGAAAGAACCTAGTGTTAAGACACTCCAGCTCCCACTTCCCCAAACGAATTCAAAACATGGCAAGTTGAGTAAAGAAAGCTGAAAGAGCAACATTTGAGCTTTCACTGTTTCTTCATCAGAAGTGCCTTCCTAGCTAGTAACACTGACAATATTGATATTTTATATCAATTCATAAAAATATCAGATTTTAGCGGGATTCGTGCTACGATCAAATACTTGTACCTACAGCTTATTTGTGTCAAACAATATAGAAAGAAAATGAAGAACAATAAACAAAGCATTAATATCAAATTTCCTCACAACAATACCAAAGTAATTAGCAAGGAAACGCGACGTAATTACCGTGCGTTCATCCCAAAATCTATAGTTTATCGTCCGTTCAGCTCGCTTAAACATAGTTCAATAGTGCTGTTAATGTACTCTCGTTAGATTTAGGTTGTTACACAGTTTGGTACCACATTCTTATCTATGACACAAATCAAAAACACTTTGCTTAAACGTTTGAATTTGCTAATCTGAGTTTAAAACCGCGGTTCATTTTATATATTGTAATAAATAGTGAAAAGGGCCCCTTCCGTTAGGGGACCCTTGGATTAACACTCGCATGTGCAGTGCTCCTTTTTACATTCAATTATGATTGGTTCAAGCGGAAAATGCACACCTGGCCTCTTTCTATAGTTTTACATTAAAATACTTGTATTTAAGTAAGATTTTACCAAAAAGAAAAATCTACTTCAAACAAAATACACTAAAAAGTAAGATTATTACGAATAACCTGAAAACTACTCGGACTGATATTAACTAAATTAAAACAGGTAAATATCAGAAGTAGTAGATATCATATAAAAAAGAATCAACGTTATCATATAAAAAACATGCAGTAAAACACATAATAAAATACAGTCAAATTGAGAACCTCCTCTTTGAAAATCGGCCAAAACTATAAGATCTGAAGATAAACATTGTAAACTGTTAGGTGGTAGGAGGTCTGGGTCCTCCGACCGGCTCGCGACCACTATCATGCCGCGACGAAATCCGCCAAATATCTAATGATGTGTGTTCTGGTTCGATGGCATGTAAGCTGTGATTTTCCCCCCTTTCCCACCCATCCTTTCCCAAAATGTGGTGGTTCTGATAGTGACTACTACATTGTCCCTCCTCTTCCACTAGTGCATCCTCTGTTATAACGCATCTGCCAACATCTCTGGTGTTGTAGATGTTCATGGCTTAAAGCTGCAACCACTACCATCAGGTAGTCCTTCTGCCTGTCACGTCCGCGTTATCAATAAAAAAAAAAAAAAAAAAACTATACTTATATAAGAGATATATTTGCCAAAATTGATCGTAAGGAAACCTGAGCGATATTTTTGCCTATATGAATATTTACTAATATCAAAATAGCCATCATGTTACAGTGGAACAACGTTTGCCTGTAATCGTGATAAGTTATAGATTCGATTTCCGCTGTAAAGGGAATGTCTTGACATTAGGTTCTCTTTGGCTACCTCGCTGTGCAAAAAAAAGTCTAACTAATGACGCTAGTCACTAGTAGTCCAGCTTATTCCATTGGAAAATTATTGATATTTAAAAGATTTTCCTTTCTGCGCTCTGGTAAAACAAATCGCGGCGTTGTGTTCCGCAACCCTTTCATGCGGGGAAAAGCGTGAAGCTTCAAAAAAAAAATAAGCAGGTAAATTAAATTTCAAATATGATATTAACACTTGCCTTATTATATATTTTTTTAGCTTCACGCATCTCATATTCTTCACTTAAGATATTGTCATTATGCAAAAATACATACAATATTATTTAAATTGCAAATATTTATTTGTATAGCGATTTTTTATCATTTTCGCCACCATCCTCGGTAGTATAGTGGTAAGTATCCCCGCCTGTCACGCGGGAGACCGGGGTTCGATTCCCCGCCGGGGAGATCTTTTTATATTTTTAGTATGTATGTAATTATATTTTTTATTATTTTTTCTAAATATTTTATTATGTTATTAGTAAAATATAGCTATTTAGTATGTCTTAATACATTTTTTATGAAATAGTATATCCTAGGCGCTGTATAAAATATATATAGAACAAATAATAGTAATAATAATATACTTTTTTTAAATATAAAAAAAAACCATTAAAACACTAAAAACTTAAATTAAATAATAAATCAATGACAAGAACACCATACAGAATTCGTAGCAAGTTAAAAAAATTGGCACAATTTTAAAAAGCTTCAGCACAGTACTTAGGTGGAAAGAACCACCCTCCACCACCTTAACTCCCTCCCCTATGTTGAAAAGCTACGATTAGCAATATTGTAAGGCTCGAGATTTCTAAGTGGCCGGAAGCGTTAAAAGCCGATACCATAGAGTTCAGAATTTATAGAAGCTATTTTTTTTTATGTTGAGTGGTTGAAACCAAAACCAAACGAACGAAATGAATGTAGTGAAGTAAACACGCTAAGACACTGCCCTACTGTGCCTCGATGGCCTCTTATTTACTAAAATTTAGGAGTAAACAGATAGTACAACAGATAGGTCCTACTAAACATAACATAGTGTGGGTTCGATTCTCACACGAGATACATTTATATTTGAAACCTGCTTCTCCAGCTCAACAATATATGCAAGAAAATGCTAAGTGACACAACACTAGACCCTCTTTACCTACTATTAGCTAGCTTAGTGTAGAACTAACTAACTAAAAATTTGTAATATTACTTCTAAACAAATGATTTTTAAGAATAAATCAAACATGATGAGTAAGATGGAAATGAATGTAATATATTATAATTATGTGTCCACTGATTTTTAAACAATAAAAGAACATAACAATAGGCAGGCATTTAAAATTAGTATTCATAATATAAATATGGTTATAAAAGCACAATATAAGCATATTAATAGGCGAAGGTATCACCTATGAGGTAAGAATCATATTCTCTAATAGGAACTAGAGACTATACACAGCATACAGTTAAAAATAGTACATCAAATACAAGTTGATATAGGATTTTAGTAGTCCATATATATTTATTACTTAAATAAAAATAAGATAAGATTACATCAATAAACATTTTTTTTTTTTATGGATAACGGATGGCAAACGAGCAGAAGGACCACCTGATGGTAAGTGGATACCTTCGCCCATGAACATCTACAACACCAGAGATGTTGTAGATGCGTTGCCAACCTAGAGGATACAGATGGAAGAGGAGGACAATGTAGTATTCCGTTCTCGGAACCACCACATTTTGGGGAAAGGATGGGTGGGAATGGGAAAACCTGGCTTACATGCCATCGAACCGGAACACATCATAAGATATTTGGCGGTTCGTCTTTGACATGATAGTGGTCGCGAGCAAGACGGAGGACGAACCTCCTACCACCAAACAAAAAAAAATATTTAATATATATAACAATATAAGCACAAGTTCAAGGACATGACGCTGTTAAGCAAAAATGACCCATTTAGCGCCTCACGTAAATTATTATAAATCTGTGTTTAGTGATTGTGAGTGTGCACAATAATATTAATTCCAAATGTTTTGACTATGTCAATCCACTTAATCATCGTCACCAACAGTTGGAACAGCTTTTTTTTCAGCTGTATCCCGCATATAGCAGGATCCTGAGAACCTAGTGTTAAGATACTCAGTTCTCTTTTAACAAATCCGTTCCCCACTTTCCGCCGGATTGAGGCATTGCGTGCTGAACGGCGGAACTCAACGCTACGCTTTTGCTTTATTACCAAGCCCAAGAAATGAAAACACAAATTTTAATATTTAGAATTTTGGAATTTCAACAGCTTTGTTTCTAGAATTGCATAAAAACAAGGATTGACTTAATTTATAATATAAAAACAAGATTAGATAATTTTGCAATATGAAAAAAATAACATAGATTATTGCTTAATAACATAATGTTAATCTATCATTTTTTAATTCATCAATCTCTCAATCTTCATATAAATAACTACTGCCAATTCATCAATTTATATTCAAAATAACTCCTGCAGAAAACAAAATCCTTTGTGTTTTTTCCATACAACGTGAAACTAGCAAAATGATATATGCTCAACTGGCACACTAAAAGCCATTAATAGATAATAATAATAATAATGTCCCGATTGCATCGAGTGTGCAAGTCTTTTATGGAACAGTGTGTATGCTTTTACAATAGGATCCCAGAAAATGTCCGAGAATTTTCCATTTCATAATTTAAAAAAATTGTGAAAAGACGTTTGTGTGTTAAAGGTTATTACCTAATTAGTGATTTTATAAATGATAACAAGCCTTGGGAATGAAATGCTCGCTCCAGTCTATTTCAACGGTACCATTGTCACTAACAAATATTTGTAAAGCATTGAATTATGAGAAAAAAAAAGAAGAAGTCCCGCTGAGTTTCTTGCGCCAGTTCTTCTCAGGACTGAGGTATTACATTTAGTGAACTGGTGGTAAATTATTTGACGTTCAAAAAATGAAGCCTATAACTTCTTATTTTGAATAAAATTATTTGACTTTGACTTGAATAAGAAAACAAAATGCCACTTCTAAACCATTTCCACTCTACCTAACACACGTCGATGTCTATGCGCAAATTTGGATTTACGTATCCCGCGTCCGGGCGGCGCCGCGTCGTCGTGTCGCGGCCCGCTGTACTAATTCATAGAACTATAACCTAATTTACAGCTAAGTGTTCCATTCCAAGCTTGCGGTTGCGGAAATACTAGCAAATCCACATTTAATGGAACAAACGAACATATTTTTTGATTATCGCGAATGCAGTGGTTGCTATAACTCACTTACTACGTTGTTTGTGCATAGTTCGAGTTACCCTATTTTCGTTTTTACTAAATTGAGATTTTAGGATATTTTAATTTGTAAATATTATATACGAGTGTGTACAAGTATTTTGCCATTTACTAGCTATGATATAGGTACCAACCTAACAATGCCATAGCTAGACATCAAATTATATATATTGGTACATTTGCATATGCAAATGCATGAAACCATATGTTTTGGCATTATTGCATTTTAGTACTTTTTCATTTACAATGCTTCTATATTCTTATTAAAACACATTTCAGCAATACCCATATATTGCTATACTTGAAACTAAAAACCTTCCTCTATTTGAGACCTTGGAAATATTGAATAAAAAATAAGAATTTTATTGAGGAAAATTAATGTCATATTTTATGTAAGTATATATTACAATTGAATATAAAAAAAACGACTTCAAATAAAATAGAACAAAACTACAATTATTACGAATAACTCAAAAACTACTCATTCTGATGAGTAGTCTTACTACATTTAAATGGGATTACACCAGTATTATTACTATTTAGCATCTTAATAAAATACAGAACATATGTTGCGATACATAAAATAATTCGTTACAATAAAATATTTTAATATATAAGTATCGTATTTATATTTTGGTATAGTGCTTAAGTGCTCTTTTCTGTCTCGATTTTTTTTCTTTCTTGTTATGATTTATTTCTGTTACTTGTGACGCAGTGTACTGTCTAAGCAAAGTTACTTATTTACTTATCTACTTACTTACTATAATATAACATGAGGTGGGAGTAAGTAGTCCACGTGATAGAGGCGGTGAATTTAAAGTTTTTTTTTTTTTATTGATAACGGACGGCAAACGAGCAGAAGGACCACCTGATGGTAAGTGGTTACCTTCGCCCATAGACATCTAAAAACACCAGAGATGTAGATGCGTTGCCAACCTAGAGGATACTGATGGAAGGGGGGACAATGTAGTAGTCCACTATCAGAACCACCACATTTTGGGGAAAGGATGGGTGGGAAAGGGGAAAATCTGGCTTACATGCCATCGAACCGGAACACATCATAAGATATTTAGCGGTTCGTCTTTGACATGATAGTGGTCGCAAGCCAGTCGGAGAACGAACCTCCTACCACCTATAAAAAGTTAGAATTTAAACGAAAATAGTATGACAAAAGTCAAATGATTTGTGGGCTACAACTAGCGTAAAATATAAAAAAAAATAGAAAACTAAATATGTATATATTTTTGTTTATTCTATTTGTTATTAATCTTATCCTAAATTTCACTTCGTCATTGTATGTGAACTGGACACGTATTTAATCCTTTTTCTTTATATATTTTATGATTATAAAGTAATAATGACTGACATAAATAATATATTTTTGTACAATTACATCGTAAATCGAATTTAACTTAAGTGATTAAATATTAAAATACACTTATTATAAATCTACTTTTTACATCAACACTTTACACAAATACAAAATTAATCCCTTTTTTTAATCAAGTAATTCTCAAAACAGATTCTTCAGCCAAAGAGTTAAATCATGGTAAAAAATAGCATCTATTACCAAAATGAAGTTGACAACGGCAATTAGTAAAATATCGTAGCAAGCCGAACAAGGCGAACTATGAATTTAGGAAACAGAAAAAAACACCTCATCTACCAAATGGATCCCGAATAAGTTCCAATTCTTCAATACCAATTCCAAAACGAATTCGTTCCAATATTTATTGAGGGTCGGGATTAATCTTTAATTCTCCCTCCTCGCCGCTCTCTTTTAAAACGCTTTTAACTTACAAACAAAAATGTAATTTCAACCCTATTTTTTGAACAATAAAGTATCATTTGTGTTATAAAAATTGAGAATTTGTAGTAAAAGTGGGAAATATTTATGAGCTTTCGAAGGAAATTCTTTTTGAATGTTTGCATTTATGAAAATATGCTCGAATGAGGGTTGGCGATTGGCTTATACAGGTCGTTACGTTTTCGTAATATGTTCATACAACTTATAACAATAATAATCTATAATCATAATTTATTAAAATCTCGATACAGGTACTCGGGTTCAAAGGAACCCGGTCCTTTGGAAGGCTTGCGTGGGGACACAGGTCCAACACGTAGAGGCCCCTTGATACAACAATATTTTTTACCCGGATCGTATTGACCGTGATCCATCTCTGAGTAAATCGATAGGTAATTGCTCAAAGATGCATCACCGGTCAATGCGTAGGAGCTTTCAAGCGGAACATATGAACCAAACAGGGCTATGGAATGGAGTTGGATGGACTAAGTACTGGGCTATTGATTGAGACTACCGGACGTCCGCCTTTTCAACAGTCTCAAATTGAAAGGTTAGCGGACGGTGACTGCCTCCCACCAGATGCGGCCTCCAATAGCGGCGTAGTGCCCATTAAAATTATTACTATTCAATTTTTATTTTCAAATGTTACTTTATTTCTTAAATAAGTGATAGAATTTTGGTTCAAGTCACAGTTTACCGAACATATTTAATTTAAAAGTTAGATCATAATGAAATATGACGTTTTTTTAATTTTTTATATGTATTTTAATATCAGAATAAAAATTAAAATAAATTACATAGAAAAATGTACTGAATAGTAACAAAACGAACATCAGCCTATATATTTAGTGTAGTATATAAGACTACTAGTTTCCGCCTCGCGGCTTCGTTTCGCGTGGAGTTAGGTTATATCGCGCGACATGGTAAGGAGTTGCCGATAGTCTTTCCTAAAGGTCTGTGACTATTTGTTGTCAAAATTGGTTAAGTGGTTTAGGTGTGAAAGTTGTACACAGTTGAATAATCTTACATGATTTTATGTTTAACAATAAGGGATCTTCCATACAAACTTTCATCCCCTTATTTCAATCCCTTTCTTTATCATTTTTTTTGCGATAAAAAGTATCCTATGTCCTTCCCAAGTTCAGTTCTATCTTCATACCGAATTTCATCAAAATCGGTTCAGTGGGTTAGGTGTGAAAGCGTAACAGACAGACAGACAGAGTTACTTCGCATTTTATAATATTAGTATGTAGTCTACATTATAATGATAAATAAGATATAACAATTCGACTTTACAAAAACACTTTGTATGGGCCAGATTGGTGCCTGGATCGTAGCAGTAATTTATACGGGGTGGCTAATAGTCGTTCGAGGACCCTTCCAATTCTCTCATTACTACTCCTTAATAATTGTAATCACTTATGTACTTGTAGATTATTTATTTACGCGTTCATATTGTATACGAAAGCTACCTTTATGTTCCTAGAAATGATTGGTATAATAATACATTCTTTATTTATAAATATTTTTTTAATAAAACATAATCAAAGAGCTAAGTGATCTAACAAGAACTACAGGCATGTAAATGACTATTTTTTTTTTTTTTTTTTTTTATGGATACTGGATGGCAAACGAGCAGAAGCGACTGCCTGATGGTAAGTGGTTACCTTTCGCCCATGAACACTACAACACAAGAGAGATGTGTACTTTAGATAAGGCTAACCTAGAGGATACACTAGATGGAAGGAGGATAATGTAGTAGTCCGCCATCGGAACCACCACATTTTGGGGGAAAGGATGGGTGGGAAAGGGGAAAACCTGGCTTACATGTCATCGAACCGGAATACATCATAAGATAGTTTAAGTGTTCGTCTCTGACATGATAGTGGTCGCGAGCCAGGACGGAGGACGAACCTCCTACCACCAAACAAACTAAAATTTAAAAAAGGAATAAAATTATATTATAAAATTTTAAAGGATAATTTATGGGTACTTTATTAAGTTGTTGTCTTGGGCTGGTGGGTATTACTGGTTATCAAAAACAATTTTTCAAAAAACCCACTTATAATATTTTGTTTTAAAAAATACAATTAATATTTATTTAATTTATGGGTCCTAATATTTATTAAATATCCTTTTGAAACTTAAAACATTTTTTTCATAAATAAAAATATTTTCAAACAAAAAAATCTGAATACACGACCATTAAATTTATGAAATACATACCAAAAAACGATATTTCAGCAATTCTTTCCAATTCATACTCAAGCAAAAAAAATGCAAACATAAGAAAATATTACAGAACAAACAAGTCATAACGTTTCCCATCGCCAAAGAAAATTAATATTGAAAACTACCTCGAAAGCCGTAAATTTCACCGACGATGATCATTCACAGTCGCAATCTGCAACGATTGTAAAAAGAATTACTTTTTCAATCTTATTGCAAACAATTGGTACACATTTCTTCCCTCGACGGAGAGTGGACTCTGTGGCGATGCAGAGTTCCTTTCTTTGGTTATATCCGGTGTTCTTAGGTGGCTCTTTCCAAGGTTCGATTCGTCGCGTGTTTTAATACAAGTGCAGATGATTGATCGCCGCCAGCCGCACCGCGGCGCTGCCCCCACTAGAAAGAAGCAATGGCGCCTTAAACACCTCACTGTCATCTTAACGATGTGGATAATTAGCATCTGATTTAATTATCAGCTACTTTAAACTGCCTACTATGAATATTTTTTTTTTACTGATATTATTTAGTAAATTTTGACGACAGGCAATGTGTGGTGAAATAATAGTACCTAGTTGGGTAGTTAGAGAGAACGTGTAGTGGTCTAAGACATCTCGTTATCCTGAGCTTCGTCTGAATCCGAGACATTGCATGTTAAGAGATGGAGCTCAATGTCTAGCTTTGTGTTACCAGAGCAAAGAAACGAAAATATAGGCATTCTTTTTTCGAGTGGAGAATTGAACCCACAACCAACCGCCCTCACAGCCAGACACTGTTTGTTGTAAAGAATGTTTTACCTCTTCAAAATATTAAGTTCTGATATGATGTGCTCAAAGTCTAAGCAATATGCCAATAAACAGGCAAATAAGTATGCATGACACTTTGAGAGGCAAGTCTACAATAAAGTAGTTAGAGAATAGTGAAAACATTCTTTCTTTGAATTATCTTGCAAAAATTCAAAAATATAAAATTAGAAAAAGATTCTATATTAATACTCATTATTTTGTTTATTTAATAAATGAAGCCCCTTAATATAAATAATTACAGGTCACCGTGATTTTTTATGTCATTTATATAACAAAGATTTAATTTCTAACACGCTTTCTTAACGAGAAAATCATTTTATACATTTGTAGACGTATATTGAAGATCACTCTTCCTAACTTATATTATTTTAGAAATCCCATAATTTTGCAAATAGTTCTGATTTTCATGCTGTTATTTATCATAAAAATCGAACCCAAGCTACACAAACATATTACTTGATTAAAGCATCCCCTGCCAAAACAAATCGTATACAAAATCACAAACATTCATGCACCCACCAAATCCTTTGTAACTAAAAGAATAACAACTTCAAAGTCGGTGATGGCAATCGAATCAAAACACAGGTAAATATCAAACGTTCCCTTCATAGCGGAATGGCCTCGTTCTAAATAAAAACATAGCTTCCAAACCGTTTCTGTTTTCCCAACATCTGTATAAGATACCAAATTAATATAAACCTACCTAATGCAATATGCGACTCTATTCCTTCGCAAGAGGTATAAAGAGAGTGACTTTAGAAATTGGCAGGATTATAGTTACGAGATTGCATGGAGTAGCGTGTGTGGCAACATTAAGGCGAATAAAATTTAAATATGGCAACACGGCGCGCTATAAAGGAACGAATAATAATAAAAAGAAATAAAAATAATAATAATAGAGCCATGAACCCGCCTCGTTTGATTATGCCTGAATTTTACTACTTTAATCTGTATTCATGTACTTGAGTGTAGGATTAAGTAGGTATTACTTTCTTGTAGGTCGGAAAAAAATATCGCTATTTAAGGATATAACAATATGAAAATTGGCTATTATGTTTTAGATTTATATAGAGATGAAGTGCAGAAAGAACATTTTATATAATAACGCATTGAATTAAAGAAATAATTATTACACATACTATTTGACATGCACTTTTGTATAAAGTTATATATATTTTCCTTATGCAAAGCGTACCTTACCCGGAACCTCACTGTACTAGACTATTGACACACCCTTTTTTTTTTTTCTCCGTGGGGAAACCCAGTTGCGGGTAACCGCACGCTGGGAAGTGCAATGCGGTTTATGTGAAACTCATGATTAACATCCTACTCACTAAAACCCCACGGTAGTCCATCAATCTGCATCTTCCGAGGCCATGGGTACATTGTCATACTCTACCACAAAGACTATTGACACACCTATCTTATTGACAACCCATCAAATTATAAAATCGATACGCGCGTAGACATATCATTAAAATCTTTTAATGTTTGCAAGTAATTCATGTTATCAGTGCTGATTAATTATACTTATTATATATGGTACATGCAGTGTGAGTAAAATTACAATAGCAATGCATGACTCAGCACTACAATATACATAGTGTATGGCTTGTGAAAAACGGTAATAAAAAATAGAATATTTTTAATAAATTACTTACAAAAAGATAATTTCTGCCACTTTCACGGTTTTAACATTGATTTTATTCTATTAATTTACATACATACATACATAGCTTCACGCTGTATCCCGCATATAGCGGGGTAGGCCGAGGGAACCTAGTTTTAAGACACTCCGTTCCCCACTTTTATTAATTTCGTATTTAAATGTGGAACGAGTGGCTAGCCAAAAGAGAGTTCTTTATACCATAAGCTTTAAAATAGCGCACATTGGTCTCCAACGATATTACAATTTAATCCCAGATTAGAACTCGTCAAAAAAAAGTTTAAGAGTTGAGTTTAAGGAATCAATCATAGCACTAGTGATACGTTACGAAACTAGTAAAATGTATTTGATATTTCCAAATTTATCTTAATATTTTATAACAAGTTGGTTACTTTGGTATAGTTAGGTATGAATTATTAAAACCAATTAGTTCCTATATTTTTAGCAAATATCCGGTGAATTGTACAAAAACAACAGTTCCATAACATGTATATATATGTATTTCAACACGCTATGTCAGAAATAGGAAAGAAAGTAATATAAATCTATGGAAAACGTAAGATCAATTCCGTTGATAGGAGACACTATTACCAAAACTACTAATTTCGTTATAACAATTTCAATATTAGCCATTTAATTAAGTGATCCACATAACTTTTATGAATCGTAAGTGTCGTAACGGGCGTGTTGCATTTACAGAGCAAGTTAAGGTAAATATTTTTGCGCGTCAAACATTTGGTGCGCTCGTATTATTCAAATGCGGCCCAATAAGAGAGCATTTACGGCCATCCATAAAACTACAATCCAACCGTACGAATAAATATCCGACCTCTGTAACTTATAACCTTTTGTGTGTAGATATATAGAGAGTGGAAGTGTCAGAAAAAAACTAATTCTTCAGTACACTGAATGAAACATATAATACATTATATGTTTAAAATATGATTTTATTGTTTGTTATTCTTTTGAGGTAAATAACTGAAACCAATATTTAAGAATGTTTATTATTTTTATTTTTTTAATATACGAAAGTAGTAAAGCCCAACTATAATAATATTTATGTTTAAAAAAAAAGCAGCTCCACGCTTTATTCCGCATAGCAGGGTAGTTTGAGAGAATCAAGATACTCCGTTCGCCGCTTATTTTTATTCAAGTATTTTTTAACAAAATAACAATAAATTTGA
The DNA here is from genome assembly GCA_033558755.1 of Philaethria dido. Classification (NCBI taxonomy): domain Eukaryota; kingdom Metazoa; phylum Arthropoda; class Insecta; order Lepidoptera; family Nymphalidae; genus Philaethria; species Philaethria dido. The sequence continues at coordinate 44,709 of JAKGSA010000799.1, forward strand.
TCTAAGAAGGGAAAGGAAAATGCTCTTTAACGGTCTACGGTTTCATCATGCGGCTGCTGGGTCAATCACGTTGTAGAGAGAAGGGATTGAAGCAAAACCTAGAACTTGTGACCTTGACTTATGTGGGAAGTGAACTTACTAATATTTGGCTGAATATAACATAAACATTATTGTTTAAATAATAAGTATATATTTAAACTAACCTTTTCTTCTTATTTAGGTGCCTTTTAATAGCATCTGAGACCATCGTGGCGCAGTAGACGTACGCCTGACTCTAGCAATGTCTCGAATTCGGAAAAGAACGAAGTGTCTAATCACTAGGTTCTCTCTGTCTACCCTGCTATGCGGAATTGCATAATAGTATTGTAAATTATAATACAGTTCAGTAGACTCACCCATATTTTTCCCAAAAGGAAAACGATTACAGGAAAAAATTATTGAATGTAATCATGACATCATCTTATCAATGTACTGACCCATTTTGTACTTATCAGTGTATGTTTATCTAAAATCAGATAATATGTTTATAATCAATATGTAAATTTAAGTATGACTCGGGAAATTATTTGTTTAGGATGATATTTAAAAAAAAAACCGCTTGTAACTGATGACTTCATTTTTTTTTTTAATTTTGTTGTATTTTCATATTGAATTTAATGTGAAAAGTTTAAATAAGGAAAATTAAACGTATAAACATATGTGTTTAAGTATACTTATACTAAACATGTAATACTTTAACCTACTCTTTTTTTTTTATTTTAGCTTCACGCTGTATCCTCGCTCATGGCAGGATAGGGATAGGATCCGTCCTCTTAACATTTCCTGTTCCCCCACTTTCCGCCGGATCGAGACATCGAAACCATTGTTTTGCAAAAAAGAAACGGAGTGTCTAAGCACCAGGCAATACTTCTTTGGATTAATAGGACGAGAGTGAAAGTGTTAATGTAGAGCATGCCCTTTTACAGTGACGTTACTTTTCGTTACAGAAATCATTTCAAAAATATCAATTAGTTTCCCATTTACCCCACTACACATACAATCCCACCTGAAAACATATATACAAAAAAGCAATAATGTAACTGAACGAAGTAATACCG
>JAKGSA010000799.1:46015-99301 GCA_033558755.1 Philaethria dido
GGTAGCACTTCGTTCAGTTGCATGTGCTGTGACGCATTTTCATTACATTGAGTTTCAAATCAAAAGTATTCTAAAGAAATCATTTCAAAAAATAACAGTTGAGTTCCCCATTTACCCCACTACACATACACCCCACCTGAAAAGCATATATACAAAACAAAAAAATAAACAAATAATAAGACATCCGGTAGCACCACATTAGATTGTAAAGATTATAATAATACAGAAGCTATAGCTTGCCAGAGGTTATGGGGGTAACCCGTAGCCAGGCGCAAGCCGGACTCAGGTTAATTTTGCACCTGTACGTACTACGTACTACGTACTCACATGTACATACTCATATACACGTATGTTAGCTTTCACTTCGAGTGATTTGTACATACATGTAAAAGCTTTTACATTATTATTGCTAAAGGAAATAATAATTCATAATTGTTATTTCTTTATATATCAGAAGATGAGTTTAAAGCAAGAGGATTCAAATAATATAGATTCTTGTGAAAATAGAGTTGAAGTCATAAAATTTGATTCCGCTGCTTATAAGAGATTCCATGAAGTCTTTTTAAACGCTCACGCTTTATTACGCGTTTTTTTTTTTTGCTGCGCGAGGCAGAGGAACCTGAGATCCTAGTGTTAAGACGCTACGTTCTCTTACAATAATTCCGTTCCCCGTCCGACTTTCCGTCGAATTGAGAATTCATGTTTTTACGTACTCCATACTAATAACATAAAGAAACTATATTAAAAACTAATAATAATAATAATAATATAAGCCTTTATTTCAAAGAGAAATAAGGTAAATTATAATGATACATAATTATTAATCTAAATCTTAAATGACTTCGACAACTGCTCTGTATGCTGTTTTAGCAAGGCCTCCTCCGAATCCTTCCATTCTAATCTATTATTAGCTTTCCTTGTCCATAAATTACCAGCTATGTTCTTGATCTCATCCCCTCCCAACGTCTATGACCCATCTTCCCTTTTCTCTTTTTATCTCTTGGGTACCAAAAATAAGATGGTCTTATTCCACTTTTCAATTATTTCCCGAACAGACATTCAACCCATAACCGATCATATTTACAATCAGTCATTATCCACTGCGCCACGGTGGCCAATATAATCAATTAACTTTATAGAAAACTGAAATTGAAATATAAGTTAGCCATCATAAAGCTCTAATCTCCATTTATTTGTCCGTGCCGGAGTTGTACGCCGGCCGCGACCGCGCCAGGTGTGTCGTGTGTAAACTTTTATATGTTTTGATCCGCCGCAAAATCAGTGGAGCCTTTATAATCATTTTCATGGTTTCCTTACCACCTTACTATAAAAAATTGGTGATATAAATTTTGTATTTATTGATTTTGAATGATATTATGAATATAATATTCCGTTGAGGCCATTGTAGCGTAGTGGAACAGCTTCTATTAAAAACGAGTTGTGGGCTTAATTCCACTATAATTATGTTTAACAAGGCAAGCGCGGCGTTAAGTTCCGCCACTCAGCACGCAATGCCTTAGTTTTGGCAGACACTCGGAATCGGAAATGTTAAAAAAGAAAGGAGTGTCTTAACACTAGGTTCTCTGATTCCCTCTGCCTACCATACTATGAGCGGGATGCAGCGTGAAGCTAAAAAAAAATATTTTCATTTCTACGCTCTGGTATGGTAATGCGCGGCGTTGAGTTCCTACACAATCTCCCGAATTCGGGCGGGTAATGAAGAAACGAATGTCTTGACCCCTTTTTCTACCTAACTACACTATAGCGTACCTATATTAATAGTATAGCTACCGTATATTAAGCCCTATTTGTTCCTAATAAACTTTATTTTCTACTTCTACTCTATCTACTTCAGCAAACAACTTAATGAATAAAAAAAGAGTGACTATTAAAAACATGTATAAGTTTAGAAACTAGCTATGCGGGGAAAAGCGTTAAGATTCAATTAAATTGCTATTAAAATTAAACCTGATTAATAATTCATAGAGGCCACCGTGGTGCAGTAGTATAACTTCTAACTGGAAACGCTATGGGCTCTGAGTTCTATTCTCAATCGGGAAAAAACGATTGTAAGGTTTGTTGGGTGGTAGGACGTTCGTCCTCCGACTGGCTCGCGACCACTATCATGTCAAAGACGAAGACTGCCAAATATCTAATGATGTGTTCCGGTTCGATGGCATCCGTAAAGCCAGACTTTCCCTTTCCACCCATCCTTTCCCCCAAAATGTGGTGGTTCTGATAATGGACTACTACATTGTCCCCCCTTCCATTAGTATCCTCTAGGTTGGCAACGCATCTACAACATCTCTGGTGTTGTAGATGTCTATGGGTCTATATGTCTGCTCGTTTGCCGTCCGTTATCAATAAAAAAAAAGGTATATGTAGTTCTTTTTTTTATTTTTCCGGTCGTGCAGAGTAAAGAACGGTGTTAAAGTTCACTATTAGACACGTAATGCATGCACTAGGCTCCCCTGCCTAGCTTGGTTAAAATCCTGAGGCTAGAAAAAATATTAATACAGATAATATGAATCTTCATATAAATAATTAGCAACAACTAAGAAGTATAACCGTTCACCGGTAGGTACTTGTGTACGCAAGAGGCTAAGTCGCGGCAAGTAGTTCACGCGAGGGACAAGTTTTTGTGCGACAAGTGTAACACCCTACACAATCCTACTTCACTACTTATTTGAATAATATTTTGGTACTTTCGACGACAAAATTCTTGTTATTTTCATGAAGCTGAAAGAAGTAAAGTTTTATTTTTATATCGCAAAGTAGGCAGCGGTGGCGAGGCGTCCATACAACATGGTTCTCACCGGCTTGCCTAACCTTTTAAAGTACAAGTATGAGACCTAAAAAACAGGTTGCTAGAAAAATGTGTAGCTCGAATTGTAATGAAGTTAGCAAAAAATCAAAATCAAGCAAGGTATGAAAATTTGGAACTTAAATTGTAATTGAGTTTGCAAAAACACAAGGTCAAAAAAGATAGTGAGCTAAAAAAGGTCACCAGGAACATAATGGTGGTTTTCGACATCTCGCTACTGATAGGCAGGCAGAGAGATCTAGTGTCAAGTTACTCCGATCTGCGTTTTGATTTGTGGAAATTAATATTCCTTTTTATCTTATCAGAGCAGAAAAATAAAAATAATTTAACATAATTATCATTTGGAGCCATACGTCTAATTATGACCACAAATATTGTTATGATTTTATTTTAAATTTTATATTGAATATCGATCCGCTTACTAAATGAATGTGTGACATACTCACATAATCATTGCATGCATGCCCAATGCATTATTGTTTGTAAGGAAAGTTTCTTATTCTTTGTATTAATTGTTTAGTAATATTTATCTTTAGGTATATAAGGGTATTGTTTTAGCTTCACGCTGTATCCCGTACATAGCAGGGTAGGCAGAGGGAACCAGAGAACGTAGTTACAGTCGCACATTTGTGTCTCTGCGCCACAACAGGCCTCAACTATTCTTTATATCTTAAATAATATCTTTTATAAATGAATAATATCTCAAAATATATTAGAATAAAATATAATAGGAACTGAAAGACCTTAACACATCGACTGTACACGTAGCGTATGGCGTTGATTCACAATTGATAGCTAGACACTGGGACACTCAGAGCGGGACTCTTCCATTACTTAGATATAGGCTCAACTCGTCACTCGCACGAATGTGCTCACTAACAATAAGTTTGTCTTTTAAGACCGTTTCGAACTATCTCACTAACTTTCTTACTTATGTACCTACTTATGTTTGGAAACTTACTATACTTACTTAATTGTATGTACATATCCATCTTAAAGGTCAACGTGGCGCAGTGGGACAGCGTCTGACTTTGGTTGTGGGTTCGATTTCCACGCAGGTTAATCATTACAAAAAACAAAAAACAAAAACGCACATTCGCGCTTTATGCCGCATTGCAATCAGAGAGAACATAATGTCAAGACACTTCGTTCGCCGGTTTCCGTCCGTATTTGAATTATTACGTGTTAAGTGGCGGAACTCAACGCCGCGCTTTATCTTGCCAAAGTGGACAAATTAAATTAATTTACATATTCTCCAATAATGGATAGGTAATGATCACATTTAAGTTACTTTTATTTTCATGCTTTGGTGTCTAAAGCACTTAATATGCGGTAGGCATGGGTTCCTTATATAGGTACTGGGGGAATAAATTGTTACTATACGAGGTGGGAAGAGAAAGTAATTAGTACGTACTAATATATGAATGTATAATTGTGTATAATAAAGTATTATCACTACTCTCTACTAATATTAGGTAAAGTAATAGACGCAAAAGTCGTGGATTTTGGAGAATAGACTAAATTAAGAAAGTAATCATTGAAATAAATTCAATTCAGTTCAATATAGCTATATGGCCTATTAGGTTATACCTAATTCTTAGATCATATTGATGTCGAATATATATGGATGTAGGTACGAGTATGAATATATTTCTTTAGGTACTTTATATACTTTGTCTCTCAAACTTTCTCTCCCGCATTGCAGAATAGGCAGACAAAACCTATTATTAAGACACTCCATTTTCGACTTTCCGCCTAAAACCATATTAGACAATTATTACAGTAGTTATATTAAAAAAAAAAACATTCAAAATGATAACAGATAACGAATAACCATTCCCATGATTTTGTTATTTATATTTCACATAACAAAAAATATATTAATAAATAATAATTCAATATCATATTAACAATCCTTAACCCAATAAAGTTAAATATTTAGCCAAACGGTTAAATGTGATAACATATGAAATATCGACGTGCATTTATCGATGTGCATTTACAAAGCCCGCTATTGTTTAGCAACACATGTAATTTTGTGTAACCCTTTAAGTTTTATTAACTGTGGCATGCGTTGCACGCGGCGTGCACGCGGCCTGCACGCGACTTGCACGCTCCCGGCGGAGGAGTGACAGTGTGGCGTGACAACAAACACGCTAACCACGTGATTGGATTACACGAATGATCGATGTTAACAAATTAATGTCTCGTTATCGAGTTTTAGTGTGCAGAGTGTTAATATACAACTGTATGAGCTCTTTGTGCAATATATATTGATGTTTTTTTTTTATTTTATATAAAGAACTTCTGTATTGTGTGTTTGTTTAGTTTATTTGATTACATATTCACTTTTAAAAGCTATTGACTGTCTGATATGAATGTGGATGATAGGTATAACAGGGTGAAATTAAATAAGCGCAGAAACACATAGAAGAGACTGTACCCAAAAAATGATTTATATTTAAGAAATATACTAATTATTACTAGAGTTACTTGTACCTACTACTGACAATACATAACCAGCTTTTCCGTTTATCCCGCATAGCTGGTAAACAAAGAAGGCCATGGTGTCAACATATTCCGTTCCCCAGTTTCGTATTGATTGGCAAAACGCAGGCACCTGATTTATATACCAGAGCAAATGAAAATAATTTACATAATAAATATTCTTTTTGACTACTCAAAGTTAGTTAACCCCTACGGATTAGTTACACTCCCTACGGATAAAACCTATAATCGATCATGGTGAAGACGTTGTCCCATAGCGCCACGATGACCCCATATTTTGTTGACCGATTTCCAAAAAGCAGGAGTTTCTCCAATTCGATTGTTTTTTTTGTATATTACCGCATAAATTTCTACTTATTGAACCAAGTAGAACAGCTAATGCTTCTGATGTCGGTAGTTTTTGAGTTGATAAAATAATTTAACTTTTAATTATATTTTATTTAAAAGTTGGTTTTCTTTTTACTACAGGCGAAGCGAGCTACACTATCACTTATTACTTTTTAGATGAATTTTTAAGCATGTTCTTCGATAACCTTTGTCCAGTTGACAATTATTTTGAAAAAAAAAATGTTACAATGTTGTTGTTTTGGTGGTAGGAGGTTCGTCCGTCTGGCTCGCGACCACTATCGTAGCAAAGACGAACCGCCAAATATCTTATGATGTGTTCCGGTTCGATGGCATGTATTTGGGATTTTTCCCCCTTTCCCACCATCCTTCCCCCAAAATGTGGTGGTTCCGATAGCGGACTACTACATTATCCTCCCTTTCCATCTGTACCCTCTGGGTTGGCAACGCATCTAGTACATCTCTTGTGTTGTAGATGTTCATGGGCAAGGTAACCACTTACCATCAGGCGGTCCTTCTGCTCGTTTGCCACCATCCAGGTATCCATAAAAAAAAATGTTACAAAAACATATTCAAAGATATTGTGTAATAAGTTTTATTAAATAAAACACACAATATTTTTATTGCTTATTTTATTTCGCTTCACGGTTTTATAGACATCAAGACAATCCGTTTTCCATGTCCTATCGGAAATCAGTGGAGTGGCGGAACTCAACGCCGGGCTTTATCTTTCCTTAATCATAATTTTGCTAAAAACAAAAATAAGAAATGTAATAAATAATTAAATAACCAAAGCAAAATAATTAATACACTATTTTATATATGTATGTTGATTGTTATTACTTCAGTTTCATGATTTCATGTTATGAATATTTAATCTATATTTTTTGCTGGATGTCCTTTTTATCACATATAATTTAATCCAGTTTTGTAATTAGCTTTTTTACCGTACAATTTCCTTCGTGTGTTCTTCATTCAGCGTGACATTGGCGAAGTGATTAGTACTCAACTGGCACGCTCGAAACGCCATATGAAAAGAACCAAACCAGTGTGGAGATATGAAATTAATTTAAATATAATAATTTACCCTAATGGGAATCGAACCCGCAACCAATTATGTTTTCACTGCGCCACTATTGCCTCTATATATTAAATCTATAGCAAGAATTAGAAGCTAAAAATAAAATTGACTGTAATTCAGCAGAGAAAAAAAACATTTTTTTTCTCTGTTTAATTTTGTATAATTTTACGCTGTATCCTTATATTTGCGTGCTGAGTGGCGGAACTCAACGCCGCGCTTGCCTTGTTACCAAACCCAGGAAATGAAAATACTAAACTTTCACATTTCCTGGAGTGGGAATCGAACACACAACCTGTCGCGTTTACTTTATTACAACGTTATTATTAAAAAGTTTTATTTTTTTATGAAAAAATACATACATACATACACACCTTCACGCTGTATCCCGCATATAGAGGGAACCTAGTGTTAGGACACTCCGTTCCCCACTTTCCGCCGAATTGAGGCATTGCGTGCTTGTTTATTTCTTTTATAATGTTTTACCTAACTTGAAACTATTTATGTTTTAATATAAAATATTATTGTTACCTTACAGATAACTATCAAAACTAACTATCAAAATATTACAATATCATATCAAAAGAAAACCTATTGAAATAATATAGCCTAAATGAAAAATCAAAACTGTAGCCTGCGAGAAAATAAGCTATATAGTTCAGTTCTATCAGGAATAATCCTAATAATCATTTTCTTTTTAGCTTTACGACGATTATATAACGACTCTACGCCAATCATTATATTCTTTATCTCATTCTCTCGCCGACTTAATCCTTCTCTTTAATAATATTTTATCGAGTCGTTACGTTGTCGAATATAAAAAAAAAAAAAAATAAGTCCCGCTGAGTTTCTTGCGCCGGTTCTTCTCAGGTCTGAGGCATTAAATTTAGTGAACCGGTGGTAAATTATTTGACGTTCAAAAAATGAAGCTTGTAACTTTATCATGTAAAATAAACAGTTGTTCCAAAACTTACATTACTCTTGTATAAAATATAAACTGTCTATTAAAACATACATACATACATACATAGCTTCACGCTGTATCCCGTATATAGTTGGGTAGGCAGATGGTACCTGAGAACCGAAGTGTTAAGACACTCCGTTCCCCACTTTCCACCGAATTGAGGCATTGCGTGCTGAATGGCGGAACTCAACGCCGCGCTTTGCCTTGTTACCAAACCTAGGAAATGAAAAATTCCATTTCCTAGATTGGGAATCGAATTTATTAAAAACTTCAGCAAAATACAGTAAATTTTATCTATGTAAAATAGTGTATATCAAATTTAAAAAAAAAACAATGCATATATAAAAAAACCTATTCTCTAAAAAGACACATACATACGTATACGTATAGCTTGACGCTGTATCCCGCATATAGCAGGGTAGGCAGAGGGAACCTAGTGTTAAGACACTCCGTTCCCCACAAAAGAAAAAAAAAGAAGCATAACATCGTAACTATTAATATAAATATTTTAAAAACAGTAAACATCAACAGATATTGCAATAACAAATATTTTCCCTTTATACGTTGTTATTAGTTGTCCACGTTTCACACAGAGCGGTCAAAAGGAATCAAAGAATGTGCTAATAGCTTGTATAAACAGTTCTATTCTAGTCCCAAACTGAAGCAAAAGCAAAGTTTGCCCTTTTACAATTTCTAGCTGACCGGTGGAATATCTAAATGTATGTAACGTGGATGAGACCATGTCCCATTTATTTTAATCTGTATTTTTTAAATATATATTTTTATACTCTTTTTATTCTGCCAATTAATATTGCATAGATGACTATTTTATATTAATCACTACAAAATATTCATATATGCACCTATAAAGGTTTTATATGATAGGTGAAATGTAAATGAATCCTGTATTTTTTTATGAATATGTCGCGTAAAATTAACTGTCATACTCGACTTTAATACCGTTAAGGTTCGTAACGTAACTCCTACATACACAAGTGAAAAAATAACAATTTTACAGTAGACTAGATTAAAATAAAATTAATGTTGTACTTTTTTCATTTTTCAAAGGATTTATGTGCTTTTACTTTACAATTTTGCTATTAAAGACCTTTAAGTACAATAATCTAAAAAATGTTATATTGCAAAACTATGTTATATCTAAGAAAAATTGTCTCATTAGATGAATATTTGCATTATGGGATAAAGCATGAAATTAAATAAAAAAAGTATTAAAAAATATTTCAGTCATGTCCACACTAACAAGACATCCAATCGCTGGATTGATATTCAATTCGGGCCGGAAAGATCGCCGCGGGACGAAGGCGAGGAGCAGGGAGCATTTCTAGCGGGGTGGGGAGGGCCGGCAGGGGCGAGAGGGGCAGGGGACGCGCTTTGCAATTGAATTTGAAGCAGAGGCACACCACCCTCACGCGCACATAACCCTCTCATACCTCATACGCACTTGAGGTGACCATGGTTTTGGGAGAATTTGTGTATTGAAAAGATGTTTGAAATATTTTTTTTAGAAGGTAGAGACGAGTTAGTGCTAGGGATTCCATCTCTATTAGTGCCATCTCTAAAGAGTGTAGGGATCGCCCAGTATCGACACATCCGGTGGCGATCCGGTTCCGAAGTCACTTAGAAAGACAAGGCTGGGGATTGGCATCAAAGCTGGGTGTGTGCTAAACAGAGCGAAGCGGTACTTCACACCAGGGCAAAGACTGCTACTTTATAAGTCAAGTCCGGCCCCATATGGAGTACTGCTCTCATCTCTGGGCAGAGCCACCAACATACCAACGGACCTTTTGACTCAGTTCAAAGACGGGCTGTGAGACTTGTCGATGATCCCCACACTCTACAAGCGGTATCGAGCATAAGTCAGGAGAGACTTTGCTTCCTTGTGCGTGTTCTACCGCTTGTATAATACTGGGTTGTGTTTCTGAAGAATTGCGTTTGACATGATGCCCACGGCTACGCTTTACCATCCCTTGCTCCCTTTCTAAAGCCATCGACAGGGGGGTTCATGCTCACACTTTGGAGCCTAAATGGTCCCGAGCAGTTCGATTTCGAGGAACTTCTTCGCGGACTCTCCAATTGTGGAATGATCTCCCTGCCGAGGTTTTTCCCAGAGAACTACAATATGGGGTTCTTCAAAAGAGAAGGAATAAATAGGTTTTGAAGGGTCGGCAACGCGGCGTAGTGATAACCCTGGTGTTGCAAGCAGTCCGCCAGAGCAACGGTAACCACTTACCATCAAGGAGTGGGCCGTGTGCCCCATTTGCCACCGTCGTGGTATAAAAAATATAAAAAGCGCACTTATTTTACTGCTATAAATAAAAACCGTATTCCAAATATAATTGCTGAACGTAATTTGTAAAAATCTTATACTTAATATATTATAATAAATGATAGGTGCCATAATCTACCTTACAATATGTTATCTTCAAAAGTAGAGAGAGAACAGTAAAAGTATAGAACGGCAATAAATAATAATAGATTCCTAAAAACCAATTTTTGTCTCTGCAGCTTAATTTTTCCGCATAATGAAGAGCACTTAATGTGAAAACACTCCTTTCTACACTTTCTGCCATTGACATTGCGTATTAAGTTGAACTCTACACCGACTATTTCAGAACTAACGATAATATTATTAATCCATATTCAACATCAGCTTCAAATAAATTTATTTTGATTACTAAAAAATATTCTATATTTTTTATTCAATATCAAATTATAATTATATTAATAAACAATACATAATGAAAGGTCTATGATGTTTAAGTTTTGACAATAATTTAAATTTCCATCATAAAAGACAGACATAATGGCGACCATAGTCACCCCCTGGCCAAGCGCCATTTCCCTGGCCATAGACAACAGTTTTATTGTTTTTATATTTATTTATCCGGCAGCGGTGTTTTTGCGTTATGCCCGTCTTTATGACGTACCAAAGGGCGAGATGGACACTTTGTAAACACAAAAATAATGCTTAGCAGAATTTATTTAATGGTATATATGGAAATAATATTTTTCTATTATTGTTTTATATTGTTCTGTTGGAATATAAGTATGTAAATGGTCAAATAATGTATTGTGAGTCGTTGTATTGTGTCCATAAGGACATTTATATTTTCTCTGTTTCTTGTTTGATGACCACATTAATGATTTTAGATTTTTGTGGCACTTAAATATTTATTTTAGAAAATTTATATATAAATATTGATTTATATTTACAACTTGACCTACTTTACTTTTGTTTTTTTTTTCAAATAACAGCGAGGATTTATTTGACATTACTTTATTAACTTATGACATTATGACATAATTGACGTAAGAATAAATATGAATCAGGACAAAACAAAAACGAGCTAATACTGTAGTAAATATTTATAAGTATACTAATCACAAACAAATACATAAAAACAAACTTTTATTACATCTAAATCAATAACAAACATATTTGCTTTTGTTTATATACACAAACAATAAAAAAGATAGGCAATACGTAATGTCCATACAAATTTTGCCAAGTATCAGGTGAGGCAAAGGTCGCTATGATACGTCAGCGATTCCTAACAGAATAGCCACCACTTATTTTTATCGTACATCCACATAGAATTTGTATTTCCACCATCGAAATATAAAGAATCCAATATTTATTTCTTTATAAATAGGGGCTAGAATAGTATATTTTTTGTATGTTTTAGTATATTTGCAAAGAGAGAAAATAAGCCAAATGTTCTTTCGCTTATCAATTCAATATCACAACGCTTTTGATCGCATCGTTTCACTCGTTTAGTTTCGTTCTCGTGTTATTCTAGATATTTGTTTGCTGTGTCATTATGTGTATTCCACTTAGGTTTTATTTTATCATTTCACTATATTGTATATATTACTTTTTAGTTTATTTTATTGGATAAAGGAAGAGGAGGAATTTATTGGCAATATTGAATACTGATGAAACCGTATGTTTGAGATTATTTATTATTAGACACTTCAAATTCTTATTTGAATTTAAAATGTGTAGTATATTCGAGTAAGCCAATGTTGTAATGCGTCTTGTTAGCACTACGCTTTTTTTTCTAGTTATTGTGCGATTAAATCCTGTACAAAAATTATGTTAGCTTACTTTATAAGCACTTATATGACCGTTTATGTGTGAAATTTTCTGAAGCCATCAATAAATATTGATCAGATCTTGATTATTTTGATTGTATGTAAACAAAAAATGCTCATTCCCCAACCATTTGTTCAATCGACGTTGGGAAATGTCCACTGCTGGTCATAGACTTCATCCAAGGTTTTCCACAACGATCAGTCCTTCTCTTCCCGCATAAAGTGGCTTATAATAAAATTTTATCAAATATTATATTATATGTAGGTGGCCTGTTGTACCACAGAGGCACGAACATGTGACTGTAGACGCGACAGGTTGTGGATTCGATTCCTACTCCAGGAAAATATTTTTATTAATGATATTTATTATTTTCATTTCCTCACTCTGGTAACAAGGCAAAGCGCGGCGTTGGGTTCCACCACTCAGCACGCAATACCTCAATTCGGCTGAAATTGGGGAGCACAAATGTTAAAAAAAGAGGACGGAGTGTCTTAAAAATAGGTTCTCCAGTTCCCTCTACCTACCTTGCAACATGCGGGATACAGCGTGAAGCTAAAACAAGAAATGTAGGGATATCACTATTCATTTCATATTCGTCCAGAAATTCCATGGACTAGAGCACAGACAGACAAACAGGCAGATTTTTTTTTTATTAGGTACTATTGCCTTGCATCGCCCTAAGTAACTTTTTTCAAAAATTATTTTATTTTAGTAACGTAAATATTTAAGAAACTTTTTAAAAGATTGAGGTTTTATCAGGTATTTTAGAAAAACCAAAACTCTTTGTGGTATTATTTTAAAATAAGCTTCTATTCTACAAACTTCAACAAATAACTGCTTAAAACATAATTAAATTATATGCAAGATGGCTAACGTCCTCGAGTGGTCAGTTTTTGCGGCACTAAGTTCGCTCATTTTGTTTTTATGAGGCCAGCCGCCAACGGCCGGCTGCTGTCACATAATCAATCACTGTTTAACATGCTGTCCTGCCAAATTAGTTGGCAAATTTTACTTTAAACCTCTAGTCATACCATAAAGTATGCTAACAAAAAAATGTAACTACAGATAAAAATTAATTTGTAACTTCTGGGATTTAAACCCACACCTATCGCTTACTAATTAGTGTTTTAGTTCAACATTGACATGCAGATTGTGCTATAAAACCAAACAAGGCAAGTAAAAATATTAAACTTCAACACTAGATTAAAAAGTGTAATTTAATTATAAAGTAATATGTTAAAGTAAGATACAAAATCAAGCCTCACTTCTTTAAAAGGTCATCTAATTGGTGTACTAACACAATTAAAAAATAAACTGTTATTAATATAACTGAAAATACTCTGTCGTATATTTATTTATTATAAAATAATATATATAACATGTTTGTATGTAAGTTTTATTTGCATAAAAGAAACCTTTTTTTTATATATAAAAAGCATAAAATATTATTTTTATTTTACTTATACTCCTCTACCTCATGGTGTCGTGAAAATATCTCGTGAAAATCTTAAACAATGATTATTTTATACTTCTTACATAAATAGCATTTATTTTATTTTATTCTAGTTGGTACCTGCAACTTTGTTCATATGGACTTCATAGTTTCATATTAGATACAAGTGAAATCCTCTTTGACCGTAATACATCGAATTAAATATTTTTTTCAAGCATATTATAACTGAATACTTTCATAGTTTTAAATATATATAAAGAAAATAATTAAACAATTATGTGTCATGTGATTTATTTTAGTAATTATAACTGTAATTCTTATAATATAATTAGTTTAGTAAATTACGAATATAGTTTCAAGTTTTATTATCTGTATTTCAATGTCACTATAAACACATAAAGTGGCAGCACTGAGCGTTTCCCGCCGGCCGGTGACTTAAATTGACGTAATTGTCAACAATTCGAAATATTTCCATTTGGTAAAGAGCGCGTGTGGTGTGTGACCGGTTACAGCGTCCTGCTTATTATTAATTATTATTTAAAACATATAATCATACAAAATGAAGGGAGATAACAAAAGTGTAGACTTCCAAGCCCTTAAGGATATCGCCAATAAACTAAGAATCGACAGTATTGTATCTACAAATGCATCAAAATCCGGGTAAGTATAATAACCTCACTTAACATTGTCGCTTCCATGAAGGTCCTATGAAGGTTATAATGTAATTTAATACATATTGGAATCTAATATGATCTTCGTTTGGTTTAAAGTAGTTATTTTTCACTAATTAAATACGCCATTATAAATGCTAAGTTATTAACTGTCTGCTGGGAACATGTGACTGGCCCCCCGCAACATAGGGTTATTGTAGGTCATCGTTTATCATTTCAAATTAGACAGATTATCATGTTTAAATACCCATGACTTTGGCTATAATACTTTGATAATATTAACAAAGTAATTAATATTCATGTAACTAAATATTACGTATTTTCACTTTTTTTATCTAATTTCTGAGAATAATTATTACATAATAAAGTTAATTTAACTTTAATAGTGACTTTGTAAACTATTAGCATACAATAAGTTATTTATTAAAACACATTCATTTGCAAAATTAAAATTATTCCAAGCTAGTGCATAATGTATTTTTTTCAATTGAACTATGTTATAGTATTTCAATATAGTTCAATGGAATAAGAATATAAAAATCTCCATCTGATATGCAGTAATATAGATAACAGTTAACACCTATTGATTTTTTGTGTTGATAGGATTTTATATATACCAGCCTAATATGCTGTGTCATTTCCCTATTTGTTTTGGTAACTATAGTAACTTTATTGATTAAATATTGGCATAATCTGTTCCATCACGGTCTAAAATTGAAAGATATAATGATTATTTTAAAAAATATATATAAGTACATACTTTTTTATCATTACTTTTGTTACTTCCTTATGCTAAAATATAAAAAAAATATGTAAATGACTATATATTAAATGTATTGAAGGTTTTCTGTTAAAAGATGATTTATTACAAAACAGGTAAAATATGTTGAATATTACTAGAGATTTCCTCCATATTGTTGTTAATATGTACTAAAATGTTATATGCTATGGGTTTTTTCATGTTATTATATAAAATACCTAACTATTTTCTGTTTTTTGGTTATATTAATAAAAATTATTAATAAATAATCATATTATAATTAATTAATGTTTGAAATCTTAATACTGAAGGTTACCCGAAGGTACCTGAAGGTAACACTTGTAAAATATTTGTCTTCTTTATTATATTGCCTAGATGAGACTTTATTATTTTAGTAGCAGCATCTTGTTTCTGTTTGCATGAAAAGTAAACATAAGATCATTTCCATAGGAATTTTGATAAATCGTCTCATAGTCCTTGCCAATGAGCCTAGATACCAATACTATACTTTATCATTTTTGAATGAATCTACTGGTTTTGCTATCAATAAAAATATGAATTAAAACATTTCTCTTCCTCGTATTATCTTCATACAATAAATTGATATCATATCTAATTGAAAATTATTTATCTAACTTAGTAATCATATTTGTTGATTTTAAATTTTGTTTTTGATAATATATTTTATGATTATTTGTATGTAATTTATTTTTGAGTTTTGTAACTTGGCATGCAATTTTTTTAAAAATGATGGTCCTGTGTAATGACAAATTTACGACTAAAAGTACCTGTTGAGTCTAAATTTAAAAACTGTATCCGAATCTAGACTTGGGAATACAAGATATATGCTAGTAATGTTTCATAGTCTTGGTTGGATAAGAGTTTGAGTCATAGACTCAAAGTAAACCTCTTTCACGATGTAGAATCTGGACTTAGGCAAGAAATTGCATACAAAAATGATAATAATTAGTTTCTCTCTAGGGGAAAAAAATGCAGAAAATAACTCTTCATTTCAATTTTACTAAATAATGTTTGTAATTTGGCAGTCATCCACATCATGTGCTTCCATGGCAGAGGTCATGTCAGTGCTGTTCTTCACACCATGGTACAAGATTGTGAAGCACCCAAAGATTAATCTGCTTGACCAGATTTATACTTTCTAAAGAAGTAAGAAGTTAATTTATAGCTCAGGTCTTTCGTGCCATTTTCAAATTTATAGAATATATGGTACTTGTATTATAACACGTAAAAGTTGTAAGTTGGGGAACAGAATTGTTGAAGAGAATGGAGTGTCTTAGCACTAGGTTCTCTGGTTCCCCTCTACCCTACCCACTGCTATATCACGGGATACAGTGTGAAGTTGAGTTGTATTAATAAAGAAATTGCACATTAGACTATCATTAAGATATAGAATTGTAATAAGATACAAATTTTGGTTAATTATTCTAAATATGGCATTTTATTCTTTCATTTATTTGCTACTACTATATAAATAGCTATTGAAGCCGTTCTGATGTACAGTGGGGACGGTATGTGACTAAAAAAAAAATGACAGGTCGTGGGTTCGAATTTCCCATTTAGGTGAATTTTATTAATTCACTGCATATGAGTTTTTGCCACTCAATTTGTAATTCATCAAAGAATTCATTTTACTAAACTATTAAAACATTTATCAAAAATATTTTGAAGAAAAGAAGAAAAAAAACACGGTAGGGTCATGCAGGCCCCAATCCTCTGCCTTATGCAGCATGGGCAGAAGCTGGTCTCTTCCCAGTTGAAGACCTGAAGAACCTTCGCGAGATGACTCAGACCTGGAAGGTCACCCCACTCGAGACTCCAGCTTCGCTTAGATGTGGACACAGGATCTCCGGACAGGGGCTGGCTGTGGCACCGCTGGCATGGCATATGTGGGAAATATTTTGATCAGGCTACTATAGGTGAGATATTGAATTGGTAATATTAGTTGGTTATTTATTATGAATTTTATATATACATTTTTTTTATTTAAAAAAATAACATAAAAAGATGAACAGATACATAGCTCATAAAAACATGTAAAGACTGATGATCATAATGCAATAATAAAATATGACATTTTCTCACGTAAACAAAACTAGCATTTTCTACATATACTATTGATATACTTATGTGGGATGGAAATAATAGGCTCTGGGAATAAAATATTGTTTTTATTTCTTACTTTCAGCTACACCTTACTCAACGCTTACACCTTTTTTTTAACAGCACCGCCATTACAGTTTTGCCGCCATATCTATTTTGCAACAACCAATCACACGCTCTTAAAAACTTGCGTTCCTTTACATGAACGAAATTTTAAACATTAGTTAATAATAAATTTAAATCCTACACAAATGTTTGTGTATTCAATACAATATCATAAGATATCATTGAAATATGGAAAGTTCATACAAATCTATTAGCATGTGAATCACCATTGTGTGACTCCATGGTTTTTTCCTATATATACCTACTTGCCTACTAAATAATATACCATGTGTTGATGACTTGAAAAATCTTAAGAATTTATCTAAAACTTTTAAAAACAATACATTTTCGAATGGCGATTATAATTAAAGAATTTTATTGTTTATTAATATTTAATATAGGAATCGAACTTACTATCACTGTTTTACTTCTCGCTATATAGCCTATAGAGTTAATACAATGACCACAATGATTTTTTTTGTTTCACGTTTTTTTTTCACGTAGCAGAGTAGTCACAGAAAGAGAAATTGCAGTGTCAAGACACTATTCTTTACTCTCCTCCCGAATCACGAAACATTTCGTGTAATAAATTGCAGAAATCGACATCGCTCTTTGTCATCAAAGTGGGGAAATGAAAATAATTTAAAATATAATCATTCCGAACGAGTCGAAATCGAATCCACAACAAGGAACTAACACTGCGCTATAGCCTCAAGTTTCTTTTCAAGTATTGACGACGTCATTATGACGTATTAACGTTTCTAATTGTAAATATTGTTCATGGTCTTGTTTGGTGGTAGGAGGTTTGTCCTCCTACTGGCTCGCGACCACTATCATGTCAAAGACGAACCGCCAAATATCTTATGATGTGTTCCGGTTCGATGGCATGTAAGCCAGGTTTCCCCTTTCCCACCCATCCTTTCCCAAAATGTGGTGGTTCCGATATGGACTACTACATTGTTCTCCCCCCTTCCATCTGTATTCTCTGGGTTGACAACGCATCTACAACATATCTGTTGTTGTAGATTCATGAGCGAAGGTAACCACTTTCCATCGGGTGGTCGCGCTACTTAACAAGCTTGCCATCCAGATCCATCCATAAAGCGCACATTTGATGATTTATACTCCAACCTGAAGATTGCAACATGCCCATCTTTGATCTGTGACTTTGACGTTTCAGAATCTGTTTAAAATCACTGATCGTTAAAGATCTTCAACCACCACCTGCCCAAATCTGCCAAAATATACTGAATGGAATTTGTTATTATAATATTTTCTAAATAAATTCATTTAGTTTTTATTTAGCCATAAAAGGTTAATTAACAATTCACAATATGTTCAACCTAGTCGCTTAAATTTAGTTAAATGGGACCTTTTTTGTTTTTTTTTTTTCGACTGTGTGGTAGCTAACTGTTGGCCTATTGTGGCCTCGACAGCGTCACCGGAGTTTTGTGGGGGCCGAGGCTTGAAGAGCTCTGACCCTGGCAACACTCCTCGGGAGGAGGACCGTCAACAGAACTTGCAGTGTCACAGGGGCGCCTCCTGCGGGGCCAGACCTCCCGGCTTGCGGAACACTGTGCTTTGTAGTGGGGGACTTTGCTTTTGCTCGGTCGAGCCCAAGCCTACCTGGGTAGGAGCGTTTACACGGTGCCCTGTTGGATTTTAGTGAAGCGACCCGGTCGCACCGAGACGTGATCGAGGCCAGAAAATGGGACCTCGTCTCCACCGGCGGGGACGGTGTTTGTGTCGTGTGCGTCTGCGAGTGTGTTGGATCCACTACCTGTATGTTGCGGATCGTTCGCGAGAGTAATGGCGTCAGCTTCTTCTGTTAAAACGTGTCGAGGCCTACGGGGCCCCCAGGGACGTTTGCTAATATCGTAGTCGCAGGCTTTTACCACCAGTTGGTTCGGATGAGAAGCAGCACTTTTAAAGTAGCTACTGGACAGTTTTCGACAATGCTCTTTTAACTTAAATGGGACCACATTAGAAATTTTTATGATATTCGTAATAATTTTACCTTACAGTTCATTTCTTTGCAATCGTTTTTCTTTTTCTTAAATCATAATTATATTTATAGAGTATTCTGCCTTATCGGTGACGGGGAGTCAGCGGAGGGCAGTGTATGGGAGGCGCTGCACTTCGCGAGTCACTACAAGCTAGACAACCTGGTGGTGATCTTCGACGTGAACCGGCTCGGACAGTCGGAGCCCACGTCTCTGCAGCATCAGGTAATGGGGACTTGGGGTTTTGTTAGGTATTGGGTATTGCTGGTAGATAACTGTTCTTCGTGTCAAGGACATTGCGTGTTAGGTAAATCAGTATAATAAATGTATATCTACACTAAATGGGGTTATCGCATGTATGTTTTAACTTATTAAAAAAAAAAAGCAGTATCACGTTTTTTTCCGTAAAACAAGGTAGTAAGCTGATGATATATGATGGTAGTAAGGCTGTGTGTCGAATGGTGGAACTTAACGCTGCGCTTTGCCTTGTTACCGGATTCAGGAAATAAAAATATTATTTAAAATTTTCATTTCCTGGAGTGGCAATCGAAATTAAAACGAAAAAATAACACTTCTAATCATGCTTCCAAGTGGAAATCGAATCCAAAACCTATAGTTTTCACAGTTAGAATTATACATTTATTATTATTTTCGTTAGTAATAAAAGTATTTTTCATTTTGAATTAAAATGTCTTAGCTGTTATTATGAATATATTTATATAAATTAAACATTGTAAACAATAAGGCATAGATAGTAAAGCACAGTATGAAAATTATCATATTTAACACAATATGGTTATAGACAAGCTGTGTTACATATTCGAACTAAATAACAATTTAAATGAAACCATCGTAGCCCAATGATAGCGACTGCAAACACGATAAGTTGTGGGTTCGAATCCCAGGACGATGAGTATATTTAAATTATTTTAATTTTTTCATTGTTGTTTAGCCACTTAATACGCAATGCCTTTAATACAGTCGCAAGGTGGAAAACGGAGTGCCTACACTAGTTTCTAATTACCATATGCGGGTTAATGCGTGAAACGATTATTTTAATCAAAACAAGTAGTTAAATAAAAGATTGAGAGATAACAATATATGAATTGTTAACAGATGACATTCATCTGTGTCTGTTATCAGTCAGCTTATGTAATGTCTGTTTAGGGGTTATCGGAGTTTCCTTCGCTTGTTCCTATGTTGTAATTATTATGATTATTTATTATAATAAGTATAGCTAAGATTTTTATCTTATATTTATTAGCGTCTTAGGTAGTTTATATTTTTTTTTTAACTTCACGCTGTATCCCACATATAGCATGGCCTACCATGCTATGCGGGATATAGCAGAGAGAGAACTTATGAACCTAGTGTTAAGACACTCCGTTCCTCCTATTGCTTGTTTATTTTATAATTGTATTTATATTATAATTATACATACTAAATTTTTTGAAGATAGATGCCTCTTATTCTTTCACATATACTTTCTTATTAATTTTCTATAATCTAATTTTGAATTGAAAAAAATATATGATAATGTAATGAATAATTGAAAATTGTATATTAGTTGTTTCTATTATATTTTCCATTTACTATTTCTCCGTATTTTTCCATACTCTAATATATTATTACTTAAGAAAATATATACTTACTTAGTTTCACGTTTTATCTAGTGTAGTCTCTCTTTTGGGGAGACAGAGAAAAATTATGATCCCAAAATATATATAAATTAATTTCAACCATCAGATGGACGTGTACGAGGCGCGCCTCAAGTCGTTCGGTTTCCACACACGCTGGTGGTGGACGGGCATAATGACATCCGCAGCGGAGCTCACGTGAAGGCCTTCGACGAGGCCGCCTCCGTGTCCGGGAGACCCACCGCGCTCGTCGCCAAGACATACAAGGGCAGGGGCTTCCCGGGGATAGAGGACAAGGACAACTGGCACGGGAAGGCGCTGGGGAGCGAGGCGGATAGAATTATTAAGGTGGGACAGGAATAAGTCTAAGGGCAGAAGCATATCTTTATATTAGAGTTATTTAAAAGTATTAAAAAAATTGAAATTCAAGATATTCATTATTTAAAAAAAAAACATTTTATTCGAATAATCACAAAATTACTAATCTTAGAAATTTTCATAATGGTATTCTGCCATAAAGTTGTAGGTTTTCAGTTATTATGTAATGTAACCTACATAGGAATATTGTTGTTGTTGTATTGTTGGTATAGTCTATAGTTATTGATAGATTTTTTAAGTATTAAAAGTTTAGAAGACTTTGTTTATACTATGAATAAATGACTAAATCAATATATTTTATGCAAACCTTAACCCTTTCATATAAAAAATTATAAGGAACTTAAAAATGCCTGCCTTAAACCTCATATCTTTTAAGTTTCATATCTCTTAACTTAGTCTCCCTTGTGCATATATTATATGCTTAGTATATTCATTCATTCATTCACATTCCATTCATTCATTCATTCATGTAGTATAAGTATATTATTATATTTTTTTTTACATAGAAACGTCCATACAACTCGGCTCCCACCGGCTTGCTTAACTTTTTCGAAGTACAGAAGCCCTGGCACCCTAAAAAAAGGTCATCACTTCAAAATTCGATAATGAAATTACTAAATACCTTCACATCCTATCCTATACCGGCTTCCATAAAATATATCGACCTCTCTTGCCCACTACAACGGCAGTGTTCACCAAGCCGGGGGTTTTAGCCTCGCAGGAGGCATCTTCTGAGCACTGCAGTTCTAAGTTGATGGTCCTCCTCCGAGGAGGCCAAGCGATCAGAGCTCTTCAGAAGCTCGGCCCCCACAAAACCCGGTGACGCTGTCGAGGCCAATAGGGCCAACAGCATACTACACAGTCGAAAAAAAAAAAAAAACTCTCCTCTCTCTTAATTTACTGGCTTCCTTAACTAAAATTTTCACCCAATGGCGACACAGGAAAGTAGTGTTCATTTTAAGTAACTATAACTTTACCCAAGTTTTACTACATTTATATTTGAAATTATAAAATTGCACTGACTTTTTTAATAAGAAATGCATTTGTTTTGTATTTCTGACAGTCAAGTGCTATAGTAGTAGTGTGTCGTACTCACGCGGTCGCCGTCGACCGATGTGGGCAGTAGCACTCTCACAAAATAATAACTTATATATTAATATATTTTTAAATCTAACCCTAATTCGATAATCCGCGATAAAACCACCTTTTGTGCTTTAAATTTAATAAACAATTATTTTACTTAAAAGGAAATTGAACCCACAATCTGAGACTTTAAAAAATCACTGCGACATGATAGCGTCATGTATTATTTAAATATGAGTATGCAATCTTTTTTTTTTTAAAAAAACTATTTTTTAACTAAAAAGTGTTTTTATCTTTTATTTAGTCAATTGTTCTTCTTATAAATTATTAATCTTAAAAAAATGTATATCCAAGTCGACTTATAAACATATTCCCGCCTAATACGAATACAAAGAGGTCAACATAAACTCCTTATACCCCATATTCTAGTACTAACTAAAATGATATCCCTTCCACAGCATCTTCAATCTCAAATCAAGAATGACCAGATCTCTCTGAAGCCCCGCCCTCCACTCTCCGAGGCGCCTCGCGTACACCTCAGTGACGTGACTCTCTCCTCTCCGCCCACATACCGGAAGGGAGAGTTGGTGGCTACACGCTTGGCGTATGGTACCGCGTTGAAAAAGATCGCCGATACTAATATGAGGTAGTGTTTTATCACTGTAACACAGTGCAGTATTTTTAACACGTTGATCGTCGTGTCACCCAGCGTTGACCGACGCGGCGTTATCTGTAATATTTTACTATTGCGCCGCGTCGACCACCAGTGACTGACACATCAGAAAACACAATAAACCACCTCAAAAAATATGTCATTACAAGTAAAATAATTGTTTTCCCACTAATTTTTGCAAATTAAACGTAAAATCATTTAAACATTCTTTGGATATTTTACCAAAATCTTATTGGCGGTCAACGTATTAAAGATAGAAATAAAATATTTGTGGCATTTCCTTTTTTTAAATATTTAATCACAGTCGAAATGCGGGACACGTGGTCCGTAGCTTTGTCAACTTCCACAATGTTTTCATGTAACTTAACTAAGCTTAGGAAATAAGTTAATTTTTTTCCAAAGAGAGTCCAAGTATTTTAGTTGCCTACTTAATATATTATTATTACTTATAATATTTAATATTACTTAACATTACTCAATATTACTCAATATTACTCAATGTTACTCAACATTATTTAATATTGCAATTAATATTTGTGGTTTGATGCGCTAGTTATGATAAAGAATATATTATAAAAAATGTATGCGGCGTTGAGTTCCGTCACTCAGTACGCAATGCCAGAATTCGGCGGACACTGGGGAACAGATATGTTAAGAGGACTGAGTGTCATAACATCACAGCATGTTCTCAGGTTCCCTCTGCCTACCTTATCGCTATGTCCGAATGGATGATGACATGAAAAGAAATATAAAATTTCCCTTTATACAGTTACAATGCTTGGTGTAAATAACCTATTTTGCTTGGACCCGAATCCGCACATCTTGGAAATTGTTAAAGCACTGGACACATTAAGTATTTATGTTGTATCCAGCTATGTTGAACATACGCTTATTACAATTTTTCTTTTTAGTTCTTTTTTTTTTTTTTTTTTTTTTTTGGATAACGGATGGCAAAACGAGCAGAGAAGGACCACCTGATGGTAGTGGATACCTTCGCCATGAACATCTACAACACTAGAGAGTATTTGTGGATGCGTTATAACCTAGAGAGATAAGATGGAAGAGGAGGAACCCAATGTAGTATTCCCACTTCGGAACCACCACATTTTTGGGAAAGGATGGGTGGGAATGGGGAAAATACAAGCTTACATGCCATCGAACCGGAACACATCATAAGATATTTGGCGGTTCGTCTTTTGACATGATAGTGGTCGCAGCGAGCCAGACGGAGGACGAACCTCTACCACCAAACAAAATTAACTGATAGTCAAACACTGTGTTCTGCCACTTAAAATTCATTGCTTATTTAGTAAATTCCGCCACGCACTACAAAAACTCCGCCCTTTGTCGTACCAAAAAAAATGTGAAAATAATTTAAATATCATCTTTTTATCCCGAGTGGGAATCAAAGCCCAGCAAATTGCTGATTCAGACGCTGTCAAACTAATTGACTTGATAGCTTCTACATATTTAATGCAAATTTACTTACACACACAAGAGGTGCGGGTTCGATCTAATTGCCTCTTTTTTATTATTTAACCAATATAAATCAACTTGTTTGTTTGTTTGCATGTATGCTTGGCTGATATGGCCCAAATGCATTCTAGTTATGCATTTCTTATAGTGAAGTGCTATGGTAATAAGTGTGTCGTACTCACGCACGACCGCCGTCGGTCGATGTGGGCAGTAGCATTCTGACATGTTTATTATATAAGAAGTAGACAATCGCATTGATAACGCCTGTTATGGCGCAGTGGCACAAGTGTGCGACTGCAAACACGCGACACAGGTTATTGGGTTCGATTCCCACTCAGGAAATGGAATTTTTACATTTCCTGGGTTTAATAACAAAGGCAAAAGCGCGGCGTTGAGTGCGTAACTCCAACGCCGCAATCTGGTGGCGAAAACAGATGGGGAACGGAATGTCTGACCTAGGTTCCCTCTGCCTACCCTGCTATATGCGGGATATAGTGTGAAGTTGTATGTATGTAATGTACAATCATTGTTTTATTATGGCGGAGAATATGTAAAGGGGAGGGAAGGGAGTAAGGAGGACCATACTCAATGGACAGACTCGACAGAATTATTTTTAATTTTTTCATTGACTCTTTTTTTTTTTTTTCTGAAATGTGAAACGGTCGATATCAAAGTGACTCTTCTTGCAAATCCCCGCCGTAGGAAACGTCACTTGCCAATCGAATATTTTACAAAGACAAGGTAGATCATAAATTAAACTTAATTTGCGTGTTTATATAGACTGCTCTATATAGACATAATTTTATATAGTTATCATAACTATTATATATACTTTGTTAGGTGGTAGGAGGTTCGTCCTCCGACTGGCTCGCGACCACTATCATGTCAAAGGAACTGAACCGCCAAATATCTAATGATGTGTTCCGGTTCGATGGCATGTAAGCCTGATTTTCCCCTTTCCACCATCCTTTCCCCCAAAAATGGCCAATTGAAAGTTCTGATAGTGGATTACTACATTGTCCCCCTTCCATCAGTATCCTCTCCCTAGGTTGGCAAGCGCATCTACAACATCTCTGGTGTTGTAGTGTTCATGGAGCGAGGTGACCACTTACCATCAGGTGGTCCTTCTGCTCGTTTGCCGTCCGTTATCAATAAAAAAAGTTATCATAATAATAAAGTAAATGAATAGTGAAATTAGTTTATAATGCGATGTGTACCCCCTGCAGGGGAAGTAACACCCATGAATCTTTGTAAATGGTAGACTATAAGTTGTTTGACGTGTAATAAGCTATATTATGTTTAGGAGTTTTTGTGAAAGAGTAGTAAACATCCATCTAATACATACAAACTTTGCGTTTTTATTTATTTATTTTTTTGTTTTTGTTTTTCAGGGTGATCGCTTTTTTGGATGGTGACACAAAGAACTCCACATTCAGTGACAAGCTGCGTAACGCTTACCCAGACAGGTGATCATTTTTTTTTTCTTATATAATTAGTATTTACAAGTGTCCAACAAGTTTATTTATATATATAGAAGAGAAAGAACAAAAATTATTATTAATAATTAAAGCAGGTGTACGACTAACCTGGTGATGAACGGGTTGTTCATTGGGAGAGGATGGCGCATGGTGACGGGCGGCGAGCCATGGCGGAACAGGTTGTGGGTTCGATTCCCACTACAGGGAAATGGAATTTTCATTTCTTGGGTTTGGCTGGCACAAAGGCAAAAGCGCGGCGTTGAGTTCCGCCCTCAGCACACAATGCCTCAATTCGGCGGATAGTGGGGAACAAAATGTTGAGAAAAAATAAGGTGTCCTTAACACGTTTCTCTGGTTCCATCTGCCTACCCCGCTATATGCGGGATACAGCGTGAAGTTAAAAAAAACTAGTTTAGTCATTAAACGATTGTTAACGTGTTCAGGTACGTGGAGTGCTTCATAGCGGAGCAGACGCTGGTGGGCGTGGCGACGGGCGCGGCGTGTCGCGACCGCGCCGTCGTCTTCGCCTCCACTTTCGCCGCCTTCTTCACGCGCACCTTCGACCAGGTAGGTTTTTCCTTTAACAATGGTTTAAAGATTTTAATTTCATAATAAATTAAGAACATATATTTCCAGTTAGATACAGAGAATCTAGTATTAAATTAAAAATATATATAAATTTCTTATAATTAATTGTAGGCAGTCGAGACACAGAAACAACAAACAACAAATTGTGAATTTGATTCCCACTCCAGGAAGTGAAAATATTAAATATTTATAACAATTTATATTAATTTCATTTCCTTGCTCAGGTAACAAGGCTAAGTGCGGCGTTGAGTTCCGCCACTCGGCACGCAATGCCTTAATTCGGAAAGTCGAAAACAAAAATCTTAAGAGAATGAAGTGTCTTAACACTAGGTTCAAGTTCCCACCCATTTTCCGAATTGATAACAATATAAATTATCCACTCTGCTATGTGCAGGATACAGTGTGAAGCTAAAAAAAATATTGTATAAGGACTTAAAAAAAGTACTTTATAGTCTCCATATCTGCATGTTACAGATCAATGAAAGTGATCCATTGATTATGTACTATATGTATTGTAATCTATTATAAATATGACTGGCGATTATTTATTGTTGATTAAGCTTCTTATATTATATGATTAAATCATGATTAGATATTTTTTTAAAATTTGTTTTGTCATAGGTTTCTATTTTTTATCTGTTGTCTTGATAGTGATTGGAAATGTTTGTTTTTTTATTTGTTTTTGTACAAAGTTGGTTAATTTATAACTATTTATAAATTGATTACCTATATATTTATTATACTTCGCATATTTTAACAGAATATTTTTAAATATTTTGAAAATAAAGAAAGAAGCGCAGGTTCGAATCCTCTTACATTTTTTTTAATATATTTTTTAAATGTTCTTTTTTATTAATATGAATAAAACAAATAATTTATTCTGTTAAGTTGTATCGAGATTTAAACAGCTTTAGTTATTTTTAGTTTATTTATTTAGCTTTGATTTATCCTTACAACATATATATATATACATATATATATATATATATATATATATATATATATTCTTTTCGTGTATATAAATATAATTTAGGCACATTGTAAGGCCCCTTTAGGGTGAAAAGCCTCCTCCATCATTTTCCATATTTTTTTGTATTTTGCAGGATTTGTCCAATTTCTGCCAGCTATTTTTATTTAGTTATTAATTATACAAAAATATTAACGCTAGATGTACGGAACCCGTCAGTTTCACGGGTTTTCGATTTCATGCCTTAAAATTCCGGACATGTAAATGTTATTCTTAAGATACTATATATTGTTTTTTAATGATATAAGGCACCGAATATTTCCATTCGTTTCCTCTGAAACACTTACAATTTAATATTTTTATATATTGTATACATATTTTTACGATAATCCGTCAATTTGACGGGTTACGATACTAGTAAATCTATCAATAATTTAATTATGGTGTGATAGCGTATTCGTGTCTATGGTGTGTTGAAACACACAAATAAAAATAGAAATTATAAATTTTAGGTTTTGTTATTACGATATATTAGTGCATAAGCTATGGTGTATCATCTATATTAGTATAAAGTAACATTTAAATTAGTCGAATATTTTATGCGTGAAAGAGTAACACACATCGAGGAACACACAGGTACAAAGGTAGGCCGCTAGATTTAGGGGAGTTGGTATAGGACATTCATTTTTTTTAACTCTCACCTTACTTGAGCTCGTTTTTTATACAACAGATCCGCATGGGCGCCATAAGCCAGAGCAACGTGAACCTGGCGGGCTCGCACTGCGGCGTCAGCATCGGCGAGGACGGGCCTTCACAGATGGGGCTCGAGGACCTCGCTCTCTTCAGAGCTGTTCCAACTGCCACCGTTTTCTACCCGAGTGACGCAGTTTCCGCTGAAAGGGCAGTGGAACTAGCAGCCAATACTGTTGGTATCTGCTACCTGCGCACGTCCAGACCTGCCACTTCCATATTGTACAGTGCCGAGGAGGTGTTCCGTGTAGGGGAGGCCAAGCTCGTGAGGAGTGCGGCTGCGGATAAGGTGTTGCTGGTGGGGGCCGGGATTACCTTGCATGAGGCGCTGGTTGCTGCTGATTTGCTGCAGAAGGAAGGTGGGTTTATGTTGTTTTTGTTTTCTTTTTTTTATCAAAATAATAGGGTATTTTATTAGGGTAAAATAATAGGGTAGGTTACTGTAAGAAAAGGGAGGGAATTTTCACAAATATGTTGTCAGTATTATGAATAAAAATTAATATAATCATATTAAAAGTAAATATATTTTTTTAATGCAATGTATAGAATTTTTGATAATAATGGAGCTTGAATTGGCACCTTTTGAAAATAATTATTTTAACAACTGAGTACGTCATACGTTCTTTTCATTTATTCATATTTACGATAAAATTATTAGACATTTGATAAAACTTATTTTTATCGATAACATCTTCGTAAAGAGGTTTTTGTAAATATTTATAAATCAAAGATTATTTACAAGATGACTCGTTTGGGAAGAAAGAATGCTATTTATTAAATAATAATAATATTTTAGTGTATCATAATTCAAAATTTATCGTATATATGTGTCTCCAGGAATATCAGCTCGCGTGCTGGACCCGTTCACCATAAAGCCTCTGGACGAGGCGGCGATCAGACAGCACGCCGCCGCCGTCGGGGGACGCGTGGTGGTGGTGGAGGACCACTACCAGGCCGCGCATGCCACACCCACCCCAGTACCGCATAAGCCTGGCTAGTACCCACACGTTCAAACACATCTAATACTTTTAGTATAGTAGAAGAAACCAACTTCACGCGCCCTCTTCAAATAGGTTGAGTATCTACTGCAAATGTCGAGACAATGAAAGAGGGTGTTTTGTTGCTGAGTTCACTACTAAAATCCTTTTGTTAATATTTGTGCTTCAATCACTGCGACGTCAGAGTTAGATATGCCAACTTTATTTCCCGTATATTTTTTTGCATTTTGCTTATTTATATAAAAATACATATTAATTTATGTGTTTTATGAAACAAGTGCTACCGCCAGTAGTAGTGTGTCGTGCCCTTAACTCACGGTCGCCAAATCCGACCGATGGGTAGTAACCATCTCACAACTTACTAATTTGTAGTGTAATAATATTATGAATGAATATATGTATGTATGTTTGTAATTGTATGCTGGTTTTTAGGAACAAAGCTTTTTCTTCCAAGAAAGTAGCAGCACAGTAATCTTGATAAATCAAAGATATTTATAAATATAAATATATGGAGGATGGTGCCCTTTCTGTACAAAACTAAAAAAAAATCAAGTTATTTTAAAAAATTGAATACACCTATTTATTCTCAGCAAAAGCTATTATTCAGGGTATTTTTGTTAGACAAATTTTGAGTTCAAGGTACATTATGTTTACCTTTTGTCAATAATTGCACCCAAAATACATTGTAATAAATGTCTCCCATCTTAAAATGATGTAACAATACTCTGAAATTAATTTACTAACACAATACATATTTAATTCCGCAGGTGGTCTCGGTGAAGCAGTACTATCAGCGCTGGCCCTCCAGCGTGACGTCATTGTACGTCACCTGTACGTACGTGAAGTGCACCAAGCTCCGGCGCGCCCAACGAACTGTTACACAGATATGGCATCTCCTCACCGCACATCGCTAACGCTGCACGAGAACTGTATTGAAAATCTAGACATATACAACCTCCCCTCCCATGGCGCTACCACTGAAAATGTGAACCCCACAACCCCTTAAGACTCCCCCTACATCCCCTCCATTTCTGTTCTATGTGTAGAAATAGCTTAGGCTTTTTACAAGCCTCGACTTTCATGTTATAAGGTAGATGAGTTGTTAGATCCTTTGAAATATTGAGAATCAAATTAAATAATATATATATATATATATATATTGTATCAAAATATATGATGAATATACTATATAAATGATCACGTAGTGATGCAAAAAGTAATTATCATCATTTGAATCCTTCGTTTCTACACAAAATTAGTACTCTTAGATAGTTTCAAGCAATGTTGCTTTGAAAGTACTAGAATACTAAACTAAAATGACCTATGCCCCTCCTTGTAAATCTCCATCCACACTTAAACTTTATTTTTAGAAAACTTATAAAAATTTCAAAGCAGCGGGAGTATCAGCTAAGCTAACCCAGGTAAACTTAGCTTAGCGGTGAGAGCAATTGGACGGTTTCCAAGAGGTGCGGGTTCTAATCCCGCTGCGTACAAATTTGTATAGGTTTTCTATTTTTTTTTATCTTAACACTTTAAAATATCATAAATTTTCTGAAACTCCTATATATATATAAAACGTTCCGAAGTAAGAAAAGGCTGAAACGTGTGATGCTTTTTATAAGTAAGATTGTTAGTGTTACTGTTCTATCAGTTATTGGTTGTTTATACATTCCCCTATTTGAATGGAACTTTCTAGAAATTTCTAGATTGTCACTCAATTGTTCCTATTGGTGTTTTTTGTATTTATTAATGCGAAGAAAGACTTAGATTTTTGTGTTTTTGTATGTATTTTGTAATGTTGTTAAAAGTTGTTTTAATATGACGTCACTGAATCTGTCATATACCAACAACCTTTCATATAGTTATTGATATATAATATGTTTTCTTTAATGGAAAAAAATTAAGCATTTTTGAAATATGTTCTTAATAATCATTGTAATTTTGAAGTCAGTGTATCGAATATATGTCACCATAAAGAAATTAACATGTTAATGTATTTGATTAAGTTGATGAGAGAAAGAGATAAAAAATATATTATACAATATGCTTTTGTTTACAGTAAAACTGAATAATATTTAATTTATATTATTCCATATTCCATATATTATCTCATTCTCTTATAGGTTTCATTGTTGCCACGTGTGTGTTGCACACACTCATTATGATACTTGTACTATGACATTAATAAATACAAAAAAAACTATTTCCTTTGTTAATTGTTAAAAAAAATGATAAATTATAAAACATTGTTAACGCACTAAGAATTTGCTACAAGAGGTTAGATATATTCTTTATATATACATATATTTATACATTTACATACAAACATACATACATGTGGTGGTTTTTCCTATAGTGTAAGAGAAGTGCCTTAATGTTCGCACAAATTTTAATATTAAATGGGTATGTTATATTTAAGTATACAAAATTGTTTAAAATATTGTTTTTTTTTTATATAATTATGTGTTTTTTGATACTGGAATAAATTTATTTCAGTTATTTTGATTATGTTTTTCCATTCGAGAGACTAAAATAACGCAAATAATTAAATATAGTTATTATTGATGTGAAAGCAAAAGCTATTGAGACATATTTTGTTGTAATAATAAACAATTGTTTTTTTTTTTCATATATTACATACATAGCTTCACGCTGTATCCCGCATATAGCAGGGTAGGCAGCGGGAACCTAGTGTTAAGACACTTCCCCACTTTCCGCCTAATTGAGGCATTTCGTGCTGAGTGGCGGAACTCAACGCCACGCTTTGCCTTGTCGCCAAGCCCAGGAAATGTAAAATTCCATTTCCTGAAGTGGGAATCGAACCCACAACCTGTCGCGGTTACAGTCGCACGCTTGTTCCTCTGCGCCACGACAGACGTTCATATATTATATTAACAATAAAAAAACGTAATCAATAAAAATCGAGTGCAAAGAGATAAGTTCATGTCAATTTTTATCACATCACAACGTTTTTTTTTCTTTTTTAATAAATCTATATATAGTTAAAGGGCTTCCAAGATAAATCCATCAGGTTAAATTTTTTTATTGGTTTCATACATTCCTATTGCATTTTTGTAATCACAGAAATATTTGAGTTTTTTTTTTTAATAAAATTTATTGAATACAATCGAGTCTTATTTGTATAATTAATAATTATTTTTATTTATTATATATTATTATTATTTACAGTAAAAACTAATATCTGACTAGACACACTCATTTTGTGTTCACATCGGACGATGTGTGGTTTTTAATATTTAAATTAATTTAACATACCAATATATACTTATTAGAAAATCCTATGAATTTATTTTTTATTTGGTTCATTGAACTAATAGAATAAATATTCAGGTTAAATATTATATATGTATATATGATTTATAGAAAGAAATGAGACATTTAGTGCATACATCCATTAACTCGATACTCACTTAAAAATTGGAACACTACTGATAATTATGTTTTTGGCTATTCTTATTAATTGCATATGTTATTAGAAATTGGAAATTAATCAATTCAGAATTTCCAATAATAGTTAAAAATTTAACAAAATAAAAACAAGCAATTTTGAATAAAATGCTAAAAAGTCAAATTATTATGAATAACTTAAAAACTACTTGTCTGATCTTAACTAAACAGTTGGATTCCATCAGAAGTACTAGGTATCATATAAAAAAAGAAATCATCCAGTAAAAAGGTATGCAGTATAACAAAAAGTGCAGTCGAATTGGGAACCTCCTTTCTGACAGTCTGTTGTTTTCAATTTATATTGTTTTAAATTTAAAAAATACAATACATTATTTTATTACATCACTTGTCGCAGTTAATCGATATTTGCACTGAATGTCTCGAATATTAAAATATATACGATATAAGGTGTCACATGACTAGTTAGTGTGCGTTAGTATTCACAATTTTAACAATTATTAACAAAACAAAGTATTCAGTTTTTACAAAACATTCTCACAAAATTAAATAAAGTTATATATTATTTATCTATGAAGTATTAAACACGCGTAAATAATAATAAATGTAATGTTGCCATTATATGAGCATCAAAACCAATATAAAATTAATTAAAAAAAGAAAAAATCAAAAATCATTTTAATTTTTGAATATATCAAAGCTTTTCTAATTTAGTATAAAAGTACATTTTATTTAGATTTCCTTAAATTTATAATTGAACATTTTAAATGGCAACACTACTCAGTACAAAATAAATATGACAATAGAAAACGTAAGACAATCAAATAACAATGTAACACCGTGGACGGATACAAAGTAGAGTAGACAGCTCCTGAACAAGTCTTAGCGAAGGCAAATGTTAAATGCAAAATCCGGCGGAGAGCGGAGAACGGAGAACGACGTAATTATTACGTAAATTTCCTATAAAACAGGGATGAGCAACCTTTTTAGCAATGGTTCTATTTGAACTTTTTTCCGGTCAAAATCACATTTCTTATTAGTATATAAAATTTTGTTCGTATTATAAATATTAGTTTACAAAAACAAAAAAATGTAATTTGGTATAATTTAATATATTAGCGGGAGAATATCCGTAATATATATAAATGCTCGGCCGCGGGTTGCTCATCGCTGCTCTTAAATATATAGCAGTAAGCTAATTTCCGCAGAGGTCAGGCCCACTCGGGGGGCGTATGGGGCGTGTGGGGAGTGTGGGGAGTGTGTGGCGTGTGTGGGGAATCGGGGGACGTGCTGGGGGAGTTGTCGGGGGGCGCCGGGGGGTCGCGGTCGTGGAGCTCCCCCGGCAGGTAGTCCTTCCAGCTGCGGAACAGGTACCGCGTGAACTTCCGGAGCTGCCGGAACTTGCAGTATGTGGCGCCCTCCGCCGACTGCAACTGCTGCGTTTGGATCAGGAACCCCTTCTCTTTGAACGTCTGCTCCAATTTCTCCCGCTGTAGAGTCTTCCTCGACTTCCTCTTCTTTTTACTCGCATCTTCCTTTGTCGCGCTTTGGACTTCCACTTTCGGTAGCGGCGCGGTTACCTCTGTTTTGTTTTGATTCAAGTCTTTCTGTAGGTACTCGTAGCCCTTGGCGGATTTCCCGCCGGTGCCGCTATAGTATCTAAAATTCCCGCCGGAGTCCACCGACAGCATCTTCTTCTCTTGCAACGTCGGCTTGGAGCCGCCCGTGAACTTGAATTTGCATATGCTGACCTCGGTGGTGGGCGTCGTCGTGTTGGTTTTGACGGGCATCGGCGGGATAAATATGGCCGACCGCTTTCTCTTGACGGGCCCCTGCACGGGGTTAGGCGACGCCCTCTTTTTGGTCGGCTCGGGACTTTTGTTTTCCTCGACGTGCTGAATGACTTTAGGGTCGAGTAGTTCAGAGATCTGTTTGAGCACAAGTTTGCTGCGTCCGTCGTCGGGCGCGACGTCCCTGTCGGCGGCGGCGGTGCTGGCGGCGGCGGCGAGGCGCTGGTAGTACAGCAGCTGCGTCTGCAGCGCCAGCGGGTGCACGTACACGCCGGCGGCGGCGCCCGGCCAGCGCGCGCACGCGCCCGACACAGGGGACGGCGGGGAGTGGGGAGACGGGGACGGGGAGGCGGGGGGATTCGTGTTCCTCTGAATCACAGAGATAGCGTTGGGTTGTTCGCTCTCGCCGATGTCCCGCTCGAACGCGTCGTCGATATCGGCCTCCGTTTTGACGTCGTACGCTTCGGCGTCGGTGTCGGCGGGGAGCGGCGCGGACGCGTATATGTCTCCGAACTTCCGCTGTATGTGCAGCTTGAGGTCCCTGAGGTCGCGCACGCACAGGTTGAGGGGCTCGTGGTCGCTGTGGAGGGGCCCGGCGGCGGTGGGCGGCGCGGCCGGCATCGGCTCGTCGGGGCTGCACAGCTTGCGCTTGTGCTCCTGCGACAGCTTCCTTTCCAGAAGACTCGAAATGATTCTATTCTGCAAATCCGTTTTGGGGATACTGAGCGGCGTATCCGTATTTCTAGGCACGTTCGAGTTGACTTGCCCGAGCCTGTCCTGAGGCGGCGGCTGTCCCGGCACCACTGTACCGTAGTTTTCATATATTAAATGACAGATGTCAGCCTTCTTCGGCTTTCTGCCGCGTCGGGGCTTCGAGTTGTTCAAAGTCATCTCCCCCATGTACGGCAAATCATCGTAAGTTATGATCTTGCTCGGCGTGATCGCTGGACTCTTCTTTTTCTTCTCTTCCTTATTTTTAGTCGCCATGTTTAAAACTGGCGAATGAGGAGCGGTTAGAGTTCCGGTTTCACTTTGCACTCCGGCTAGTCTTTGCGCCCAGATCTTGAATGTTTCATTAGTAAAACTACTATCGACGTTTGATTCTTTGGGTTTGTCTAAAGGTTTCTTCTTAATATTAGCTCTCTGTAAGCTCTGCTCGTAGTGATCGAGGTACTCCTGCGGAAGAGCCTGGTGGTGGAACTTCAGCTTCCATCGGTTCTTCTGCCTACTCCGCGTATGTTTCGCTTTAGGAGACTCAGCTTTGTCAAGATTTCTCTCCTTGCTAGCAGATAACAACTGTTGCCGCAGCAACTCCTTGTTTTCCGAAGATCTGAAAAGATATTTATAATTTATTAAATGATATATTATACCTTACAAGTGTCCCCGTAAATACGTTAATAACGCATTGCGTAGTGACGTATGTCACTTTATATATAAAACATGGATGTCAATCATGGTAGTGTGTGTAATATTTATTTTATTAATTTAATATGCTTTTTATGCATTATTTAAAAAAATATTAGCATTCTGCACTCCTTTTCTATATAAACTATAAGTGTGCCAAGTTTCATGCTACTTCGTCCGCGTAATTTTCGTAAAAAGGGATCCAAAGTTTTTGCTTCACGTATTTATATATAGATTAAAAAATGTTATAATGAAGAAAATGTTAAATTTGTATTTAAAATTTTTAATGTAAAATATAACCTTTTCCGCATATTCATAGTCATAGAGAACTTAGTGTCGAAACACTTCATCCTCTACCTTTCTCCCTAATTCGAAACTTACGCATTGAGTAACGGAATTCACCATGTGTTTACAGTTAAGCGCTGTTCTCCTGTGCCACGATATTATAAAAATTAAGAAAAATATTAAAATAAAGTGTTAATTGCTTTGAATACATATAATGTGTGTGTTGAGTGCTCGTGTAACAGTAAGTACTCGTAAGTGTAACTCACTTAGTGGGCGGGCGGGTAGCGGGGGCGGGCGCGGGCGCGGACGCACACACGTCGCCGCACGCCGCGCGCCGCATCACTTCTGAAACAACAACACAACACACCTTTATATAAATACGAATACGAATATATCATTCCTAAACTAATATCTTACTAATATGTTACCAAATATATTATAATTACGATGCTCGAATACTTTCCTCAAATAAGTTTACCTTAAAATATGGTTGCAACGGAAAAAATGGCCAAAGTTGTGTTAAAACACTTCGATTTCTACTTTCCGCCCTAATTTGAGATATTGTGTGTTGATTGGCGGAACTTAACGCCGTGCTTTGTCTGACAAGACCGGAGAAATAAAAATAATGATTATTGCACCAATCAGGAATCGAAAACGCACTACACCACGATGTGAATATATAATTTTAACAAGTAAATTATAAAGAACAAAAGCCCGACTGAACCAATTCTTCAAATTTAGGAAGCTAATACAAATAAAGTAAGCTATAAAAGCTAGTTATGTGTTACATATTGGAAATGTGCTAATTAATTCCTTTCGTTTAATACCCCACACGGTTACCCATCAAAGATTTTTTTGATTTTATTCATGACGTAATTGGCTCTTTAGGGCGTCAAATTAAATTAATAGTGACGTCACATATCTAAGAACACTTGGAGTAACAATACCTATCTAACGTCACCTTAATTATATAATGCTTTGTAAGATATGAAGTAATAAAGAATATTACAAACATATGATACGCGTGAAAAACATAACCCTCATCTGACAGCCGGGTAAAAAGACTTGCATAAAAGTGAATATGCAACCCACGTGAAAAATAAATTTGGCAAAATAACAGCTTTTTCAGTGACATTATGTTTTTTTATATTAAAAAACATGTAATACGAATTGTTGAGAATATATATACAAAATAAAAAAAAACATCCGCATACGATGTTCAATGTCAGTGAAAATGTCGCCGGGAAATATAGTTTTATTGGGAGCTTCTAGGAATAGTGGCGATTAGTCACGCCGCACGCGTCGCGGTCGGAATCGGTCGGAGTCGGTTACAGTTGGGGGAGTGCGTACGAACTCAACTCGGTTAACGTCACTTGTTTACTTCTAATGCACTTCATATAAGGCAATGGTAAACTCAATATATTATTTATTTTGAATCATAATTCAGTTTCAAAAATTCACTAAAAAGAGCAATTATTACGAATAACTCTAAAACTACTCGTTAGATTTAAACTAAATTTAAATGGGAATGGGACCACATTAGAAGCTCTAGCTATCATATAAAAAAGGAACCATCAAAATTGGTTCACTTAGTAAAAAGCTGACATATGCTTACTATGCATACAAAAATATAGCCGAATTGATAACCTCTAGATAGATAGATAGAAACACTTTATTGCACACTTGAAATTATACATAAAGAAAAAATCTTAAATAATACAACAAATGCACAAAGGCGGCCTTATCACTAAAAGTGATCTCTTCCAGGCAACCTAACTGAAAGGATCTACAGATAAAAGCGGGCACAATGCGGTGCAAAAAATATAACGGATATAACTAAATAAATAAATCAACCTAACATACTGTTAGTCCTACATACATACATATATTCTCTATTTTTAAATAGGTTAAAAATTAATTACAATTAAAAGATGTATAAGGATTTCGAAGTTTATTTGCGTATTTATGATTATCTCACGAAAGTGAAGCTCTTTACAGTAACGTAAACAAACATACAAACTTGTTGTAATCAACTAAATTTACAATAAATCCAATTTTATAAATAAAACTGATTTTGAAGTATTTGTTATGAGTAAAATTGACTCATTTACGCTTTTTGTAACGGATACTTAAAAATGCTGCAATAATACGTGAAGATAGATCTACACGTGAAAAACAAACAATATTTAAAACATCTCACAAAACCAACCCAATAAAAAAAACTATAAGTATTAAAAATAAAAAATTAGAATTCTAAAAACTGGATATTTACTAAATTTTACCATTTCTAATAATGAAAAGATTGTAAATATATATCCTGAGTCCACAATCAAACTGAAAAGTTGGGCGGGCGGGCGGACGGCGCGGCGGTCGTAGTGAGTTGGCGCCCAAAATATGCCGCTTGTTATTTCGCAACTACTCGTAACTCGTAACACTAAACTAAAGATGGACAGCGCTATTCTCAACACCAGATAGGGTTACATTACTCTACTCTACATAGAGACAAGTATGTTTGCTATTTGGCTACCACTCGTAGCTTCTTTTAGATTATAAAGTTCAATAATATTCGCAGTTAGACTATATTTTTATCATATAATATTTAGTTTGCTAGAACTGTTGTTGTTTATGTAAGTAGGCAATAAAAAATCCTAAAAATGCAATGAAATGCATGAAATTCATTTATTTGTGCCCTATAATTTAAGATACTTATTCATTATAATCATTTGAAGATATTTCAGGATTTTATGATTTTAGATTTACATAAAATAAAAAAAAAAAATAGAATAAATGTTTGTTGAAATAAATCATTCATATTATACAAATATCTAATACTTACACATACTGTACCGAATGTTTTGATTATATTTACATGTCTCTCGTATTTAACTATAAAGCTATATGTAGTGTATAATGACATAAAAAACATATGCCATAAAAATGTGACATTTTTTGAAGTTGCATGAATGTTTGTTATTCTTTTACGCAAAAACTATTGAACACTTAATAATAATATAGCTCATAATTAAAGAACACATAGGATACAATATATAAAGATTTTATGTAATTTGCCGATAGTTAATAAATGAGTATCAAGTATATTTCTAAACTATAATTCTGAATCGCGTAGGCAAGATTTATTGTGCTTTAGTGTAAGAAATCGCGCGCATGTTTGATTAACAAAATTATTGAAAAAAATCATACATTCACTAAATATTTCAGTTTCATTTATTTTATTTTTTCAAAGCGAGGGTTAGCGTCCGCGAGCGGGGGATGAAACCCCTAGTTTTTTATTTTTAGAAAGTAACAGTTTTCGTTAAACGTCGATCCTGTATGTGTACCTACCTGTATATATCACAGGAGTAGTAACCGCGGTATGTTTAATAACACTTGTAAACACAACCATTGTCACTTGTCACTCAGTGCAGCAATTCATGTTCATGGGTACGTCGACACCGTCCCGACTGGACAGTGAGGCTCCGGACACGCATATATATGACAAGCACACAATATGTCAGTCAAAACATTGATCGAAATACGTAATTAGTAATTTATTGTAGTAATATGAGTAAAATTATAAGGTGTCTCGCCAGTGATGGCTATATTCTGCTTTATATAGCGTTACGTCACACTTAATATCTAAATATGTTTTTTTCAGGTTATTAGATGTTTGGTTTTGGATAATCATACCTGCCATTTTTATAGGTATCTTTATAAAAGTATAGATGACAGTAGCACTAGGTCATAGAAAAATTACAAAAATTATAAGCAAATCTTTTTAGGTTTTTCTATTCTTTTTACAATAAACAGGTACTTTATCCAATATCCAAAGGTTGCCTGGAAGAGATCGCTTTAAGCGATAAGGCCGCCTTATTGTACGCTATTACTACGTGTACTTCTATGTTATTTGTTTATTTGTGTGCAATAAAGAATATTTGTATTTGTATTTGTATTTGTATTTGTACTTTTTCACTCTCAAAGATACAAATTGTTTATTTTACCAATGAAAGAAAAATATATTTCTTACAATGCAACTCCTTTTTTATTTAACTGTTTTGTTTATAAATAGGTACTTGGAGACGCTAATGCAAATAGTGTGTTTAGTAATGAAAGAAAAATATAATTTTATAGCTTTCAATAAGTTTCCCCATATGTATTTTATAGTGAGATCATGGACGGCAGGACGATCGACGCGCACGAGATGCGTCAGCGTCGGATTTACAGCATCTGACTCACGTCTTCAGATCCACGCACTATAAATCTATAAGCGATCGATACTAAATAATAATAACGCTAATTGAACTTTTGCATACCAATATTTAAATGTCATAAATTACGTATATGGTTGTAAATTTATGGTGTGATAGATTTATGACAAATATTATTTTTTTACTATGGGTCTTGATTTCTTTTGCCTTCTTAGCTCTGCTTTTATTTTACATAAATGTTTTTGTGGAGTGTTGTGTTTACAACAGTACAAATACAAATACAAATATTCTTTATTGCACACAAATAAATAAATAACATAGAAGTAGTAATAGCGTACAATAAGGCGGCCTTATCGCTTAAAGCGATCTCTTCCAGGCAACCTTTGGATATTGGATTTGTATAAAGTAGTGATAGGCGGTGCACTAATCAGGATATTTACATTAAAAAATTAAATATATGTTAATTAAAAATACAAACTAAATACTCTACTAACTAAGTACTCTATTACGTAGTTCAACTTTACACAATATTAAAATTAGTTAAAATACAAAGTTGTTTAAAAAATCTTTAAATGGTTCCGGATCGTCCTTCAACAGACTTTTTATAAAATAATAGTTTATTAAAAAATTATTGGTACATTTGGTATATCCTAAGTATCTTATTCTTTTTTTAGCTTCACGCTGTATCCCGCACATAACAGGGTAAGCAAAGTGAACACGAAACTCTAGTGTTAAGATACTCCGTTCTCTTTAACATTTCCTTTCTCCTCTATATATTTCATTCTTTATAATAAAAATAGTTATTCTAATTCGTTAATACAGACTGCGTAATACTGATGTGTACCTAACCCATTGAGAACAATACAACTAAGTTCAAGAAAGCTATTTTTTGCAAGTTCCTTATATCCGTAATATGACAAGTATCTAGTTTATTACAGTAATAAAGCCGTAGGATGGATGTAACTAATTGTATATTATAAAAATTCATTATAGACTAAATCCTACATCATTACCTAATATGTAATTTGGACATGTGGAGGCTTCTGGCGGTCCCATTCAAATTAAGTGCATCTTTGGTTTCCGCATATCTAAAATTTTGTGTCTAGTGTAAGTATAGTAGAAATTGACAAATGAAATGATACGTATTTCTCTTCTCATTTTTAAACTTTTAACTGGGTAAATTAATTTTGATGATTTTTTATATGATAGCTATTGACCCTTTTAATTTCGTTTCGTTCATAATAATATTACTTTTTAGTCTTTTCAAAGATCGATTCGAGGTCGAGAGGTCGATTTCGGGATGTAAGTGGAAAATTTTATGCGCGAAAAATTGGAAATCTCTCGCTCTCTAAAACAAAAAAAACACGTGTGACCCTGATATAAAATAGATCGTGAAATTAACTAAAAAAAGGAAATCTTACCCGGAACTTCCTAGCGCTTAATAATACAAAATCATAATAATTTGAATGGCCGCTCGCGTAAACTTCAAAGAGTGAGTAATAAGTGAACGTGACTGAATGACCTAAATCTGTCGGAGTTTGAGATATTTTGGCAATTATACCTAATATCAGTGATACACACGCATGCACACACGTGTAGTGAACTGTGAAACTACTGCACTGATTTATACGTCCTAATTCATAATTATCGCACTGAAATTTATCTTCAAATGATAAATTTGACAATTATGAAAAGAGAAAAAACTTTGTAACATTCCATGGATTCAACGTGCAGTTGTCAAACCCGTAGTGGCTGGGTCTTGCAGTCCGAGAATTAGCTCAAAGGGCCCC
Organism: Philaethria dido; assembly: GCA_033558755.1. Lineage (NCBI taxonomy): Eukaryota > Metazoa > Arthropoda > Insecta > Lepidoptera > Nymphalidae > Philaethria > Philaethria dido. The sequence goes on from JAKGSA010000799.1 coordinate 87,893, forward strand.
TTGTACATACATTAAACCTTGCCTCCACGGTTCAAGCTCCTCTCTGTACCTGACCAATTTAAGTAAATATATTTTCTTATTTACTTACACCAAATCTTATTATTAAAATAAAAAAAATGATATTCTAAAAATTATTTGGAATGGAATAAGTATCTCTCACGCCGATTACCACACTAATATGAATTTAAATTTCACTAAAAAGTAAGTAATTTACGAAACAAACATAAAAATGTTTACAGTAAACAATTAGCCATACTTCAACACGTAATTAAGAAGACGACCCTTTAAAGCTTAACATTTTATATGTTCATAAAGTGAATGAGGAAACATAACGCAACAGGCGGTCGATAGTTCAATCTGTATATTTGGAGGTCGGTAGGGTTGCCACTACTAATGTGAATTATTTATTAAATTAGAAATACGTACTTTTCAGGCCAGTTTAACTCTTATCCGTTGATTTTTTTCATTTTTATGTTGTTTATTAAAACTTTTTTAACTGAATGTGCTTTTTTGTCTTAAAATATTTGTATGTATTCATGCTATAAATAAAGCACACCATGTGCCAAAAATTACGAATTATGAATTCATTCGCGCCTGGTGCGGATATATTATCCAACGTGCCTTTATTTGTAAATGTACTATGGCTAATTTTTAAAAACACTGTATTTCACCGCGGAAATATTGGCAACCCTAAAACCCGGAGGTGTGTCGTCTGCGCGTCCTTCTATTAACAAAACTATATACCCATTATTATGAATCATATATAATTAATACATAAAGTGAATTGACACATCTGTTATTATTATTTTACTATTGTTGGTGTTTTCCTCATTTGCTGATTTCATTAAATCCAATGCTTATATATACTGACAAACTGACAATACTTACTGAATTGAATTTAAAAATTAAAATATGCGTTATATACTACTACTATTCTAGGAAATAAACATTATCTAATATAACTGATTTTATATTAATGCCAAAAACGAAAATATATTTAAGCGCCAATGATGAAATCGTGCACAGCGTATGCATCTACGACTTATATCTACGAGTAAGTACCTAATTATATGAAATGACTCAATATAAATGTACAGTTATTTAAATATATTTATTATTTACTGTTTCATACGGTGATTTAAAAAAAAAATCCTTTATGTAGTATTCGAATTCAAAAGTCTTTATCCAAATAGATTTTTGCAAGACTTCCTATGGATATAAAGCTACCATCGTTTGGCATCGTTTGCTTGCAGTTCTGCTGAGAAGAGATACATAGAAACTCATAATTTACCCGTTTTAAATGTGACGATATGTGAGTTACAAATTTAATATTGGATACAATAATAGCTATCCCGTATGAATAGAGTTAAATTATTTTTTCTTGGCTTCACGCTGTATCACGCATATAGCAGGGTAGGCAGGGGGAACCTGGAAACCAACGTGTCAACCACTCCGTTCCACCACATTCCGCCGAATTAAGGCATTTTAAATTAGAATATTATTACAATCAAATCATCTAATTCTCTCTAATAATCAACATATTTAGTTAACGGGAATTCATAAAGCATTTAAACATCGTAAGTAATGATGTAAGTATATCGTACGCGGCCGCGGGGGGTCTGGCGCGTTGCCAGCCGTGTCGTCACGAGCAAACCTAATTACTGCATATGGGAAGATTTTCTACAGTAGGTCATGTCTCGTCTCCTGAACTATAGAATATTAAACTTAAATATACTATATTTTGCATGTACCTATATATATATAAATACCTACTTTGAAAATATTTTAAATAACTTATATGGAAGGAATCACTATTAGAGATAACTTCACCTTAATTTTGTTGCTTTGTTCGCCAATATTGTTAATTTTGTACAATGTATACATATATAAAATAATAGTTATTTCTAGGCATAGTGATTGCATATTGTCAGAAGTACGACATCTTAAAGTGATATATACTCCTCCTTTACTGCATATAATACCTATATTACAACGTATGAATATGGACATACAAAATACAAGTTAATTTTAAATATTACGACACCAACAAAGAATATGATGTCACTTTTTATTAAAACAAACAAAATTGTTATTAATTTAGTTTATCAAAAATCAATTGTCTTTTTCCTCTAAAGGACGCGTTAAGGCATAGAATTTGCGTATTCTTTTCATTTAACAAGGTTGGCCGAAAGAATCTTGTGTCAAGATACTACGTTCTCCACTCTCCGTCTTAAAATAGACCCTTAAATGTTAATTGGCGGAACTCAATACCGTGCTTTGCCTAACCAGAGCGGATATGAAAATAATTTAATAATCATTCCTACGAGTGGGAATCAAAGCCACAACCAATCGTGTTTACAATCATACGCTGTGCCACTATACCGCGATGGTCTTCGATGAAGAATGCATATGTGTTGTTTAATTGCAATATTGCGATTATCAATATAATATATGTAATATAGATATGTTAAAAAGGTTTCAAGATGATAAAATTTGCCATTATTGAATCTTAAACGTCGTTCACTAATATGAACATAGGATACTTGTTTTCTTAGTTAAACAAAGTCAACATGATGTTCGTTTCGGTACATTTTGACCTAAAATGAGAATTTACTCATGATCTTAAGATTTCCCTAAAAATATATTTATTAGGAAAAATATAATAGAGCAGAAATGTCAAAAGAGAACGGAGTGTCATAACACGTCGGTCCTCAAGTTCCCTCTGCCTATCCTATGCTATATGCTGGTTACAGTGTGAAGTTAAAAAAATAGGAATAATATAGGATATTCAAACACTTAAAAGTTCATAGCATTTTAAAACAATAATCCGGAAGAAATAATTTGTATGATCGTGTACTTATAAGAAATAACAAATATGACAAACAAAACAAAACGTGAGGCTAGGGTTCGTTCAACGGTGATTCTTATTATTTTTCTTTTAGCCGCCGCATGCAAAGTGGAATATAATAATAGAGTCAAATATCTTAAAGGGAATTTTAATAGCATCCTTATTTGGTATAGAGAATATGGAATGCGAGGCGTGAATCATACGCGGCGTAGGACGCTGCGACTGCGACCTGCGACTGGGACCAGACCAGACCGTACAATGTACGCAAATTTTATATTTATATAAAAAAAAACAACGCTTTATCCCGCATAGTAGGGAAGTCAACGAGAACCTGTTGTCAAAATGCTCCGTTTTTGCTTTCGAGATATGTCGTGTTAAGTTGCGGAACTCAACATCGCGCTTTGTCCTACCACAGCGAAGACATGAAAGTAATAAATATATTCTCATTCCTCGAATGGGAATCGAACCCGTCCCTTCGTAGTTATCTACGATGGCTTTTCATATAATTTGGTATTCTTCTATATATTAGTTTACGAGTACGTCTGTACGATGGGAACGCTCCGGTGGCACAGAGATGGGCCGCCGACGCTATTTATAACTACTGTGGAATCAAATACACATGGTCAATATTCTAATTTGATACATTTCGCTGCTACATTTTCCTTATAATGGAATGAATGCAAGAAGTATATTTTTTTAAATGTTCTATAAGAATGATACTATGTATTTACGGAACAAATAAACTAAGAAAGGTTCTAATTTTTAAAACTATTGTACATAGAATGAAAATATATATTGAATTATAATTCATAATTTTATAATTTACATGTATTATTAAGAATTAATAATCATAATTTGACAAAAATCATCCAAAATGATAATATTCTTATCAGAATAACTCAAAAAAATATTTTAAGTAAAACATAAATGAAAATAGTTTTGTATGACCTATCCGCCAACTGTTGTGAAGGAAAATGTGGGCTGATTTTACGATTTAAGAACGTAGGTGGTCCCTAGTCCCTATACGAGTATTAACTAGTTACGAACTCGTCATACAAAATTTCCATCACGAGAATATTATAATTGTGACATATTTATATTATTTATGAATATGTCACTTTGCAGTGTGTTGTTGTTACATGCACATTACATATCAAGTTTATTGAAGCTTCAAGTAGTTTGTAGTAGAAAGTAGATATTACACCTACTTATCTTATTTGTAAATGAGTGTGCGTTATTGAAATTGAATTATGATTTAAAATGTAAGTATTAATAATATATTAATAGTAAATATATAATTATTAAGCACAGTTGTGAAATCAATCACCATTTGTAAAAATGAATATATTAGAATGATTATCATTTCTCTGCTCTGAAACACGGCGTTGAGCTCCGCCAATACACAATGTTTTGAACACGAGCAGAAAGCAGAAAACAAAGTATCTTAACAGTTCTCTCTGCTTATTCCGAAAAAGAACGTGAAGATAAAAAAATAAAAATGAATGAAGTCATAATAAACGCACCAAAATCTTGAATAACATCTTAAGCTTTGAGGGCATCAGACTGTCTTATCAATATTCAATAAATATGATAACAAGTAACATTATACAGTTACACAATCGAATGATAAGAGGATTCTCGCTAGAATATATTTAGAGTCCCTACTAACGCTAATTTCAGTGACGGTCCGATAGCTCTAGTCCACTATTTGCACGGCGGGGGACTTTTTGACACTTGCCATATTCGGAGCATGAAGAGCCGCTACTTCTACTTTTCCCAAGTAATGGAAATAACAAACAAATTTCTCAACTGTATGTGACATACATATTTTCAAATGTATTTGTTTATGACTATTCGTTGTGTTAGAAAAAAACACAATTTGAACTTTATAACTCGATAACAAGCTATAGTTTTCATCTTCATCGATTTAAATAAAATCTAATAAATCGATTTAAGTTCCTGATGATGCCGTTACTTTGCGTACTTATAAACTTTAGTTTATTAATGAATTAATGACATTTGGTTTAAATAATAAAGGAACTCAACATAATACCTCAATAACAATAATTAGTTGATTTCATAGAAAAACAATACATTCGCGGTCATTCGCGGTATTCGGTAAATGTGTACATGTGTTCCGATATCGCTAATCACAATCACGTCAATAAACAAAGATAACAGGTCTGGTGTCGCATGTAAACATTGGTGTAACATGCGCTTGCAGACGTCGTACACTATCACTGTATGTGTAGTACTCAAAGTATAATCACCTCCAGCTTCGGGTAGCATTTGCGACATCCAAGTGTACGTGGACGCGACACTCGCGACACTCGCGACCGCGTGGCGCCTGGTGTGGGGGCGTGGGGGTGCGGAGGCGCGAGGGTGTGGGGGTGTGGGGTGGCAGCAGGCGGTGGGGACGGGCGGTGACGGGCGCCGGCGGGAGGCGCGGACGCTGCACTGCTGCAGCGGTTATCACGGGGGTCGAGCGAGTCGCGCGCGCACGACTAATCTAAATACAGACAACGCGGCCGCGACCAAAATCGCCATTGCTTTACGGCCTAAATTTAGAGCATCAGAAATAAATGCGTTTTTACGTGTTTTTCACGAGTATTAGACGGGAATAGTGCTTTCTGGTGGTGTGCCAGCGAAACCCGAGATTGTTGCCGTATTTGGCAGGCGCACGCATTTGGATATCGTATCGTACGGTGGCTGCGCGCCTGCGCCCGCGCCGCGCTAATTCGAGCTTCCGTTGTGCGATACCTGCGCCGCCTCGCCGACACGCCGATGCGCCGCCGTCCGACGTCCGACGCCCGACACACTATACGCCGGTATCATACCATATATGGGCATGTTTTCACGCCGCCGACACCGGAAGTCCACGATTGAATAAACACTTGCTACTATCTTAAATTAGCATTAACAAACATTTATTATGATAAACGTTCTATTATATCTTCATATATAGCTATATCTATACAAGAGTTATACCGATATTTGTTTCTTCTTGCCGGTCGCATCGGTGACCTATATCCGTCGCGAGCCGCATTGCAAGACGCCGGTCGACCGGCGCTGCGCGGGGGAGTGCATACATATTACAAATATATTATTAATACTTTACTGATAAGCTATCGTTGCATCAGAAGTGTTTCGGCCATTACAAATTATTAGCGCGTTATTAAATAGCGCTTACTATAATATGTGTGTATGTAATTATTAAATTAGTTTCTATTGAAATATACCTAAGTACATAGGTACCTGTAGTACATTAGGGATGGAGAAAACGTAGTCTTAAACACCTTTTCCCCACTCTACATTCGAATTCGAGACATTGAAATGACTGCATTTCAAATGACGGATCGCCGCGCTTTGTATTACTATAACGGGCATATCAAAATAAATTACATATAATTCCCCCGATTTGGTATAGAACCCACAACCATAATGTTGATTGTCACTTACTGGACCACGATGGTTTCATATATTTTATATATTTAGGCAAAAATGGATTCACCACGCAGATGCCAATCGTGTTGCAATAGGAGCAGCCCGAGGCACTGCCAGGCACTTAGGACCAAGGGTAGGCTTAAGGTGCCCCTTTAGCAAGCATAAACTCTCGCCACCACTGTCCAAGCTTCTAACTTCAATCTTTACCTAACCAAATTGGAAAATACCCTATTAATGCCTGTTTTTGTAGATTATAGAGAGCTTTCGCTGTTATACCTCTGGCTCCTACTTCTACCACATACGAATTAATTCTAAATCAAGTCCTGATCATCATGAGAGTCTAATCAGAAGCTGCTTATAAAATTAAGTTTCTTAAATGGTCCTTTTAGACCTCTTTAACAAATTATAATTTAGTTAATTAAATTAAAATCGTTGACTAATTGTGTATAAATATATATGTAATGCGTTATTGTAACAACAATGACGTACAATGGAGATATCATAATTAGCCAGTCTCAGACATATCATATGCATTATAATCTCACCAGTTCTTGACCGTGCGTGAGCTTTGAGTTTTAATATGCCTAAATGTGACAATCACATTACAGAAAAATATTATATTGGTCAATTAATAATGATTATTTTGTGATTTATTTTAATATATTTATTTATATCCGGTACCAGACGTGACGTAAGTCGATATATAGCCTTGTATATCATTTGTTTAAATAATAACAGAGATTAGGATTTTTTTTAATTTAAATTTAGAGATAATAAATGGCTAATTAAAAAAAATAAGCGTTTTAAATAAAAAAGGTCTGACTTGTCCTTTATATACGTTTGTCTGTACGTATATATTTTTTTTTATATTTCGTCTAAACGCATATTTCACGTTGATTTGCGAATCCTAACGTTGCATTCATTCTAGTCTTTCAAAGATTTGCTTCAAAAGACTGGATTGAATTGAATATATGAGTACTAAATTTAAACATTGGCCCAACAAAATTCGAACTCACAACTATTTTTTTTCTATCTTCACGATGTATCCCACACATAGCAGGATATGACGAAGGAACTAGAGAACCTAGTGTTAAAACACTCCATTCTCTCTTAACATTTCCGTTCCCCACATTCCGCCGAATTTAGGTTGTTGAGTGTTATATTTTAGTACAATCATGTGGTTTAAAATATACTAATATACCAACTATATGTCATGAATATCAAAACCATATAAGGTAATATCTATAAATAGATATATTCGCATTATCGCGGTTAGTACGAGCGCATTTCATATTATAATTGCCAGCTTACACTTAACGCAGGCCAATTAACATACGTTTTAGTCCCTATACGTCTACTGTCTACTATTTGCAGGTAGACACCTACACGATACTGTTCTACGATGTAATGTAGACATAATTCGATAGACTTGAGAGATAATGGTTGATTGTCGATTTTAGGGTCATAGCACAGTAGGAATGGTCGTGGGTACGATTCCCACTCGAAAGAATAGTTTTATTATTATTTTTTTTTATTTCTGGCGTTGAGTTTATTTTTTGTGTGGAAAGTGGAAAACGGGGTGTTTTGACGCTAGTGTAAAGCTGAAAAAGATTTTAGAAGATTTTTAGTATCTAAGTTGTTGGCGAAAAAAAAATTATATATTTACTAGTTTTCCGCCCGCGGCTTCGCCCGCGTGAAATTCGGTTATATCGCGCGATATGATAAGGAGTATCCTATAGTCTTTCCCAAGGTCTAGACTATTTGTCAAAATTGGTTAAGTGGTCTATGTGTCAAAGTTGTAAAGAGTTAAACAATCTTACATGATTTTATGTTTGACAATAAGGAACTCCATACAAACTTTCATCCCCTATTTCAACTCCCTCTATCATTTTTTTCGCGATAAAAAGTATCCTATGTCGTTTTCCTAGTTCAGTTCTATCTTTATACCGAATTTCATCAAAATCGGTTCAGTGGATTAGGCATGAAAACGTAACAGACAGACAGACAGAGTTACTATCGAATTTATAATATTAGTAAGGATTTGTGCGTTGTCTTAACAAAATTATTTATTTCTGCAAAAGAGATAAACTTTTTATATATTAAATAATTAAACAGATATATGAAATAATTTAAATTCTTCTTTCGTAAATGTATTATTCACACACTTACTATGAGAACAACTTTTAAAGATAATTAAATATTTAATAAATACCATCACTATTGCCAAATGATGTTTCTTAGAAATAATATTCAGGTAGAAGGAAAAACTCGAAATAAAGATGATAACAAAAAAAATTAAGTGTTACAAGCGTATAAGGAATTCTAAGTACCTCAATAACAACAAATTAATTGACTAATTCCAAGTGACACAGGTTCGAATTCTGTAGAAATATTTATACTTTATAAAATTTTTTTTTTTTTTTTTTTTTTTTTCTATCTATAGATATATTCTACTATATATTATAATATAAGCGGAGAGTTTTACCACCCAACACAAAGAAATTTAAATTTTTAACATACTGTATTTCAAATTGATCCTATACTTAGATATAATAATACGTACGTGGGTTCTATATTAATAATAAACGCCTCGAGCTCCCTGTGACACCATTACAAGCTTACTAGTGACTTGTATCTTATGCAACGGCTAGTTTAGTTACCGACATTTAAATTACTCTCTATTATATTTTAATAATTATCATACATGTACCGTGTATTATATATGCAAGGAGATTAAAAGAAGTAGCTTTAACCTTACTTTAGCAGGAAAGACAGAGTGAACCTAGTGTTAAGACACTTCGTTTATTGTTCTATATGTACTAAGCAAGTAAGTTATAATTGTAATATTTGATGTCTTCTTAGAAGCTTATTACTTATACGAGTATTTATTCATATTAGAATCCTCATTGACGCGTTAACAACGCGTTATCTATCAATGTATATGTCACTCTATATAAATATGGATGTCAAACCATGGTAGTGTGTGTAATATTTATTATGTTCATTTAATATTATTTTTTATGCATAATTTTAAAACACCAATACATTAGTTACAGAAATCAAGCAGCAAAGCGAAGCTAAGTGGACACATTTAATGCGACGTATCGCCTTTCACCGAGAGCACTACGCATAGGCGTGTCGTCTAAGTACGCCACTCCCCCGCAATTATATTAGAAAATTATTATTAATTTCATACTATACGTGAGTAGGTTAATAAGTCCACTTGATAAACGTTATTTTAAAATTTAAAAGGCTTTATTTACAAAACGAATAAATGACTAAATTAAAAAAAATAAACATATCGTTTGCCTTTCAGGTAAAAAGTTAGTGTAACATAAAAACAGAACTTGCAGTTAAAACTTAACTTTAAAATGTTTACCCTAAACAGGTACGGATTTTACGGATATGTTCTGCTTGGATTGACTTGACGGATACGAATCCGTCATGACTGATGATCGTAGTTGGTGAACTTACAAGCATAAAGCCATTTCTGCCATTAATTACGTTCTATTCCACATCTCAGTACCTCTTGGAGAATTTTTGAGGGGATCATATTTTGATGGTTATGATGTCACTGTATAAAGTTCAGGTTCGAATCCTGTTTACGCACATAGCATATATGAAGGCAACAAAATGATGATGACGTATGTGTATGGGTTTCCCTGGTCTGACATAGTTGGTTACGCAATGATGATGTATTGTCTCATAAAGCAAGATATTAATTTACTAACAAATTTATTACAATATTATGACTCAATCATTCATTTTCCGCATTTGAGAGCTAATTAAAACTTTATTTATATATACAAGACAGGAACAATTACTTAGCAGTTTAACGCTTTTTCCCGCTTAGCAGGTTAGTCGGAGGGAGCCTAGTGTGAAGTCACACTCCGCTTTCTGCCCAAAACCGAGACATTGCGTATTGAATGGCAACTCCTTAGCCCACAGATTCACCGTGGGGCTCATCTTAACATATTCGAGGAGCTCTGAAAAGCGGCTAAGGACTTAAAACCAGAAATCGAAACATGGGATGAGGAGTGGCGGATCTCAAAAGTTGCGCTTTGATTAACTAGAGCGCAAAAAGTATTCAAATATTATCATTTTCGCGAATGGAAATCAAACTGAAAACCATTGCGTTTTCAGTCAGATGCCGTCCCACTAAGTCACGATGGCCTTTTAGTTAGTTTTTTTTTACATAGCAGGGTAGGCAAATGGAACCTGAAAACATAGACTTAAGACACTCTACACTAGAGGTATTGTGTGCTGTGTGGCGGAACTCAACGCCGCGCTTTGTCTGTTACCAGAGCGAGAATATGAAAATACTAAGTATTCATTATTATAAATATATTTCCTGGAGTGGGAATCGAACCCACAACCTGTCGCGTTTACAGTCGGATACTTACGAGTGGATAAGTAAGGTTCTACAATAATTTATTTATACATATTCTAAGTTTTTCATGTAGGTTCTAGCTAATGTAAGAGTTTTGGTTGCAACAGACAAATACATTATGCTTACGGTATACCTAATTACTTACATATCTATATAGGCTATTGCACGTTATGCAATAGATTCCACGTTAAAACCAGTTGTCCAATACGTAGGTATATATAATAAAGTCATGTATACAAAACATATGAATTAAATATTTTCCCTAAATATAGTACTTTTTTAAATATAATATTTTTCCCGCTGTCACAATTAAAATGCAAATATTGACAAATCGTGCGAATAAAATGTATGAATTATGAACATGTATGAATTACAATACAAGAGAACTTGTCGAGAGTCAAAACAATGATGTAACAATTTTGAACGATAAATTTAATCTGTTGTATCTTTTTTTATAAAAATTAAGAGGTTTTGTATTATGTTTTGTTTTATTAAACAATACCTTTGACAAATTGGTTATACAATAGTTATGCTGGCCATTATAGCGCAGTTTTAGTTAGGTGGTAGGAGGTTCGTCCTCCGACTGGCTCGCGACCACTATCATGTCAAAGACGAACCGCCAAATATCTAATGATGTGTTCCGGTTCGATGGCATGTAAGCCAGATTGTCCCCTTTCCCACCCATCCTTTCCCCAAAATGTGGTGGTTCTGATAGTGGACTACTATA
>JAKGSA010000799.1:99415-115426 GCA_033558755.1 Philaethria dido
TGAGGCAGCGTATAACTGTACACGCGATTGGCTGTCGATTCGATTCCCAATAGGGGGAAAGGTCGAATTTAAATTATTTTCATTTTTCCCCTATGGTACGACAAGGCGCGGCGTTGAGTTTCGACAAGTAACACGCAATATCTCAAATTCGAAAATGAAGCGGAGAACAGAGTATCTTGACACTAGGTGCTCTGAGCATCATTAGAACAAACTTAACGATAAATTTTAAGTTTTTATAATTAGGTGATCTCTCTAATTATGTATTGTTGTATGAAATTTTGCTTTTGATATTTATACATTTGTATGGAATTTTGCTTTTGATATTATTTTGGGGATACAAATACACTCAATTTTTTTCAAATATTTTTCTTTGATTTAGCTATTTGTTCATCCTATTGGTAAATAAAACCATTCCTAGTGCCTATTAAAAACCTATTAAAATTTTAAAAAAATATGCAGGAAGATGCCGATATAATATGATAGTACAAAATGAGATTAGGTATAGACACTTATAATGCGTCAAAAAACCAAATGTGAATGCATTACAAATGACATATGTAGATAAATATTTTTTGTGTTCATCCTACATGGAGGTCGATGGTCGGCGACACACTCGCATTAGCATAATGAGGTAATGAAATGATTAGAACAAAAAAGTGCGTGGCAATTTGTGCATGTCGGCACTTACTTACGACTCGTACTTGTGTAGCTACATACCACCGCTCTGTCGCGCAATGCGCGGGGGAGTCGCCGCGGCAGGGCTGTGGCTTTTACCATACTTATAAAGGGCTATTAGAGTTTACTAGTTACATCCTGCGGCTTCTTTTGCGTGGATTATAAAATATAAATTCTCTTAGTGCTCACATACACCCCCTAAGGAGTCTACATACTGAGTTTTAGCTTTCCATGGTCAGTACTTTCGTCTGTACATTGTATGTCAGTCACTCAGTAATACAAGCAGTTTTATATATATTGATGGCATCTTATATGTACTGATGAAATTAGTATATAATAGCATGCTGACGCCGTACTGTAACGACGTTAATTAATATCTAATACTGCCTTATAAGAGCGAGTCTCCAATTATTAAAGTGGCTGAAGAGTCACGAGTACAGTTTTTTTTTTGTTACGGATAACAGCAAATTCTCTATAAATGTTACTCTATCTCATTCCTTTGTACCATGTATATTTTGTCTCTTTTCTGTGTCGCTTTTTCGTTACATCAAGTTACAAATAACAACGATACCAAAAAAGTTTTACTTCAAAAATATAATTAATATTTAGTCAGCCCTATGCAATGTCCGTAGGTGCGCGGGCGCATGCGCTCGTGGGCGCTCCCCGAACACCATCCATCAGATGCTCGCCCTACATGGAGACAATGAAAACATTCGATTGAGTGTAACGACTCAATACTCACTCGCATCTCGCACTGAGTTGAGGAATGCATCTAATTTACGATTAGTCACTTTCGACATCATGTTGACTTTGGGAAGTAATTAAATTACCATATATTTAAAGTTGTAAATATTTATACAAGTTTTAAAAGGGACTTAATTATATCTTGTGTTTTTTATTTACTTATTTTAAAAGTCGACTGACTTCGAAGAAAATCTGTTACTTATAAAATAATTTTTACTAGTCATAATAAAACAACTCAATTGAATTTATAAGTTAATTGCTTCTTTGTTATAGATTGAAGTGATCATACAAAACCTTATTTATTTTTTACCATATATATATGTATCGATATAATAATTAGAATATCGTACACCGAGTATGGTAAAGTTTATCATCGATAAACGTAAATTTGGTTAAAGTAAAGCAAGCATTTGCGCAGGCAGTCGCAGGCGCAGGCGCAGGCGCACCCACGTGGTATAATATCTGCCCTTACAAGGAAAGTGTCGTTAGGCAATACCCGATAGTTCGTGTAATTAATTTATATTAATATTTGTATCACATGTTCTCGCCCTAATCGGTTGGTACTGAGGCTGTGTTGGTGGCGCGTTGGATATATATCTTTGTTTATTAAGTTAGGTATATTTTGAGTATCAGAAATGGAAACAATGTAATTGTAAGGGCAAGGCTAGTTATTTTAGTAAATTGATAGTTTAGTTTTGTCAAAGGGCTCCATTAAGCCTACACTTGGATCGCTAGTCTCAAGCATTGTCTCACCCATACATTTATATACGTGAAATACTAAGCAGTTAGTTTGGTATTCAGAAATCCTTTTTGGGAAACCCGACTTATCGAATACGTCAAAATAATCTGTGTTATACCTCTACCCTTGACCATGGACTAGTCTATAGTGTTAAAGACATCGGGTTTCCAAAAATGTATTTCCGAATAGCAATATATAGCCAATTAATCCACATAAAACAAAAATTTAAAGTTATTCTAATTTACTTTAAAATACATGCCTAGACAGACGGTCGCTAGCCCTTTTATCTTATATAAATTTTATCTTATATGATCGTAGACATGATTCTCCTAGCCTCTGGCTTGCCTTCATTGGCCGGCAGAGTGAAGCGCAAGAGCTATATGCTCGAAAGGGTGGAAGTGCTCAATTTGCGTAATAGCGGGGAAACCCGCTCACGAGCACTCTCGCGATGGTGAAACCGGTGCACACCTCTCGACACCCTTAGCCGACCACACTGATGTTGCGCCCGAGGCACGCCGCTTTGTGGGGGCCCATCTAGTGGGAGGCGAGTCACCGTCCGCTAACCTTTCAATTTGAGACTGTCGAAAAGGCGGACGTCCGGTAGTCTCAATCAATAGCCCAGACTATCCAAACTCCATTCCATAGCCCTATTTTAATTTTCCATACGTTCCATAGCTCCTACGCATTGACCGGTGACCATCTTTGAGCAATTGCCTATGGTTTTTCAGAGATGGATCCCGGTCAATGCATCAGATTAAAAATATTGTTGTCTCAAAGGGGCCTCTACGTGTTGGAACTGTGTCCCCACGGAAGCCTTGCAAAGGGTTCGGGATTCCTTTGAACCCGACAATTTATAATGAGATATAAAATAATAATAATAATAAGGTAGACTGAAAAATATATACTATGAAAAAATGGCACGAGAACTTTTGCGGAATGCAATGAAAATTATTATTGTTTTACTAAATTTGCAAAGGAACTTACAATTTCGACTGCAGACAAGTGCGTTTAATGAGCATTATTGTCGCCTAACAATTAAGTAGAGCAATATTTGCAAAAGCCTGAAATTTTATATAAAATCATTATTAACACACAAATTCTTAGCACTAACAGATAGGGGAGTCCTTTGTTTACCTTTGAGAACACAGTATTGATGATATTGGAAGGCTGTCACAAAAAACATGAGGATTTCCCGGAAGGCACGTATGAAAAGGTTAATGACTGTGATTACCCCGATGGGGATAAATATATTTATAATAAAGCGTGAAGCTGAAGTAAATTTATAGTGCTAATTGGTAAAGAGGATCGCATATCATTACTTGAATTGATAATTCAACCATTCATTTTTCGCGTGAAAAATTCTGTTTCACGCTCTTTTATCCGTAGTGGGGTAATTTAAAGTTAAAATATATGCGTATTTTACACAAGGATAAACTGTAGTGCGTCATTAAATAACAAAAGCTAAAAAATGAAACTTCACAAAGACTAGTTACGTCAAACGTAATATTATTGAAAAGTGGCTGAATTTAAAAAACACTCGAAGTGAAATGACTCAACATGGCGAATAAACAAATAAGGGCTAAGCTTTTGGGCATAATGTGCTATAAACAATAACACGACAACTTACGTTATAATGAGGTTAGCGCGGTAGTGCGCGTGGGATTTTCTCAGACTAGCGACTTGGCCCGACTTTGTGTGTCATTTTGTAGGAAAAATTATCTTTCCTTTTGTCCAAGAAGAATTGATTATAAAAAAAATATGTGTCTTCTCTCTCCAGTTCCACGCTTGATCCCGCATATCAGTGTAAGCACAGCGAAACTAGTGTTAAGACACACCCTTTTCCACTTTTCGCCCTAAATTGTGACGTTATGTGTCGTATGGCGGGATTCAACGTACAACCAACGACATTTACGCTGTCCCACAGTACCACTATATTCTCAAAAATGTACTTGTCATTTTGAATCAAATTGAACTTAATAACTCGAAATGCCAAGTAATATATGAATACATTGTTTTATAGAGAATTGTCTCTAATGAACTTTGCTAAGAAAAATGTAACTTTGTATCATTACCCACAAACCTTACATTTATTGTTCCTTTATTTTTAATCTTTAGGTGATTTTTATGAACATTATACGCGGGTCCGTCATTTCTACATTTAGTATTGCAGAACCCAACGTCGCACTGTCCACTTAAATGAGGGAATACGTAAGTAAGTATAAGTACATTACAAATCTATTCACGTGTGCGTTTTGAAGGCGCAATTACTGTTTCTTACAATTATTATAAGAATGCTAGGCCTATTACGTTGTAGAGAGAGGAGCTCGGAGATTTCATTTGCCTGATGCTGATGACCCTACATTTGGGTTATCAGCCTCGGGTTTTAAAGGGCCCTCATAAAAAAATAAAATCGCTATAAAAATTAATATATACAAATAAAATAAACATGTGTATATTAAAGAAAAAATCAATAAAATTAAAGTAAATCCCATATAGAGTAGTGCGGTTCGGATCGTGCCTATACAGTTTGTCATATCTTTACGTTTGTCAATAATATCACCAAATCGGTCGGACGGGAATCGGCGATCGCGCCAAAAGCAGCCACAATAAATATAATACGATTTTAGTATCGACCGCAAGTGGCGGTGTCCTCGCCTCATTTCCTTATAACCAATAATAAGATGCTGTTTGCGAATATTTTGCATATAGAAATGTCTCTCGGTAGGTTCGTTTATCGATTTGTTTAGATATTTTCTCGATTCTGTTATGGATAAACTACTGTTGCTATGAAAGCTATAAGATTGTTTTTTTAGCCTTTGGCGCTATGACACAGAACGACAAATCCTTAGTGATTTTTATTTTTTTGTTAACAATAGGAAACTACTCTCCGTTGATACAAGCGTGGTATATATTTCTCATACATTAAACTAAATTTGGAAGAGATTCTAAAGATATACAGAACAAAAATTATATCTATAATACTATAATCTACATAAATACTTTTTTTTTCTTAAATTACATGAACAGTGGAAAACGAAGTGACTTCAATCTTTTTTTTATGGATAACGAATGGCAAACGAGAGGAACGACCACCTGATGGTAAGTGGTTATCATCGCCCATGGTAACAACTTACCATACATCTACAACACCAGAGATGTTGCAAATATGTTGCCGACTTAGAGGATACTGATGGAAGGGGAGGACAATGTAGTACTCAGTAACCACCACATTCTGGGGAAGGGTTGGGTGTTAATGGGGAAAATAATTTCATTTGGATCCTTACACTGTATCCCGCATAAAGGTGTTATCAGAGAGAACCTAGTGTCAAGACATTCTGCTTTCCGCCCGAAATCGAATTATAGTACGTTGAGTGGCAGATTTAAACGTCGGGTTTTATCTACTTAAGCGGAAAAATAAAAATAATATTATTTTTTGTTTTTGTTTGGTGGTAGGAGGTTCGTCCTCCGTCTGGCTCGCGACCACTATCATGTCAAAGACGAACCGCCAAATATCTTATGATGTGTTCCGGTTCGATGGCATGTAAGCCAGGTTTTCCCCTTTCCCACCCATCCTTTCCCTAAAATGTGGTGGTTCCGATAGCGGACTACTACATTATCCTCCCTTTCCATCTGTATCCTCTAGGTTGGCAACGCATCTAGTACATCTCTTGTGTTGTAGATGTTCATGGGCGAAGGTAACCACTTACCATCAGGCGGTCCTTCTGCTCGTTTGCCATCCGGTATCCGTAAAAAAAAAAAAAAAAATTTGTCGTCCAGATCGGGAGGATGACAATATTTTAATCGTAAATAATCATTCTCTATTGTAGATCGATCAATAACTATCATGTCTACAGTCAATCGGTTTATCACTGCGCCACAACGACCTCAAAGTATGATTATTAGTTTAAATTCCTAGTAAAGTTAGGCAAACTATTTAATTAATTATATAGAGCGACACCTACATGCACCGGCGCAGACCACAGACTCGACTCGTCTCGGGTGTCGGCGTAATGATTCAAGCGTACCTTCTGCAAAAATGTTCCGCATAAAAGATGGACTGATTCGTATGACAGATCGATTAGATACGGCTAGGGTTGCCACTACATTACTTTAAATTTTTTTCAGGTACACGCCCTATTCCGCACAACGGAATTGTCAGAGAGAATATAGTGACAATACAGACACTCCCTTTTATTCTTTCTGCCAGATTTCGTGTTATTGCGTGTTTAGTAGCGAAACTCAACATCGCCCAAGAGTGGAGATATAAAAGTAATTCTAATATAATCTTTTCCCGGATTGGGAATCGAACCCTCAACAACTAGCAATTAGTCATACACTATCATTGAGATAGTCACGATTGCCTCAATTGGTATACCAATAAATATAGTGTGCTATCCTCGTCTTCAAGCCTTAGAATTTTTGAAAATTTTTTATTAAAAACTAGTTGTAGCCCATAAGCAGATCTGGACTACAAAACGTAAAATATCGTTTATTCCCATTTCCGTTGTTTCAATTTCGGGGACCGAAATTGGAGAGTATAGACTCTCCAAGGAACATGACAAACATCACTACGCCATGTAATTTCGGCTGTGCGTTGTCTGTCAATCACTTAATAACGCAAGCGGTTTATATAAGAGAAGAAACTCAGCGAACCACGGATTCACCGTGCGGGTGCCCATCGTGTTGCAGAGAGGACTTTGGAGAGTGCTTGCGACTTACTACCGAAGTATAGGTTTAAGGTGCCCCTTTAAAATGCAACGTAACGTTCTCGTTGACCTCCACTGTCCGCGCTCCTCTCTCTACCTAACCTATAGTGAGATTTAATTGGGAATGTATGTACTAGTTTCCCCCATTTCTCTTATTTTGGAATATTGCGTAGTATCGGAACTTCAGTGGAAATCGGAACTTAAGAATCGGCATCCAAAATGAATAATAAAACAATTCTTTTCCTTCCCCATTTACTTTTAATTATGACCAAATTTTAGAATTGTCTGAAAACCTGATGACTTGTTTCCTTAAAATGACAACTATTGTCATTTTAAGGAAACACAGAACACGGTAAAGGTTAGCTAGATTTTTTTTTCTTCTTTATGGTATATAAATTAAGACAGAGAAAACCTAGTGTCAATGTACTCCATTCTTCGCTTTCCGCCCAAATTGGACAGATTATGATTAAAATACCTTCCTTAAATTTCCTCTGAAGAGGATTGAACCCACGACCATTGCGCTTAAGAGTTTTTTTTTATTTATATAATAACCCACTGGCTCTCTGGAATAACCAAAGTTGTTTTGTATCTTAATTCTATTTATTTATTTTTTAATTATATATTATGATGTAGACACAGGATGTTTTATTTTACCCTACCTATGTAAGTACTACTTAGCTAAATAAAGTGTTTAGGAGTGAAAACACCGATATTGTTATCCGAATTAGTGATTTTAAAGCACTTGACGCCTGTCGCGCAGAGGCACAAGCGTGCGACTGTAAACTCGACAGGTTGTAGGTTCGATTCCCACTCCAGGAAATGGATTTTTTTTTTCCCTGGGTTTGGTAACAAGGTAAAGCGCGGCATTGAGTTCCGTCACTCAGCACGCAATGCCTCGATTCGGCGGAAAGTGGGGAACGGAGTCTCTTAACACTGCCTGCTATATGCAGGGTACACCGTGAAGTTAAAAAAAAGCACTTGTAAATAACCTATTTAATTTTTTTAGACTAGATTATAACAAAGTAAATACAACCCTAGTTTAGTTAAGTACTACGAACTAAGGAAACATGGTTGTTCAAAGATCCATAATGCTTGCCTCCGTACCGCCCACGTCCCACCGCTAATGATGGATGGACACTGTTTTTACTGTCAGCTTATTTACGAGTATAATACAATATGTTGTCATAGAAAGTCATATTCAATATTAAACTTATATGTATATGTATCTTTCGCATTTTGCAGTATAAAAAGAACCTAGTGATAAGTCTCTAGTTATACTTTCCGTTCATTAAAACTAACTAGATAAACACCTGCCTTTTAACCGACTTCACAAAAAAGAAAGTCATTTTTTTTTATGTGCGTCATGTCCTAACTTTTTTTGTCATAACTCTTTAATGGGTGAACCAATTTTGATAATATTTTTTTAAATCATAGGCAATAAGGCCAAATCATAGGCGCTAATGCTTCTGATATGGTTCCATTTAAATTTAGTTAAGATCTTACAACTAATTTTTGATTTATTCCTAATAGTTTGCGTTTCACTTAAAGTCGATTTTCTTTTTTTGTTAAAATTTAATTGTAATAAGTTAAATCCTTCAAATTTAGAATCCCTAACTATGGTATTCAGTTAAATTTATATCTCAACTACGCCAAAATGGTATTACGGGATGCGGAAAAACAGTTCAAATAAACTTGTGGCAAACAATAACATGATTATTGTTTCGTTTTCACACAGTAATTCCAGATTTTTCCTTCCCCACCCATCCTTTCCCCAAAATGTGGTGGTTCTGATAGTGGACTACTACATTGTCCCCCCTTCCATCAGTATCCTCTAGGTTGGCAACGCATCTCCAACATCTCTGGTGTTGTAGATGTCTATTGGCGAAGGTAACCACTTACCATCAGGTGGTCCTTCTGCTCGTTTGCCGTCCGTTATCAATAAAAAAAAAAAAAAAACAGTAAAACTACATTTCGAGTCGCAAATTCTACACTGCTTTACCTTATTTAATTAGACTAATGTGTTTATTATCGACATCTAAATATTTGTTTACTATGTCTCTCCCTTCCTATTACAGTGTCTCCTATATCAAAAGGCTACCTGGAAAAGATCACTAACTAGCAATAACGTTGTCTATTGTAATGTTGCAAATATGAAGACCAACATTATATCATAAATTATTTTTGTAGCTTAACGCTTTTCACGCTTCACATTTTCTGCTCGAAATAGAGACATTACGTATTTAGTGACGGAACTCAACGCCGCGCTTTGTTGTCCCACAGCGGAGAAATCAAATTAATTTAAATTTATTCGGTCAACCTAGTGGACATCCAACCCACAATCAATTGTGAGATGATGTTTCATTTCTCTACGATGACCTCTTTGTATAATATGTTTCTGGTATACAATAAAGAATAAGTATATATTATAACTCACTAACTCTACATTTTTAATCAAGTGGGATTTGAACTCGAGTGGTTCGCAATGGCATCTTCTATGTTTACATTTTTATTATTTCTTTAATAAAAATAGTAAGTTACAAATTTGTTGGTTAAACTGAATAAGATTGATACACCATAAGCCATTAACTTTTAAGTAAAACGAAAATTAAAAGGATATTTTTAATTTTGCATCTAATAGTAGTGTCTATCTACAGGTCTATTATAAATCTTAAATTGATAATGTGAATGAATACTAATGGCTATGATTTACAAATTAATTATATTTATTTAAATTAATTATATGTAATTCTTTACAAAGTGCTTCATTATTCCACTTGAAACGAAAAAATAGTACAAGACAAAGTGACATATCTCTAGGCTTTCTCTTCTACTCTACCATAATCAGATATGCATTAAAATTAAAAACGTATACAAATAACATGCCAATAATTTATAAGTAATTCAAAAACTATTAAAATTCCCCAGATAACTTTGCTTTATCAATAAAGTATTTATGATTAGGAATTAGCATATCCACCTACTTGTATTAGCGTGGCTTGTTAATTTTCAACTAAATGGTGACTACTGACTGCCGACTACCGACTAGCGAGAATTACCAGATGCATAATGTTTATGCAAATATAGAATTAATGTAGGAAACTTATAACAAACTAATAATTGTTGCACCTCAAGGCTTCGTACAAAGTTATGATATTGAATTTAAATAAATTGTAGGGCTCTTGTGCTATTTGCATTGTGTTATGGTTATATCTTGATAATATGGCTAAGATATTGTATGGAATGCATTTTAATATTGAATTTGTTGGCGCTTAGTTCAATGGTTTTTGTTTTGTAAAATATATGGGAAAGTTACGTTTTATTTATCCTCTTCCTCGTTGTAATTGTAGGAAATATTTATTTCTAATGAACAATATAATTTATAGTCTTTTTTTAGTAACTTTTAATATTTTAATAAGGAATTGTACAAAAATAATGAATACGTTGTTTGACTTACGTATAAGAACAATCCTCTGCACTCCTTGAAATCCACACATTAGACACTCCACTGATATTTTTGTAATTATAAACAAAACTTTTATTTACAATAAATCAAAATAATAAGACATATATTATATTACGTTAATATCACTCTTTAAAAATCATTGTTACTTTAATAAAAAAAACAGATATAAACCTACTAAAATAATTTTAAGTCTAATGGAAATTACTTTCCCGCCGAAATTGCTGAAATGCTTTTACAGCGGCGCGTTTAGGCAAAGGTATTAATGCATACTGCCAGAGAGCGAGTAGTCCGAGCGCAGGCTGTACGCTTGTGGGTCAACGCCTACAGCCTGCAATGAGATCACGGTGTTTCGAACGTAATTTACACTTGCGAGTAATGCAATCAATCTTTTGTGTGTTAAATTGATTTTTTTCATAGTAATAAAAATGAGAGGCTTTCTTTTAAGACGTGACAAAAGTTTTTACGATGGCATCCTTATATAGGTTTCTTTTTATATTTGCATTATGTAGTTAACTGTGCTTTGTCTGTGAAATAGGAACTGGTAAATTCAATAAACGTTTTTAATAAATCACTTTGTGTAAAAATGTATTTTTTATGTAAAAAATTACATTTTATCAATAAATTTCAATTATCAATAAATCATTTTATTGACAACTGACATTTGACGGTGAACAGAGTGTCTTTACACCAAGTTCTCTCATAAAACGTGAAACTGCTTTATATTAAAAAAAAAAACATTAAAATTGCTTATTTAGATATCTCGATGACTTAATAGTTAATTTTAATTACAGTGAGATCGATGTACGAGTAATTTACATGTAACTGTGAGTTAGTGTTCATCATTCAGTTACCAGTTACGATGACGCTATCATTCACTATACACTGCGTTTTGTATTCATTATCTAGTATGGTAATTATTAATGAAGCTTTAATTACTTATGACATCACAACCGTCGTGGCTCAGAACAGCTGTCTGACTGTAAATTCTTCTTCCTTCTGGCAAGTCACAGCGCAGCCTCCATACAATGTCTCAGGTGAAAAATTGAAAGTGGAGTGTCTTAACACTACGTTCTTTCTTTCTATTCTGCTATACAGGATAAAGATTGAAGCGGAAATAAAATCTCAAGTCTCACTCGACATTACGAAAAAATAAAATACAATTATATTTTAAGGAAATAACATATCTTTTATTACAAAATAGTCGACAGTAATTTTAAAAATAATAAAAACATGTGCACGTATACTTTAACTAACAGATAAAAATGGAGTTATTTAGTGTATAATTATAAAGGTTTTAATAAATTGGTGTATAAGTTAGGCATTATTATCGCCGCTGTCGTTAATCTGCGCGGGCATGTAGTCGAAGAGCACCGCCTTCTTGTTGTAGCCGCACCGGAATAAGTTCCACGCCAGTTCCTCAGGAGTATCACCGGGCTGATCTGCACATTTTTCTAAAACCTAAATTTAAAAATTAGTTATTGGTCAAGAGTTGTTGTAAGATCTTAATATTATTATATATCGAGTGGTTGGGTGGGTTCGATCGGTTCGATTTCCACTAGAGATAATGACCATCTTCATTTTACAAACTTCTTCTGGTTTTCTAAAACGTGTTTTTGAATATCTAAATATAGGCGATAAATCCGGTTGAAATACATTCATTTAGTATTTTATAAAAGTACTTAAATTAGGATTAAGATAATGAAGTATAGCTTTGAAGCTTTACTTGCAACATTAGCATCAGTTCCTTTTATAACATATATTTTACTTACTAACGCTTATTATTATTATACCTTAGATATAATTACCACTTATTTTATCTTATTATTTAATAAATCTATGTTTTCTCTAAGCTAAGCTGCATTTTTATTTATAATACCTTAGTGACATTCTTGCCATCAGCTCTATGCGCCATCTTGCCGAGCACCGCAGTTTTCTGCAGCTTCCCGTCCTTGCTAATGACCTTGCACTTCAACAACACGCAATACACGTGTCTCTTGAGCGCCGCGTCCTCCACCAGCTCGCCGTGGAGCAGACCGTCCAGGAGTTTGGGGTCAACTTGCGATTGAGGAAGACAGGCTTCGGAGTGCGCTCTGAACATTGCTTTCTCGTCTTTACCCAGGTTCTATATTTTTTTAAATGTATGTAAGTATTATATAAATGCGTATTTTTAAGGCAGAAATTTAATTTTTTTTTTTTATCCTTAAAATTTGTTTCGTGTATTTAATGATTTTTGTATATAAAAGTATTGTGATTGAGTGATGATTAATTAAATTACTCTATAAATAAAGTAATCCTAACGCTTATTTTTATTAGAACACACCAATATAAGAATAAGTTTGTTCGACGGGATATTTACCATGTATTGTTTTTATTTTGGACTCCCGATATTTCGATGCTGTTGCAGGTTGTTGTTGTTGTTGTGGTTGTTGTAATATCGGGAGTCCAAAATAAAAACAATACATGGTAAATATCCCGTCGAACAAACTTATTCTTATGTATGTGACCATGAGAGTTTAAATTCATATATAGAACACACCAAGTTTCTAATATTTTAATAAGTACAAAACGAAATATGTATGAACTGGGAAAATGGGAAAAGGCGTGGTGCTGGAAAGAAAATGGAGAACGCAGTCACTACCTACTAAATTCTCTTTGCCTAATTCGCGTAAAGAAGCGAATAAGTAAACTTTATAAAATATATATTTTTGTTTAAACTTACCACACAATTTTTACATTCTGCAAACACCTGTAAAAAGAATTAAGGAAGAAAATTATTAAGTGATAAAATAAAAAATATAATACATAGATCAAATATACACTAGCGTAATGTCTAATTTAAAAACAAATAATTCAATAAAATATTTCTATTCATCTAGTATCAGTTTTTGTAATTATAGGTTTTGGAATATTAATTCACGCTTCAATTTCGCACTCTTATATATATTAAAATAATTCTTCTATATTTTAAATTATTTTTTTTGATTTTCAATTGAGTTTGAATATATATAAAAAAATAACTTGAAACTAAAAATATGGAACTTGAAACTTAAAAAAGATAAATTTATGTGTAAAGAAATGATTGTATTTAAAAAGAATCACAATGAAATTCAAAAATAGAAAGATCTTTTCAAATTTGGTTAGGTAAAGAGGAGAGTGGAGACGTGGGTCACAAGTTCCAAATACTGTTCCGAGATCCCTTCTCTTCAATATAATACGCTGGCACCCGCACAATGATTCCATGGAATGCTAAAATAATCTTCTCTATATCTTAATCTATAAATCCCTTCAAACGATACGTACCTGATGAACAAACACCACACTCAGTACTACGGACATCATCATGATCGACATCATCATGTCTCCTCACAGCAGGTACAGCGGCAGGAGCAACAGCACAGCAACCAGCGACACCCGCAGCACCGCTTACAGTAGCACTCGCGCGAGCAACGCCGTGGGGCATGCTTTATGCGCGGACGCATGGCTGTGGGGCGCTACTATTGGTCTTGTGTTGAGAGAGTTTGGTTCGAGTTGTCAAAAAAATTAATATAAATTTAACTTTAAAATATTATTTTATGATTGAAAAACATTTGTTTTATATCTATTTAGATACGTAAGGATTAGGATAGATGGTTTTTGAATTAGAGTCTTCACTGTAATAAAGCTTAAACATTAGAATACATAGGCGTATTTATAAAGATTTTGTGTAATTGGGCTGCAATATTATAAGCATCTAGTCTAATATATCTTTTATCTATATACTAGAGAAATAGAAGATTTACACAATAAGTTTTAAATAATGAATAAATCTAACAAAGAATGTAATGCCCATTTGAATGACAACCTCATCTATGCTTCTATTGACGATTGGTGATTTGGTCACATCACTATAGATATGATGTGCTTAGAAAGATCAATGTAATTATTACTATTGGTGAAATAAGTAGGTACCTATTTGGCACTGGGGTCATCGATTGTGGATTCGATTCCCACAAGGAGAAAAATTATATTTAAATTATTTTCATTTCTCTATTCGACACATAATGTCTCAATTTAGGGCGTATAGTGGAAAACGAAGTGTTTTGACACTATGTTCTTTCTGACTGCCCTTCGGAAAAGTGACTGCGGAAAAACGCGAGAAGCTTTAAAAAAATTAGAACATATATTATAAATAAAAATTTGAATTGAATACGTAAAATATCTTTAGTAGTGCCCCAAGAAGTTGTATTAATTCCAAACGCTAACTGTCCAAGCGTTTATTTGGTAAACAGCTTGCGGACGCGACATCACAACATCGCCGCTTCACTTCACAAATATGCACGCTTTTGTTTCTGCCACCACTTACTTATATCTACTTATATTTACGCCCGAGTATATCTTTAAACTCACCTTAAATGGATCTTCTGAACAAAATGTTTTGTACAATATGATGAAACGGCGTGGCGATACGACTTAGTTAACCCTTTCCACAATATTCTCTTTTGGACCTAAATAGTAAATACAAAGAAGACACTGTCACTGTATCATTTAAAAAATATCTGAACCTACTATGCGTATAGTTTTGTTCTAACGCCAAGGGGAACTTATTTATAAGTAGCCCCATCTTCTATTTTCCTTCTACAGTACATATAGTAGATACTTACTAAGTGCCGCAATCCTAACATCGCTTACATTACCATCGTAACAAAAATATTTTAAGCATAAAAATTACATTAGTGTATTAGAAACCAAAACTATCGTGCTGAGTTACCGGCTGTGGCACACTGTTCATTTCTCATAATACATACTTTTTTTGTCTACACGCTTTTTTCCACATAGTTAGGCAAGCGGGAACCCAGTAGTAGTATAAATTTTATTATACCTTTCCAATCAAAATATATCGTACAGAGGGGCGGAGCACAACGCTTGGATTTGTCTTACCAAAGCGAGATATTGACAATATTTAGTAATATTATCAATCCTCCGAGTGGGCACTGAACCCACGGCCACCACGTTTACAGTCAAACGCTATCCCACTGCGTCGCTGTGGTTTCTACATTTTAAAGAATAATAAATGTCAAATAGTCGTCTTTTTATATATTATTATGAAAATATTGATTTTATGCAATTTTTCTCCTTTTATAAACTTCAATCTTACCAAATTTCATACTCCACCGTCCCCTAATATTTTGGAAAAAGAGGTCCAAAGTTTTTTTTTCACGAATTAGTATAACGTTTTGCTCACTGTTGTCCCGGATATATCCGGTGCATGCATACAGCGGAGGGCGGGCGGCGCGGCCTCGCGGGGCACGCGCGCTGCAGCACGCAGGGCGCGGCGCCCAGCGCCACCAGCGACGTCAACACCAGTTGTAACAGCATGCTATGTCTAGGGACTGATTTACAGGAACTTTTACATAAGATAAGATTTATTTTCAGTTTCACGTTTCCTGTAGGCAGTGGGTACATAATGTTAAGACACTTAGTCTCCACTTTCCGCTAGAAGTCGAAACTTTACGTTTATATATTGATACTCAACTCCGTGCTTGTCTTACCAGAGCTTATGCTTGTACAAGTTTTTGATTTGAGTTATGTTAGCCTCTTTTTTTATTTATTTATTCCTTAGTCTACAATACATAATATAAGGATCAGAATAGGTTTATAGAACTTTATTATCGGCTAAGACAATTGTCACTTATGCGATAACATGG